>JASPKZ010007819.1:860000-1185924 GCA_030220185.1 Diploptera punctata
GATGTATTGTCTGGGAGGCCCTCCATGTCCTTGTGTGGTCAAAAAAAGCATGTTTGTGATCCAAAGTTAAAATCCCTCTCCCGACAGATCGTGACACGTAAAAGTACCTAAGAGGAGAGATATTAAACTGCGTTAAAGGAATGGACATCTCGTAATAACGGAGAATATATATATAAGAAAAATAAAAGTTTGTACTACATTTGCCTGGTAGCGTAAGTGGTGCCGCACTGGAATATCAATCCAGAGGTCCGGGTTCAAATCCCGTCCAGGCATTTATTTTAATTATATATATATATATATATATATATATATATATATATTATGATTTGGTTTTTTAGCATTTTTTTCTTTTTATGATGAACGAGGAGCTGGTCCGATGCATCAACTCCCAACCTGGGGGACGGGTAATTTTTGTTCAAGGTTTTCTTTCTCTAGCCTTTGATAGTCCAGTATCTTACTGCAAGGCAGCAGCGCTAGTTTTGGTCCGCCCTGGGTATTTTATTTCCCCAGTACCCGCCATATCTGGCGAGCATTCCGCTATCCGCCACCTGATGAGGCGTCCGATGGGAGAGCATTTTAACATATGGTGCTGAAGTCTGGCAAATTCCTACCAGGGAAATGAAAAGAATTTTAAGTACAGAAATGGATGTTTTAAGAAGATCGGCTGGAAAATCTAGAATGGATAGAATACGAAATAAATAAGGGAAATTATGGGTGTACAAGAGGAGCCGGACATCATAGACATCATAGAAAAGAAAAGATTGCAGTGGTATGGTCATGTCAAACGAATGCCACAGCAAAGATTGCCAAAAATTGTTATGGAATGGATCCCAATGGAAAGGAGGAAGAGAGGAAGACAGAAGAAAACTTGGATAGAAGGGGTACAAGCAGCTATGAATATCAGAGGAATGGAGGAAGATCAATGGATGGATAGAGAGGAATGGCGTTTGGTTTCCGGAAGATGGCGGCAGCTGCCATGATACCGGATGATGATGATATATTATGATTTGAGAATTGTACATAGGGAAGGAAAATTCGACGATGTTATGCATCAACGGACTAAGCTCATTTTTTTAAATTGGCATTTTGATGCCATCTGTTGCACTGGCTCATGAAGTAAGTGTACGCACACTTTTAGCGCCAAATCTTTAAATATTTAAATATAAATCTTTATTTCTCGAGGTAGCGTGCTGCCTTGTCACGCAGCGGTCCCGGGACAGGCTCCTGGGTGAGGTTTTTTCGGGGTTTTTCCTCACCAGTAATACAAATGCCAGGAAGCTTAGGACCCAACGGCCCCCGAAAATCATCCGGCCATCATCACCATCATATCATCCCTTACCTGAGTGAAAAGTAACGGAAGCTACCACACCTATAATTCCTTAGTAAAGCTGCAAAGCATAGCATGAAAATGCTATGAATGTAGTGAAAGACCTTCCCTCGGGCAGAATTACTATGGATGGATATAATGGCGCATAACCGGGGATGCATAACGCCGTCCAATTAATGTTTGCAGTGAGATGCCTGAATAGCGTACCGGATAACGCACTAACGTATAGAGTCAGAAGTCCTGGGTTTAAATCCATTAATTTTTCTTTTCCATATATATTATTCTTAATATTGCCTACGATAACATTTTAGTTTTATGCTGGTGAAAGTAAACTACCAAAAACTGTTGACATAGAAGTACATTTAAAAATGTGTAAATTTGTTAAAATGTTTGTGTTGTTTTAAAGGCTCTGTAAACACTAGGGTATCAGTGTATGGAAAGTGGCAATAAAGAAACATCCGGGAGCTTGTTCGTGTAATTTGTTTGATAAGTTATTTTACTGAGCAGGGATTTCCCATAACAACGTGCGGAAGGTGCAGACAGAACATTCCCTTATAAGGATACACCTGTTAACAATCGGTTCAAAATTGAATACTTGCCATTCAACTTTAAAAATAAAACCTGAATGCACGATAGAATCAACCAATGCAACTTCATAACATGAGCAAGATTCCACAGCATCAAGTCCTTGAGAAAAACCCATTAAAGCTTTTGAATTATATATATATATACACACACGCACGCACACACCACACACACACACACACACACACACACACACACACACACACACACACACACATATATATATATATATATACACATTTTTTTTTCTTTTTTCAAAGTTATACATCTTTCTGTGCCTAAACTTTTATTTTTCTTCTGCATCCAATCACTCCATTTCCTCTAGTCCTCTCGTTATCATTCCAGTTCTTATTTCTTGCATCCACGAGTTTCGAGGTCTTCCTTTCCTTCTTCTTCAAGGTGGACACCATTCCAATGTTTTTTCTGGGTAACCATTCTTCTTGCATTCGTCTAATATGCCCATACCAATTTAATTGCTTGTATCTTATATCATCTACTATTGAATATATAATATTCATTTTTCATCGTACGACAGTATTTTTTTTTCTAATTTTGAACATCTTGCTGCTCTCCCCAAGAAATCCATTCCCATCGACATAAGATTTTGTTCTAAGTTTTTGTTGAATTTCCAAACTTCAGCTCCATATGTGACAGTACTTCTCACGATTGAATTATATATTTGTAACTTATTTTTTCTGGTTATGTATGTTCCATAAGACTCCGTTCAACATTGCTGTTATTGCTCTACCTTTATTTATTTTGTTCTTAACATCACTTTCTTGTTTATCCCCTTTATCTTCTTTTACTCCCAGATACTCAAATTCTTCACATCCTCTAATATACCCGTTTTGATCTTCTAATATTAAATCTTCGGTTTCTGCTCCACATCCCATATACATTTTTTTTTCTAAATTTATTTTCAAACCCTAGTTATTGTGTTCGTCCAATAATTTGTATGTTAGACCCTATATATCCGCGCCGTAGCCGAGTGGTTTAAGGCAAGATGCCTTCGTGCAGGGCTACGGAACTTGGCGCTGGTTCGAGTCCCCACGGGTGAAGAGATGTTTCATACTGACCACATGTCACATCTACACTGCATAATCGCCATTGAGTCTCTCTCTCTCTCTCTGTATATATATAGTGTTCTGCACAAGATCAGGTCTTTCACTGCAAACTCAGCATTCTCCACTCTTTCCTTAACTCAGCTTTCCTTTTTGTATCCGCATACAAACCATTTATTTTAATATTGCCTATCATCTGATGTCTTTTTCTGCCCCTAACTTTATTTCCGTTGACAATTCCTTCTAGGGCATCTGTCAGCAGGCAGTTTCTTCTTAGCCAGTGGCAAATCCAATTTCTTTTCCTCTTTTTTTTATGAGTTCCAGCATTGTTCTTCTTTCACCCACTCTGTCTAGCACATCTTTGTTTCTTACGTTGTCTGTCCATTTTATACGTTCCATTCTTCTCCATATCCACATCTCAAAAGCTTCCAGTAGCTTTTCCTCATTCCGTCGTAATGTCCAAGTCTCTGCACCATACAATGCTACACTCCACACAAAGCACTTCACTAGCCTCTTCCGTAATTCTTTTGCCAAATGTCCGCAGAAAATGCTTTTCTTCTTGTTAAAAGCTTATTTTGCCATTGCTATCCTCTGCTTTACTTCTTGACCGCAGTACATGTTACTACTGATAGTACAACCCAAGTATTTGAAGCTCTCCACTTACTCAATGACCTCATCTTTAATCCTCATGTTTATCTTCCTTGGTTTCCTTCCTATAATCATGGCCTTCGTCTTATTTATATTTATCTTCATCCCATAATCCTCGCCCTTGTCATTTAGCTCCATCAGCATGTTCCTCAGTGTCATTGCATCTTCTGCTAGCAAAGCCATATCATCAGCAAATCTTATGCACTAAATTCTTCCTCCCCCCATGTTTACACCTCTTGTATTCCTGAAGCAGTTCTTAATTAGGTCTTCCAGACACACACACCCACACCCACCCGCACACCCACACCCCCACCCACCCCCCACCCACACCCACACCCACCCCCACCCTCCACACACACACGCGCACACATGTTCACAGTTGTGATCTCATGGAATTTAGGCCAATATGGGGCAGCTGTTGATAGCACATTGCGAGAAATTTGGAGAACTTTAATAAGTAGTTCTTTCAAGTTGAGAGAACCAACCGTAACGGATGGGGGACCCACTTGCTGACCACTTGTCACCCCTGTACTGGCCGGATGATCGTACGTCTCTGTGTTTAATTCGTGGATTTGTGGCCAGCAGCCGGTTCGTAGCCAAGGGCCTTACAGAGCTGTCGCGCTGTGGGGTTTATTTGCATCAGAAATTAAATTTCTCCATTTTAGTTAAAACAATCTATATTCCGTAAACCAACAAAATGGAACCATAAGTTCGTCTTGCTGAGAAATTCTCTTAGTTTACGCAGTTCCTGAATGACGGGACTTTTTTTTACCAAATTCTCTGTCACAGTAATTTTCTTAAAACAAATTTTAGAAAAAAAACAATATTAATAATATTAAAAACAAATGCTAAAAAATTAATAAAAGAAGTTAAGAAACAAGATAAAGCAGCACAAATATCAGGATATATATGGTAGATTTAGTTTGACACAACAAACATAAGTCAATAGAAAGCAAAATCCGCATATACACCACAGTTCGACCAGTTATCGTATATGGAGCAGAAACTAGGGCTGATATAACAAAAACTAAACAAATAAACACATGTGGAATGAAGATCTTAACAACTATTCAGGGGAAAACATTATTTGATAAGATACACAACACAGAAATTAGGGACAAATGTCATATTCAAGAAATAACCAAATTTATTATAGACAGACAAAAATATTGGAAAGATCATATAGAAAGAATGGAAGACAACCGACTTGCAAAAAGAGCTAAAGAAGATAGACCAATGGATGGAAGAAGAACAAAAGGAAGGCCAGCCAAGAGATGGATAGACAGTGGATGCAAATCCAATACGTCTTACTCCGAGGAGTGATTTTAGAAATAATCATTATCTTCATCATAGTACATTCACGAATTTAGGCCATTTGTTGACCTGTTTCGGCCTCAAGAGAAACACCATGCAAAAGTCTTTTGAGTGGACGTCCTGGTCTAATTTTTTTCTGCAGTTCGATAGCTCAACATTTGTTTGGGTATCCTGTGATCTTCCATTCGATGAACATGTTGCATCGTTTTTGACTTATAATCAGAAATTTTGTTTTCTAAAGGTTCCATGTGTAATTCTTCTAAGATCGGCATCATCATCCAGGGATTAAGTCTGTTGGCTCGTCCCGGTTTCATGAAAGTTAGAATTGTTTAAATTGTTCAGACTATCTCCTGTGTGGGCGACCAACATTTCTCCTTCCTTGCGGTTTATAATTTAGCAATAATTTTGGAAATCTTTTTTTCTGGCATTCTATCAGCATGTTCTTTTGAGGCGTTCCTATATTTAATTATTCGGTCTGTAAGTTTGAAAATATTTAGTTCCTTTCTTATATATTCATTTCTTTTCTTATCCAGCAAGAGTATATCTTGCTATATTTTTTAAAAATCTCATCTCAGCTGCTTCCAATTTTTGTTCTTGTCTTTTAGTGATTGTCAAACATTCTGATCCATACATCAATACAGGAACATCCATTACTTTATAAAATTTCATTTTTGTTTCTTTTCTTGTGTTTTTAAGGGTTCTTTTAATAGTGCAACACACTAGATTAAATTTATTTATTTTGTCATTAATATCTTCAATTTTAACATATGATAAATTGAAACCTAGATATTTAAAACTATTCACTTGCTCTAAAATGTTATCATCAATTACTATTTTTGTTCTTAAGCTATCATGCCCTTTAAATACTAACATTTTAGTTTTATTCTTTGAAATTTTTAAATTGTAATTGACACTTATTTTTTCCAAATTAAAAATATATGTCTTCATTTATTTTTTTGTGATCTAGTAGTGTATATCCTGCAGTCCTCCGAAGGTAAAAAAAAAAAACCTCTCCTACCCAATTCTCATCTTCACCTTCTCGTGGTACAACCGGAGACTCTGAGGACCGAGTCACGGCGATATAACGATACCATGAGGTACTGAGTAAATGCGGTATCCTAACGTCTGTCCAGAGACTAAGGGCCGCATGTAAATACATTAGTCTCTGGTGAGTTGAGTTTTCCGTGAGAACGTGCTAAGTTCGAATTAACGAGTCGCCGACTGGTCATGCATGAAAGTAGTTTTTTTCTCGCAATATTGGCAAGAAATTACCCAGAATTATAACGATAGAACCACTTCCGTTATTTTCGTCTGCTAGAGGAACGCATTTACACTTGCGTCCCGCAAACAAAACCGTATACGACGACGTCTGCGTCGCGCGATATTATGCCGATTCTCCTGTTCTTCCAGTTGAATTCTTTGGCAGACTCTATCAAATTCCTCTTTTCCACGTATACCGAAAACATGATCGAAGTCTTCAAGGTCCGACATCTTGGATAAAGCAGCAAGGTCCGCGGCAAGGTTTCAAACTACATCGGTTACCATCGGTTCCCATCGGGTTGCTCACGATTCGTTCTCTGCAAAGTCACCTCACCAGGTAGCTTAGGAATTTCGACAATTATTATCGCATGAACAGACTTTTGAGTACGCAAAAACGTCTTTGGATGCAACTTTCTCAGCAGAGAACGACTTTTATGGTCTAATTCGTTCATAGATACGACCCTAAAAGGTAGCAGCCCTACCACTGGAATAGTTAGTAACCAGTCCTAAGGAATATCAACTTTACTTGCTAGTCTCAACAGGAAGAAATCCAAAAGGAATTGAAATATTTTGGAAATAAACAGGATGAAAATCCTACAAATTATGAAGAAGAAGAATATTAATAAGAGAAACAGGAAGAATATCTGAGTAATAAAATAGCTACAGCTGTGACGTATTAACCAGTTTATTTGAAGACGAAATTAAAGTGAAAGTGTTATCTGATTGAACAACCAAGATCCATCAACTGGAAGAGAGATTCCTAGAATGTCCACCAATCTTAAAAAAAAATTAGTTACAGCGAAAGGCTTCAGCGGATGCTTGGAGACGGAAGTGACGTTTGCATTTAATACCATTCATTTGTTATTTTAAAATTACACTAGTTGCTTCTCATGGTTAAAAGAAACAATTAAGATGAAAATTTCCTGAAACCTCAGGCAATCTACAGCTAAAGATAGAATTGTAAAGTTCTTTGCAGTAACAAGGCATTTCAACATGTCTTCTATGTATGTGTCTAGCGTGGTAACAAGGGTGGAGATTCGTAAGCAAGCTAATTTATACTAGTAAAATTCATATCAAATTCTGTTGAGGTGAAAGTTAAAAATTAAATTGTACCTGTTGGTAGGTGCCGTCGTCCTCAACTTTGTTAATATTAACAAAGTTGAGGATAACAGTTACAATTTAATTTTTTAACTTTCATCATAAGCTAATTTATTTAATTAATAGTTACACTTATTTAACTAATTTTTGGACCAAAGAGAGATGAACAGAGAGGTGAATTGAAAAGACTATACAACAGTGAACTACACGATCTTTATACGAAGCCAGATATAATTACAGTTAAGTCTTGTAGACTGCGTTGGGCAGAACATGTGGCACGAATGGGGAATGAAAGACGTGCATGGAAGCTTCTTGTAGGAAGATCAGAGGGAAAACTCCCAGTTGGTAGACCAAGAATGAGGTGAGAGAATAACATTAACTATGATTTGAGGGAAGTAGATTATACAAGGGATGATTGGAAAACATTAGCTCGGGATAGAGATGTATGGAGAGCTTATGTCCACGCCGCCATGAACCTACGGGTTCGATAGTGCCAGTGAGTTAGTACAAGTTAAATAATTACATATTTGTTGGACACATTTGCGTTCATTATAAACAACTGACGGACGTTAGCAGTCTGGCCAATATATGTACGCTAAATGCTGAGAATAATTTGAGACTGCAGCAGGCCGTGACACCAATCAGGAATAAAATGGCGCCAAGTAAGAATGATGGTAATCAAAATTACGAAATGAAGTTGGGGGTGAAGATATGAAAAAAACATACATTTCATTCAGAAAGTGGCTGGAGTGGACTTACTTTATTTAGTTAAGTCAACTTTCAATATTGTTTCAAATAAAGTTCAGTTCATTTAAAATGCAGTGATTTGTTTCTTATAATGTATATTAACACTACCTTTTGGATATTTATATAAATATATTCGTACTCTACATAAAGGACAGTGGTTTTACTTCCCCCCTAACTAACTAACTCATTGACACTATCGAACTCGTAGGTCCATCGCCGCACGGACAAAAGCTCTCCATACATCCATATCCTGAGCTAATGTTTTCCAATCATTCCCTGTATAATTTATTTCCCTCAAATTATAGTTAATGTTATTTTCCCACCTAATTCTTGGTCTACCAACTGGGCGTTTTCCCTCTGGTTTTCCTACAAGAAGCTTCCGTGCACATCTTTCATTCTCCATTCGTGCCACATGTCCTGCCCATCGCAGTCTACGAGACTTAACTGTTCTTATTATATCTGGCTTCCTATAAAGACCATGCAGTTCACTGTTATGAAGTCTTCTCCATTCACCTGTCTGTTCATCTCTCTTTGGCCCAAGAGTTTCCTAAGAACTTTATTCTCAAATACTTGTAATCTCCTTTCCTCCCTTAAAGTAAGAGTCCATGTTTCACACCCATATAATATTACTGGGAGAATAATAGTTTTATATATTTTCAGTTAAAACATTTTTTGAAAGGAGTTGGGACATCAAGAGTCTCTGTAATGCATTGTATATTGATACTACCTTTTGGATATATTTTTGTATATACACTGTATGTAGTATACATGAAGGACAGTGGTTTTACTTCCCCCCTAGGTAGGTAATTTGTAATATAGTATAGTTTAGTTATTACAGGTTGGCAACCCCGAAATTTAGGAAATTGAACTTTCAATCATGGTCGCCATTTCTGTATGTACGCACTATTGTGCAATATATATATATATCTCCATCCATAGTAATTCTGCCTGCGGGCAGGTCTTTCACTGCAATCATAGCATTTTCATGCTATGCTTTGCAGCTTTACTAGGGAATTGTAGGTGTGGTATATTCCCGTTGCTTTCCACACCGGTTGAGGATGATGATGACGATAATGATAAGGATGTTGATGGTGATGATGGCCATATGATTTCGGGGACCGTCTGGGCCTTAAATTTTTCCTGACATTTGTCTTATAGGTGAGGAAAAACCCCGATAAAAAACTCACTCAGAAAAACTGTCCCGACCGGGGATCGAACCCGGGCCTGCTGCGTGACAAGGCAGCACGCTACTTCGAGACCACAACGGTGGATATATATATATACTGTATATATTTTTGTATGTGAATATAACTATGTTTTTGAAGATGGAGTCGATAATGTAATTGTTCTGTCTGAAACGTAGTTGCAAATTAAGATGGCAGAGGTCACGATTTTGTGAAACCGTGAACTTTTTAAGTACGGTTATTTTATCCTACGTTTCATTCATGTAAGGAAATGAGGTTTTCATAAATAAAACACAGCGCTTCTGTTACGTAACAGACAGGTGCTCTTGTCTTTCAAGGTGAGATCCATTCTGTTTCCAACTCTCATTACCTCTCTCGAGTTTTCAACTTTTCAACTTTCGCTTGTATTCTTCTTTACACGTACAGACATAGTGTTCTGCCCAAGAGCAGGCATTTCACTGCAAACTCAGCATTCTCCACTCTTTCCTTAATTCAGCTTTCCTTTTTGTATCCGCATACAAACCATTTATATTAATATTGTCTATTATCTGATGTCTTTTTCTGCCTCTAACTTTCTTTCCGTTGACCATTCCTTCTAGGGCATCCTTCAGCAGGCAGTTTCTTCTTAGCCAGTGGCCAATCCAATTTATTTTCCTCTTCTTTATGAGTTCCAGCATTGTTCTTCTTTCACCCACTCTGTCTAGCACATCTTTATTTCTTACTTTGTCTGTCCATTTTATATGTTCCATCCTTCTCCATATCCACATCTCAAAAGCTTCTAGTCGCTTTTCTACATTCCATCGTAATATCCAAGCCTCTGCACCATACAATGCTACACTTTGCACAAAGCACTTCACTAGCCTCTTCCGTAATTATTTTGCCAAAGGTCTGCAGAAAATGCTTCTATTCTTATTAAAAGATTTTTTTGCCATTGCTATCCTCTGTTTTACTTCCTGACCGCAGTTCATGTCACTACTGATAGTACAACCCAAGTATTTGAAGCTCTCCACTTACTCAATGGCCTCATCTTTAATCTTCATGCTTATCTTCCTTGGTTTCCTTCCTATACTCATGGCCTTCGTCTTATTTGAACATTCGACAAATAATAGTAACACAGTTGTAAATCAACGATCCTAGTGTTGACCATTGTAATGTTGTAGTATGTTGTATAAATCTGTAATATTGTAAGTCTGGAAATAGCAATATTTTGTGAATACATTCACTGTTTCTCACATTTAATAAGTAATACCGCCCTAAAAAGATGTTCAATATAATTTGTTTAGAAGGTGGAATTGGGAAGTACTCGAACATCCACCAAATTCACCAGACATGAGCCCTTTTGACTATAATTTATTCTCAAAGAACCTCTACTATCAAGAGTTGATATCCAGAAAGCTCTAGATCGGCCAGATGAGAGATATATTCAGAAATGGTGCTGAAGATGAAGTTCGCTATCTTCCAAGCGTTTGTTGACTTACAGTTAACTTGGCAGGGGACTATAAATGAAGTTGTAATGTAAAAATTAGCCTAAATTAACGTTTCGTGAATTTATAGCAGTGTTGCAAATACTTATCGAATGCCCTTGTATGTTAATATGAGTGTGAATCTGCTTGTCTGTCCTTTATGGACTCAAAAACTACTTGACCGATTTTAATGGGGTTTAACCATCATTTAGATTATTTTTGGAACAATTAAATTATATAACATACTATCTTACGTATTATAGGGCCGGAGATAAAAAAGGGCATTAGTACACTAAAAAAGTCGCTATTTGGACGCTTAAATGGCTTACGCTGCCTAAACCATAACAGAAACAATAAATTAATGTACACAGAATTAAATATCTCAAAAAAACTCTACAAAGAAAGTTCCCGACAGCATGTGTCTATCTTTACGGATGACTCACAATAACCATTTTTGTCTTTCAGCTCATTGATGCCGAGCAACGCCAGGTAGTCAGCACGGGATACTTAAAACTATTTACCATATAAATTTATATTTGTTTTTCTTTTTACTTATTCTACTAAGCATAAAAACACATTTAATTTATTTAGGCGTAGGAGCGCCAGTGGCTGTAAGCAGATATGTTAAACTTACAAGGGAACTGTCAACTATTGCGTGCCGAAACCTATCTTGAAATTTCTCTCTGAGAAGCGTTGTGATGTACCAAGGCCGCGTCCAAAAAATAGCTGCCATTTTTTATTGCAAGGCACTAAAATCCAGAACCGAATTTCTTATTTAAAATATAGAGAAGTAACACACCTCCTGACTTGGTGGATTGGATGACCCTCACTACATGCCTTCCGCGCCGCACCGCCTAAGTTCACTCCATTCTGCTCTGAGTCAAGCAAGGAGTCTATCTGCTACGCACAACGGGTTGCCATTACTGGATTCTGGCTTCGATTTCTGCGTCTTGCAGTTAAAAACTGTAGATTTTTTTGTACACGTTCTTTGCACATCATAACGCTTCTCTGGAAGAAATTACCAAGCTAGGTTTCGGTATGCAATGATTAACAGTTCCCTTGTGAAATAAATAACACTGGTCAACATGATTTTTGTCTCATGAGTTCCAATAGTTGTACTTAATACAGTTTTTTTATCGTGTTTTCATATACGTATTCGGAATTTCTCCATCACCCACAGTTTTTATTTCAATTTCAATTAATGGATCTAAATAATTATTTTTTAATAAACGTTTTTTTTCGTCCATTTGTCCATTGTAAAATAAAACCAAATGAGCTAACTCAGGAGATTTCAGCTATGGAAAAGATATATCAAGGCAAATGGAATCCTAATATGCTGGCCGATTATTGTTGGACCATCAAGAGGGATGCTCCACAGGCGAAATATAGCAGAAAATCGCCATTTCTTACTTTCAAGGTGAGTCCGAATGTTCAAATATTGTGTAGTTACGAATGTAGAAAATATTAAAGTGTTTGAAATTATAAATTCCTGTCTCTAGGAAACCTTGCTTGATGGAGAAAAACCGATATCATATTTGAATTCAGGAGAAAAAATACTATCAGAATCACATATTTTTCTTTCTGAGACAAAAAAAAGTTTCTTTTTTGTTGCTCAGTGTTATTAATGACTGGGCAAGGATTTTAATGCAGAATAAAATTCATTATAAAATTGTAATAATGCATTAACAATTACAAAAATGCACAAAAATTTAAAAGAATGCAATATGATATTCATAAATTTCACATTTGCAGGTAAATACAAGTTGTTCACTTTTTTAGTCATTCATTGCAATGCACAACAAACTACTGTAGATTGTCAAAAGGGAAAGATTGTCGATTGTCTCTTAATCCATCCATATTAATTCTACCCGAGGGCAGGTCTTTCACTGCAATCATAGCATTTCATTCTATACTTTGCAGCTTTAGTAGGGAATTGTAGGTGTGGTAGGTTGAGGAACCAGCTATAACGGCTGGGGGACTCGACATGCTAACCACATGTCACCCCTACACTGGCTGTTGATCATCTACCTCTGTGATTGACACATGTGGATGTGAAGAGCCAGCAGCCGGCTGGTAAAAGGGCAACCGCTGAAAAGTGGAAAGACCCTCAATCGGAATCGGTAGCTTCCGATTGCTTTCCACACCGGTGAAGGATGATGATGATGATAATGATAAGGATGATGATGATGGCCGGGTGATTTTCGGGACCGTTGGGCCCTAAGCTTCCTGACATTTGTTTTACAGGTGGGGAAAAACCCCGAAAAAAAACCTCACCCAGGAGCCTGTCCCGACCGGGAATCGAACCCGGGCCCGCTGCGTGACAAGGCAGCAAGCTACCTCGAGACCAAAGCGGTGGACTGTCTCTTAATAATGACTTGTACATCAAGAAACTCCTTTTGCACTTCTACCGATACTAAAGATGAATATTTAAAATAAACTATATCACTGGATTTTCGTAGTATTTTCCCTCATTTTTTTTTCTTACTGTAGAACAGTCGGGTATAACTTTTCCAGTATGTTTTTCTAGGATCTCTCGGAACTTTGGAACATTCACTTTCGTCAGTGGAATATCAGCAGAAATCATAACTTCGAAGAGTTTTACGAAAAAAAGTAGAAACCAAAGGAGATTGTTGACCAAGGTGCATTTGTAGAATCACATGGTTTTTCGCATTCAATTCGTTATAGACATCTTTCATGCTTCTCTCTAGTCACGTGTTGATGTACAGAATTTTCTTTCTTTCAGTTCCAACTCTGATATCGCATATTTTACAATGCAATATTTCACCATCCGCGCTGAACAATTTGTCTTCATACTGTGAAACAATATGTTTTAATTTAAATGTCTTATTCTTTTTTATATCCCCATTGCTTCACTATGCTACATCTGTTATACTGTATTATATCTGGCTTAACTCTGCAAGAAATTTGTAGAAAAAGACAGCTGTGCTCACCTCTCTCGCTCGCACCAGTGCTGACGGAATTCCTTCACCAGATGTTAATAGATGAAAGGGGGAAGACGAAAACTGACAACAGGGTGGGTTCTTTCTTTTGTATCTGGGTGAAAGCGGTCAGGGATCTACCCTTACATCTCCATGTCTCTCATTGCCAGTTAAGCCAGATATACAATAACGAAATATGCAACTACAATGAGCTGATGTTACGAGATCTGTCGTGATTGGTTGTAATAACGAGTACTCCAATTGACTAAAATAATAAGTGCTCTGATTGGTCAGAATAACCAGTGCTACGATTGAACAATTAAGTTCAAGTCAATTTTTATAATGGTAGAGACAGTAAATGCGAATTATGTTTAAAAAATGTAGCTACATTTCTTCGCAAAAACGCATAAAAATGCCAAATAGGATGTTTGAGTCGTTTAAATAAGCACTAATATGCCAAGAAAATCCAAAATAATGCAATATCGCAAAAAATCAACAAAAATGCAAATAAATGCAACCACAAAGTTGCCTGTTCAAGACCCTTTACCGTCAAGACGCATTTATAACTAACTGAGCATTGTATAGTCCTCGTAAAAAAAGAGATGGAAATGCATCAAAATCCTTGCTATTAATGACCAAAGAGATGTGGGTTACGTTATATTCTGGCAAAAACGTGTGGAAAACCAATTAATTAAATATTGATTGTTTGGTATTTTGTAAAAGTTGATCTGAATGGTTATTTGAGCGGCGAACATGTTTGATTGAGAAGGATGTTAGTAGAGTGTGCCATGATGCGTTAAAGAGAATGTACAGAAAGACATGAGCCGGATCTTGTGAGAAAGAAGGGTGCAATAGCCATAAGACGTAACGACATTCAGTTGTTACGTAACTGCCGCAGCCATTTCAACCACGTCTTTTTTTTTATTCCACAATTTTTCGTTCTCACGATAGTCAGTGAAATAAAGATGATTGTGCATTATTATATTGAATTACAGTCCTATTTATTTATTTTATATTTCTCGCCTAAACGTATAACCACGTTTCACTCCCATTGTAGCAAGGCAAAAACGAAAATTGTAACCACTGGAGCGTTAAAACACACACACACACACACACACACACACACACACACACACACACACACACACACACACACACACACACACACACCACAAAACGTGTCCATAAATAATTATAGTATCTTACTTTAAACTACTACTACGTCGCTTTGGATAATCGTATCTAAATGAAATTGGTGACAATCAAAATAGAAACTCAACAAGTTTTGTGCGTGTTAACAATGTCAACAATGGAGAATAATGGACAACAATACAAAAACTAAACTAAATTTCTCTTCTTCTTCTTCTTCTTCTTCTCCTTCCTGTCCATGATTAGGTCAGTGCGACTTGTTCCGGTCTCAAAGTCCATCGTCTCCTTGACCGTCCTAAAGATATTTTTCCATGCGGTTTGTAGGTGTTGATCGTTTTGGGCAATCTTGTATTGTCCATTCTGTCTAAATATTCTTTCCATCGGTGGTTGTGCTCTGCTAGTTTATCGTGTATTGAAAATATCTCCAGTTCATTTCTTATTGATTCATTGTGTAATCTATCCATGCGTGTATACATCCTTTTACGGATCTTAAAAATTTCATTTCAGTAGCTTGAATGTGTGAGATATCTTTTTTTTTTAAGTACCCAAGATTCAGATCCATATAAAAGAACAGGAACAGCCATAATTTTATAAAACCTGAGTTTAAATTTAATCATGTTTTTTTGTGGTCGATATGGGTTCATTGTTAGATATTTAGCAGACAGCGATGTCTGCAGCGTCACTCGTGGGGGCCACATTCAATGTCTATGAGGAATAGCAAACACTTTTTGAGTTTCTCTTTTGATTGTCACCAATTTCATTTAGATACGATTATCCAAAGCAACGTAGTAGTTGTTTGAAAGTATGATACTATATTTGTGGACACGGTGTGTGTGTGTATGTGTATATATCCATCCATAGTAATTCTGCCCGAGGGCAGGTCTTTCACTGCAATCATAGCATTTTCATGCTATGCTTGCAGCTTTACTAGGGAATTGTAGGTGTGGTAGCTTCCTGTTGCTTTCCACACCGGTGAAGGATGATGATAATGATAAGGATGATGATGGCCATATGATTTCGGGGACCGTTTGGGCCTTGAAGTTTTCCTGACATTTGTCTTACAGGTGAGGAAAAACCCCGATAAAAACCTTACCCAGTAAAACTGCCCCGGCCGGGGATCGAACCCGGGCCCGCTGCGTGACAAGGCAGCACGCTACCTCGAGACCACAGCGGTGGTATATATATATATATATGATATGAAAAGAAAAATGAATGCTTGAGTCGGGATTTGAACTCGAGTCTCTAAAGTCTGTACCTTTAGCGCTCTAACCAACTGAGCTACCCAAGAATTCCAAGACAAACATACAATTTTCTTATACATGTAGTATTCTCAATTCACACAAGAGGTAGCGGAAAGATCTTCCGACTGCCATCTAGCGGCTAACATAACAGTTAAGCAAATTATTAAAGAGAATATTTACTTTATAGCAGTAACGCTTGTATATATAGAAATTATAAATATATTTTTGACATTTGGCAATGAAGGCAAATATGATATGAAAAGAAAAATGAATGCTTGAGTCGGGATTTGAATTCGAGTCTCTAAAGTCTGTACCTTTAGCGCTCTAACCAACTGAGCTACCCAAGAATTCCAAGACAAACATACAATTGTAGTATTCTCAATTCACACAAGAGGTAGCGGAAAGATCTTCCGACTGCCATCTAGCGGCTAACATAACAGTTAAGCAAATTATTAAAGAGAATATTTACTTTATAGCAGTAACGCTTGTATATATAGATATTATAAATATATTTTTGACATTTGGCAATGAAGGCAAATATGATATGACACGTAATGTTTATATATTAAGATCTATAGTATATATATATATATATATATACACACACACACACAGTCCACCGCTGTGGTCCCGAGTAAGCGTGCTGCCTTGTCATTCAGCGGGCCCGGGTTCGATTCCCGGTCGGGACAGGCTCCTAGGTGAGGTTTTTTCGGGGGTTTTCTTCACCTGTAAGACAAATGTCAGGATGCTTAGGATCCAACGGTCTCCGATAATCATCCGGCCATCCTTATCATCCTTCACCGGCGTGGAAAGCAACGGGAAGCTACCACACCTATAATTCCCTAGTAAAGCTTGCAGTGAAAGCCTGCCCTCGGGCAGAATTACCATGGAATAGATCAGCATAAAAGTGCAGTTCTGTTAATAGCGCACTAAGCGTATAATTGAGGTCCGATGGAAGTTGGCGAGACTCCGGGAAGTTTCCGCAAGGTCTTGTTTACATTTTTCACGCTCTCTCAATCTTGCTGTCATCCACGTTCCACTAAATGTTAAAACATTCTACCTATTATATTTTTACACTTGTCAAGTAACTTTTATGTCGGAGTATCGTGTACTTGGCAAGTGATCAGACGTTATAAACCGGCCGAGTAACTCGTCAATTTGTAGCAAGAAAAATCGCACCAAACGAGTTGGCTCAAGTGGTAAAGTTTGAGATTGCTACTGGGTGGTCACTTGTTGAAACCCCTCAACAGGACTGTGATTTTAGCGAAGGAATTAAGCTATTGATCTAGTTCTCATGAAAATTTTGAAACATGTTTTTAGATCTTCACCGATCCTGTTAATAGAATGACATCATCATTATCTTCTTCAAGGTATGGGCCTGTTGGCCCGTTCCGCTCCCCGGTGCACTATATGCTGCAGGTGCAGGTCGTCTTTCCAATGACGTTTTGGTCTTCCTACATTTCTTAGGCCACGAGGCCTATAATGAAGCAGCTGTTTTGATAAACGATTTTTTGGCATTCTTTGTATATGTTCAAACCAATTACATTTATGTCTCAATTTTATTTTTATCAGAGATCGTTAAAGGCCAAGTCTCAGACTCATATGTTAACGTTGGAATGGCTACTGTTTTGTAAAATTTTGAGTTTCCCTTGTGGTCTTATTTCTCAAATATTTTCTTATTGAACCACATATCAGTTGAAATTTCCCTAATTTCTTCTCCATGTCCAAATTTTGCTCGTACGATATCATGCATCCCAGATAATTGAAACAAGTTAGCCTACTTGTTCAATTATGTTTGCTCCAATTACAATTTTTATCCTTTTATGCTGAGTTCCAATAAATACCATTGAATGACCGTCACCAAAATATGTATTTATACACACATATACACATACTGTCCACCGCTGTGGTACTTAAATAAATTAGGATATAAATTTATAATTATTTTTTTGCGCGATAGTGCGTTTGTCGTACTTACAGCAATGACGACCATGATTGAAAGTTCAACTTCATACATTTCGGAGTTGCCAACCTAAATAACTGTTCTGTAAAATTACATATTACAAACCACGTGTGGAAAGTAAAATCACTGCCCTCTATGTATACTACGTACAATGTATATACAAAAATATATCCAAAATGTAGTGTTAATATACATTATACGAAACAAATCACTGCATTTTAAATGAACTGAACTTTATTTGAAGCAATATAAAGCAATAAATACGTACTTGCTGCCATTTTATCACTGAGTGGTGTCACGGCCTGCTGTAGTTTCAATTAATGAATATTGCCCACACTATTTACGTTAGTCAGTTGTTTATAATGAACGCAAATATTTCCAACAAAGATATTATTTTACTATTATTTATTATTTTGAAAACACCATCATGTAAAAAATAATGTACAACGCACGTTTGTGAAGTGTTTTACATAATCTCGAAAATTAAAAACATTGCTATCGTTCGTTTTTAAACGTTTCATCGTTTCTGTAAAAACCATTTCACAACCTCGTATCGTAATACACTATTTATTTTTACTTATTCAATAAAACACAAAAGCACATATAATTTGTTTAGGCTAAGCAGCGCACGCCGGGTGTTATTTATGTTTATATATAATGTTAATTTAGTAAAACTCAAAATAGTTATGAGGTGGTATGTTCAATAACTTTCCACATGGTACAAAGAATCTTCCTGTTTCAATTAAAAGAACAATTAAATCAATAGAGACTTTGAACCTTCTATACAGAGAGAAAACGACCAGCTGGTAGACCAGTGGCAAAACGTATGACACGAATGAGGATTGAAAGAGGGACATGGAAACACTATAGACTCTATGCCCGTCTTTCACTTCTCATTCGTGTTACATGTCTTGCCACTGGTCTTCCAACTGGACATTTTCTCTCTGGTTTTCCTACAACAAAATTCCATGCCCCACTTCCATTCCTCATTCTTTTCACATGTCTTGCCACTGGTCTACCAACTGGACATTTTCTTTCTGGTTTTATTACAAGAAAATTCCATGCCCCACTTCCATTTCTCATTCTTTTCACATGTTTTGCCACTGGTCTACCAACTGGACATTTTCTTTCTGGTTTTCCTGCAAGAAAATTCCAAGCCCCACTTCCATTCCTCATTCTTTCCACATGTCTTGCCACTGATCTACCAATTGGGAATTTTCGCTCTGGTTTTCCTACAACAAAATTCCATGCCCCACTTCCATTCCTCATTCTTTTCACATAACTTGCCACTGGTCTACCAACTGGACATTTTCTCTCTGGTTTTCTTACAACAAAATTCCATGCCCCACTTCCATTCCTCATTCTTTTCACATGTCTTGCCACTGGTCTACCAACTGGACATTTTCTCTCTGGTTTTCCTACAACAAAATTCCTTGCCCCACTTCCATTCCCCGTTCTTTTCACATGTCTTGGCACTGGTCTACCAACTGGACATTTTCTCTCTGGTTTTCTTACAACAAAATTCCATGCCCCACTTCCATTCCTCATTATTTTCACATGTCTTTCCACTGGTCTTCCAACTGGACATTTTCTCTGTGGTTTTCCTACAAGAAAATTCCATGCCCCACTTCCATGCCTTGCCACTGGTCTTCCAACTAGACATTTTCTCTCAGGTTTTCCTACAAGAAAATTCCATACCCCACTTCCATTCCTCATTCTTTTCACATGTATTGCCAATCGCAGTCTACGAGACTTTTAAGATAAGGCATGATTGAAATGTGAGGATTAATGTGGCCGGGACAATCCATATCAAATCGGACAGCAAAAAATCTTGCAATTTATATTTTTTAATTTTATGTATCCCTAAATATAGTGAATACATTTATAAACGTATTAATACAGAAATTTAATTTTTATCATTTATAGGTTCGTAGTCATGATGATCTGAAATTATCGTAAATATGATAAACTAAACCGTTTACTAGCTAATATTTCTGAAACAGTAAACAGCAAAAATTTGTTTCAAACGTATTTATATAGGTGATATCATGTAGTTTAAGGATGCTATTTTTATAATTAGGATATTTTTATTTTCGGTGTCAATTTTCTGTTTTATGGCGGTTTACTGCAGTACATATCAAAAAATGAAAACGGAAAAAAATACAGGATACTACTCACGTAATAAGGATTAATTTCCAGCAATTACATTTTTGGAGAGTTGAATAGTTCAGACAATATAAATTTTTTTATTCTATTTTCGTAAAAAACTCGCGGGTCCACGGCGCAGCAGATTCATTTCATGACCAAGGTCGCGCGCGTACTTTATTGAAAGAGCTTCATCAGTGACTTTTTCAACTGCCATTAAATCGAATAGATTATTATATGTTCTGCTTAATGGAACAGTACCGCAAATTTATAAAAGTGGCGATATTTTAATTCTTACGCAGTAGATATTTATTTATCAAATTTTATTGCTGAAGTGAGAAGTAAAGAGCTCTGTTACTTACGTTTACTGTGAATTATTAAACAAATTATTTATAACTAACTCACTCACTGGCTCTGTGGAACCTGCAGGTTCATGGCAGCGCGGACATAAGCTCTCCATACATCCCATTCCGAGCTAACGTTTTCCAATTATTCCCTGTATAATCTACTTCCCTCAAATCATGTATAATGTTATTCTCCCACCTCATTCTAAGTCTTCCAACTGGGCGTTTTCCCTCCAGTTTTCCTACCAGAAATTTCCAAGCACCTCTTTCATCCTCCATACGTGCCACATTTCCTGCCCACCGCAGCCTACGAGACTTAACTGTTTTATTATATCTGGCTTCCTATACAGATCATGTAGCTCACTATTATGAAGTTTTCTCCATTCACCTGTCTGTTCATCTCTTTTTGATCCAAAAATTTTCCTAAGAACTTTATTCTCAAATACTTGTAATCTTCTGCCCTTTTTTTAAAACAAATTATTTATTTTGTTACAAATTTTTATTACAGTTTAAATGTAATATTATATAATAAAAACTTTTTCATCATTAATTGAATAAAATGGTATAAATTTTTATTATGTTATAATTACTAATTTCAGTCTTAAAATAACTTTTTATTCAGTGTATTGTATTGTACCCTGAAAACTTTCACGAAATAGTATTGTTATAAGATGTCACTTCCAAATAAAACCGAATGTTTTATTACTCGTACCACTTCCTACCAAACGATAATAATGCAATGTCAGCAAGTCTTCCTTAAACATCTGTTTTATATCAACAATTCTCAAGTTCAGACAGTTGATTTACATCAGTATGTTTAGTGCATCTCGTTATTTTAAGTGTCACAGTCAAATTTAAAATAATATCTTATTGTTTTTAACTCACAAGTTTGCAGATCTACAAAGACTGAATGGTGAGTTAGAAGTTAAATATAATTTTAATTATGCATATATTAGTATACAATAGTTATTAACAATATTATGTGTTAATATATAATTTTACAATTTCTTAGATGTTTCTGGAATGAGAGAATAATCGTAGAGGTATACATTTTGTGTTATAAAAGGAGAATAATGGGAAGTTTAGACATTAAATTAAATACTATAATAATGTAGCTTGTAATAAAAGCTAATATTATCGTGCATTTTAATATCATCTTAGATATGTCATGAGTAGGGGATGCAATATCAGTAAGTGATACCAAGCCAATAAAATATATTTATATCTCTTAAATATTACTTGTAACAGCATGAAAATTGTTATAAATTATTATCGATAGCTTAACATTACTTACAATATTCAACATCAGATATTGGTGTAGGGTACAAGTACAAAACATTACAACACATTACAAAACTACTCTCTAGAAAATATTTTTAATAGGCCTACCAGCTTGAATTCGTAGGTGCTTAGTAATTTAAATTAAACTATACATTAGCCAAAATCAGCACAAAATTAACCGCCTACTGAATATATCAATATTGTTATATTTAATGACGTTTATTATGTAGCAATTTATTTCAAGCGCGAGGTTCTCCTACGTACCATAAATTTACGGCACGGGACTCACGGATTTCCTTCCTTCTGGAGAAAGCTACATTCAGAATTGTTACGCCTTTAAAATGCCATTGATTCCTATCGAGTTTGAACCCGCGAACCTCGGAATTGGAGGCGTGCAGAGTAACCACTTGTCCACGATTATGATGATGATGATGTAATAATTGTAATAATAATAAAAATAATGTAATGATGATAATAACAATAAAAACATATTTGTAAGTGTGCAAAGGACTATTACCAAGTAGCTCCGTCATTGTTTGTACGAGCGAGCGAGCGATCTCTTCTCACGCGAAAGGTATTGTGGGCAGTCTACACATAGGAGATTTTAGGGAAAAATAATTATTTTTGGTAGTTTCCTTTAAGACTCCACTTTAATACTAATTACAAAAAATTAACTGATGTTCAGGTAATAATTTGGCATTTTTTTATTTTATAAAATTTTTGGTGAGGAAGGTCAATTGCATATTAATTGCATTTACGCCCTTCAGAAAAACGTAAATATTAACATACTAATTTTCAAGCGATAGAGCATGAAATCATCTATAATGTGACTATCTTTTCAAGTTGAGGGAATAGCCATACTTCGAGAAATGTATTTTATAAAAGAGACTATTTAAAACAATACGATAAATTGACAGCTCTATTACTCTTTAATTACACCAAGCGAAGACTTGAAATTCGGTTCACATATTCAGTATATCATAAGGTTTCACTGTAAAAAAAATGGTAAACTTTTAAATATGTGAGTTCAATTTTCACAATTTTTTTGCCGATTTCGTATGGAATGTCCCGGCCGTGATTTGATGGGAGTTGAGTTGTACAGGAAATGATTTGTTGGTTGTAATAAGCTTTCAGTAGATTGTGTTGGCAGATTTGATTGTATTTTTAACCAGAACTGATGCATGAAGGTCGCACAATATACAGGTTTAAGTTTCTCACTTTTATACACTGTGTTTGGAAATATCAATTACAACTCCTAGGACAAGAACTGACCTGGTCTTGCGGTTAGAACTTCTGACTATTCTTCCAACACTCGTAATTTTTTTCCCTCCCTTAAAGTAAGAGCCCATGTTTCATATCCAAATTATATAACTAGGAAAATAACAGTTTTATATATTTTCAATCTAACGTTTTTTTAAATAGTTGGGACAAGAGTCCATGTAATATAAACATACATAGTGTTCTGCCTAAGATCAGGTCTTTCACTGCAAACTCAGCATTTTCCACTCTTTCCTTAACTCAGCTTTCCTTTTTGTATCCGCATACAAACCATTCATTTTAATATTGTCTATCATCTGATATCTTTTTCTGTCTCTAAGTTTCTTTCCATTGGCCATTTTTTCTAGGGCATCCGTCAGCAGGCAGTTTCTTCTTACCCAGTGGTCAATCCAATTTCTTTGGTGAGAGGCTGAGTTCTGCTTTTGCATTTCATTAGGTGGTACTTGGAGCATGGCTCGTCGCAAAGCTTACATCTCCAGTCCTCCTTGGGGTCGTGGTATGACGGATTTTGACATATTTTCTCGTGGAAACCATGCGCGGCGAAGCGTGTGTATACGTGGCGAAGTTGGAAGTTCGGTCCTTTCCACACATCAGTTTTCATCGTTTCTGTGTCCATTATTTTCATCGGTATTGCATTGGCTTTGTTTTGTCTCTCTTTGATGGCGTCTTTATATGCCTGTGTTTCTGGTAGATTGAAGCGAAGCTTGATGTCCTCAATGAAGTAGGGTTCATGTGCTATTCTGTAGGCGTAGCTGTTTCTTGTGTACTTTGAGAGTGACAAGGCCCTCTTGAGATATCTGACTTTGACATTCTCCAATTTCTTAAGGTTTTTTTGCTGTTAGGTGAATTCTGGTGAAAACTCTAAATGTACACATTGTGTTTAATAAAATCTATTATATACCAATCCAATTTCTTTTTGTCTTCTTTATGAGTTCTAGCATTGTTCTTCCTTCGCCCACTCTGTCTAGCACATGTTTATTTTTTATTTTGTTTTTTCCATTTTATACGTTCCATCCTTCTCCATATCCACATCTCAAAAGCTTCCAGTCGCTTTTCTTCATTCCGTCGTAATGTCAAAGTCTCTGCACCAAACAAAGCTACACTCCACACAAAGCACTTCACCAGCCTCTTCCGTAATTCTTTTGCCAAAGGTCCGTAGAAAATGCTCTTCTTGTTAAAAGCTTCTTTTGTTATTGATATCCTCTGCTTTAGTTCCTGACCGCAGTTCATGTTACTACTGGTAGTACAACCCAAGTGTTTGAAGCTCTCCACTTGCTCAATGGCATCATCCTATAATATAGTCTATAATAGCGTGCATTTCTCCCTAAGACACGTGTTCTCGAGGACCGCCACACATGGATTCCACTACAGAGTATGTACCATAAAAGGGTTCCACCTCGCATCGAACCAGTGCCTCTGCAAGCTATGCGACCAAAAATGTCAACAATACCACCTTATTGACTGCATAGCAAGAAGAAAGCCTTTAAAATTCTATGCTGATGTCAATAACTTCCAGTAATTGTATTATAATGTACACAGTGTGTTTAATAAATCTTTATATAATAATAGCGTGCATTTCTAGAATTCAACCTATGTTTAACTTCTTTGTGCACCTCATTCCTGTTTGTAATTATTGTTCCTAGGTATTGTCCTCCTCCGACGAGTTTAGTGCTCAAAGGAATGTGGTGTGGGGATGACAACACCAGTCAGGAAGGAAGTACAATCATATTGAAAACATTCGCTCTATTTAGGAAAGACACGTTCACAGAAAACCGCAAACTGAAAACTGCATATTTGTGAATGAATAATACTTCCCTTCGACTTGGCTGTAGGAACAAAAGAAACTGCCTGCAAGAGTAGTAAACCAAATGGTAAGAATACCCTACCTCCCAGCGCTAAACTCGTCGGAGGAGGACAGTATTTGAGGTCAACCATTTCTTAAAATTTTTTCTCATTTGTTATTAGAGATGTTTGACTAATTATGGAGGCATCTGCTTATCTATCGAGGATAGTATTTTTTTAATATTTTTAGTGTGTAGGAATTGACTGATTAATAAGGCACGGAAGTTGAGGGCAAAGACTAGGCCGAACATAATATACTTACATTTTGGGTCATTGTAGGACAGAAAATGGTGGATTTTATTTGTCCTTTTTTCGATTTTTTTTTTTTTTGCTTATTGAGCCTTTTTTTTAAGTCCACCGCTGTGGTCTCGAGGTAACGTGCTGCCTTGTCACACAGCGGGCCCGGGTTCGATTCCCGGTCGGGACAAGCTCCTAGGTGAGGTTTTATTCGGGGTTTTTCCTTACCTGTAAGACATGTCAGGAAGCTTAGGGCCCAACGCCCCCGTAAATCATCCGGCCATCACCATCATCCTTATCATTATTGTTATCATCCTTCACCGGTGTGAAAAGCAACGAAAAGCTACCACACCTATAATTCCCTAGTATAAGTTTC
Source organism: Diploptera punctata (assembly GCA_030220185.1). NCBI lineage: Eukaryota > Metazoa > Arthropoda > Insecta > Blattodea > Blaberidae > Diploptera > Diploptera punctata. The sequence goes on from JASPKZ010007819.1 coordinate 885,483, forward strand.
AACTAGCAACGATCGCACCTCAGATAAACCTCTTTGTTTACGATATTGCCACTGCGCTAGTAAAGCTGCAAAGCATATAATGAAAATGCTATGATTGCCCTGGGGCAGAACACTATGGAACGGAGCCTTTTTTTTTTCTTTAAGTCTTAACTTCTTTTTTTGCAACTTTATCTTCTTTTGACTATATTTATATCATTTGTATAATTCAAGAATCCGCCAAGGCCAATCTCAATTCCAACTTATTTTAAAAAAACGCTATCTAGTTTTATTTTCCAAAGACTTTTCTCATTCCAAACACTTTTGTTTCGTGAAAAACTATTAAACCCTCACAAAATATCCCATTATTTTTAATCACCAACCTACTGACCGCCTAAACTATTGTATTTCAACTTTAATTTTTTTTACGAAGTGCCACTTTGTATAAATTACCTGGACCAGAGGGTAAAAGCAGCGAGGGTGTATTTATCCACTCGTTAGCAACTGCAAAACATTTAAAGTAATTTTTTCAGTTCGTAGGTATTTTTTAGGATGTATTAGGTCGTCTTAAAGGTATTTTATACGTATTTTATGTATGTATGTAGCTAATGCTCTGGAGTTAACAACACAGTTATTCTCCTTTTTGCTTCCCAATACTTGGATGTCACATCTTGAAGAGCTGCACAGTTTGTTAAATGTTATTTGTACATTTCCACACTCAATACTCTCAATTCTATGTCCTGTAGTAAGCCTCAGTATAGCAACTGCAGATTTTCGTGGTAGATCCCGAATTATAGATGAATTTTCTAACAGAATTTGTATATTTCTGTTTCAGACTTCTTCAATTACATTGAAATTGTAATTATCATTTTTTTCTTTATAATTATTTTAATTGATTCATAAGAAAATGCATTTGTTACTTTCTGCTTAATTTTACACGCTTTTTTTGCGAGTATATCAGCTCTTTCATTGCCTTGTATTCCACAATGGGCTGGAATCCATTGTAAGACTATATGTTTACCAAGTTTCTCAGTAGTCTGAATCATGTTTTGTATTTCTAATATTTTTCCCATTTTTGGATACATGGTTAATGCTATGGCCTGAATCACTGGTTTGGAATCTGATAGAATGACAATATTTTTGTAATGTTGTAGCCAATTAAAAATGTTATTAAGCGAGAGATTAATAGCTTCAATTTCACCATCAAAATTAGTAGTATTTCTTCCAGCTTGTTTATAAAAGGAAAATAATTGGCATGTTCCACCTGCCCCTGCTCCACTCTCATCTAAGAGAAATCCATCCATCTGTATAGGGAAGTTCGGGTAATGTGAACCCTTCTGCTTGAGTGGACCCTGTTAATATCTTCTTTAATTGGTGCTGCCCTTGAATAGAACATATTTTAACTTCTTCCCTTCATCAACTTTGACGGATTCAAGGCCAGTTTCTTTTATTCTTTGTGAGAAGAAGGGTTTATTTGTGATATTTATGAAAATGGCCACTTTAAAAGTTTTTTAAGCTAAGAATCAATTCTTAATTTCTGCTATTCAGTATTACAAATGTTGAAAAATCTCCTAAGTGTATTATATTATGTAGATGCTGTTTTAATATACTGGCGGGTTTGGTTTGATATTATGTGACATCGTAGCTGTATAAAATAATTAAACATAACAAAGAAATTCGGTTAAAGTGGACCCTCCATTAGGATCAGGATTCACTTTACACGAATACGTATATTTTATCAATGAGGATGCTATCTGTAAAATCCATTCTCTTAATTAATTTTAACCCAAAGACCGTCAGTTTCTACAGTTGAATGACGTGTGAATGTTATAATCAATGATGATTTTTCAAAACATTAAATAAATATCAACGCTTTTTAATTACGATTAGTCATAAATATTTTCAGATTAATTTGTGCCTTTCGGTGTAAATTATAAGCGTAAATAAACTTAAAAATAGACTAAAAGCTAAGGTGGACTCTGGGGTCCTCTTTATCCGAATATGGAGGTTAAAGTGGACCTTTCTTGTAATGTAAAACGTTTATAAATTATGAAGACGTTTCCATATTTGAATAAAATAACGATGCTATTTCATTGTTATAACACTAATGATAATCACTGTAATTAAACAAAATTCAAATCCCTTAATTAAAAGAAGAAAAACAACAAATTCTAACCAGGGGTCAAAATTACCGGAAGTTCCTCTATAGATACGCATTTTTATAGGTCTTTGAGTTCCCAGCCCTACTGATTAAATTTCATTAGAGTTGTGCTGTCTGATTTACCGCTGATTCATGTAAAACCTAAGAAATACGTGTGTTTCCAGATAAAATCTAGCTTTACCTTAGTGATTTATTTTTATGAAAATTCCAAGAAGTACAAGTACTGTTACAGCAGGTATGTTATATCACACAAGTGTTTTCTATTTTGGGAATGTAAAAGTGATTGAATTCCACAGAATTTTACATCCCATTGGGCTATGCGTCAACACGTTTTCAAGTGTATATTGTAAACCTGATTTTATGTAAATTTTTAACCTAATGAGAATGAGGGAAGTTTTGAGGAAGTGGCTGAATTCAAATACCTAGGAACAATAATCACAAACAGGAATGAGATGCACAAATAAATTAAACATAGGCTCAATTCTGGAAATGTGTGCTATTATATATTGCAGGGACTTTTGTCGTCCCAACTCCTTAAAAAAAGTTCTCTAGATCAGCCTCTTCCACTTCTTCCATTAACTTTCCAATCAAGGATCTTGTTTGGTATTCTCTCTTCTTCCATTCTTATGAGGGGTCCATACAATTTCAAACGTTTTTCTTCTATTTTTTTCTAATATGTTTTTTTCAACTTGCATAATTTCCCTTATTGTGCTGTTTCTGACCTTATTCCTTCTTGAAATTCCTGTTGATAATACTTACTTACTTACTCACTGGCACTATCGAACCCATAGGTTCATGGCCGCGCGGACATAAACTCTCCATACATCTCTATCCTGAGCTAATGCTTTCCAATCATTCCCTGTATAATCTACTTCCCTCAGATCATAGTTAATGTTATTCTCCCACCTCATTCTTGGTCTACCAACTGGGCGTCTTCCCTCCGGCTTTCCTACAAGAAGCTTCCATGCAAGTCTTTCATTCCCCATACGTGCAACATGTCCTGCAATAATAATAATAATAATAATAATAATAATAATAATAATAATAATAATAATAATAATAATAATAATAATAATAATAATGATAATGATAATGATAATGATAATGATAATGATAATGATAATGATAATGATAATGATAAATGATAATAATAATAATAATAATAATGATAATAATAATAAATACTATTGGTGACTGAAATGGACTTTTGGAGGAGGGTTTCTAGAAATTCAAGAAGAGATAAAATTAGAGTTGCTAAAATCACGCCCCGCGTTCCGCTTTACGACACTCTGCTCTTACTCATGCAGGGAGTCCATTTGTTCCGTACAGTACTTTCCATTGCTGGATTCTGGTTCAGATTTCTGTGCCTTGCAGTTAAAAACAACTCCAAGGCGTGGCAGGCCTAGAAAGTCCTTGCATACCATCTGGCTGCTGGCCTCATATTTAAATATGTTAATCACAGAAATAGACGATCATACAACCAGTGATGGGGAGACATGTGGTCAGCATATCGGGTCCCCCAACCGTTATACCTGGTTTTCTCAACGTGGAGCCGTTACTTATTGTAGCTACCCAAATTCCTCATGATGCTGGGTGGGCACCGGTCCCATACTGGCCTGAATTCCATGAGATTATATCTTTTCCTATGAAGACTCGAATCTGCTCAAGTCCCGTAGCTCTGCGCCAAGGCCTCTTGGCTTAACCACTCGCTACCGCGCGGGCCTTGCAGTTAAAAACGACAGATGATATTTTTGACACGGTCCACCACTGTGGTCTCGAGGTAGCGTGCTGCCTTGTCACGCAGCGGGCGCGGGTTCGATCCCCGGGCTGGACAGTTTACTGGGTGAGGTTTTTATCGAGGTTTTTCCTATCCTGTAAGACAAATGCCAGGAAACATTAAGGTCCAAACGGTCCCCGAACATCATATAGCCATCGCAATCATCATCATTCATATTCATCTTAGACTAAGCTTAGGATTAGGGACTCTCCTGACGCACCACTATCATCATCATGACCACCCAAAATATTGTATGGGCAACGTAACCCCGCCTTCCAGGCGCTCCAACTTCAGAAGTGGATTACAATTACACCAATGCCAGGAGAGAACATCAGAAATCTCCAAAAGGACAAACTGAGGCATTAAAAAAATATTTTGGGCAATGGAATGGCGACCATGAAAGAAAGTTCAATTTCCTACATTTTGTAGTTACGAACATATAAATAACTAAATAACTATACTGTAGTATTACAAATTACCTACCTAGGGCGGGAAGTAAAACTACTGCCCTTTATGTATACTACGTACAATGTATATACAAAAATATATCCAAAAGGCGGGTTTAATATACGTTATACGAAACAAATCACTGGCATTTTAAATGAACAACTTTATTTGAAACAATATAAAACAACAAATCGTACTTGCCGCCATTTAATGTCTGATTGGTGTCACTGCCTGCTGTAGTCTCAACTCAATTATTTTCGGCATTTACCTTACATCACAACACTACTCTGGAATAAATTTCAATGGTCGGTTTCGGCATGCCGTGGTTGACAGTTTCTTTGTAAGAAGAACCTGGGATAACAACAAGAATTGAACAACCTTGTGTTGTGTGGTTGTCTCGTGGTTCAAATGAGGTAGACATAAGAAACTGTAGACGTGATTTGAGTTGCATTTTCTCTTTATTTTATGTTATAATGTAAATGTGGGACAAGGCTTTTTAATAATTTATATATCTGCACAATGCTTGTAATTTTATACCCTACGTGATTTTATGTGAAAAACAGATGTTTGTTTTAATGAAAACTTGCAATTGTTGAAGGTCATTTCAATCTCATAAAACCGGCGAAGGTCGCGCTATACAATACGTTTATTTTTTAAATGATGATGATGATGATGATAATAATAATAATAATAATAATAATAATAATAATAATAATAATAATAATAGGCTACATTTTACACATATTAGAATATTACAATTCCATCCATCCGTAGTAATTCTGCCCGAGGGCAGGTCTTTAACTGCATCATAGCATTTTCGTGCTATGCTTTGCAGCTTTACTAAGGAATTATAGGTGTGGTAGCTTTCCGTTGCTTTCCACACAGGTGAAGGATGACGATGATAATGGTAAGGATGATGATGATGGCCGGATGATTTTCGGGGACCGTTGAGCTCTAAGCGCCCTGATATTTGTCTTAGGGTCGGTTTCACCAACAGAGGTAACTGTATTACGCCATAGCTTAAACTGGCGTAATACAGTTATCTCTGTTGGTGAAACCGGCCCTTACAGATGAGGAGACACCGCGGAAAAAAAAAAAAAAAAAAACCAGGAGCCTGTCCCGACCGGGAATCGAACCCGGGCCCGCTGGGTGACAAGGCAGCACGCTATCTCGAGACCACAGCGGTGGACTAATATTACAATTACAGGTTTTTAATTTCCGAGATTCTGTAAAACACTTCACAAACGTGTGTTGTACATTTTATCTTCACGATGTTGTTTTGAAAATAATAAATGTAGTATACATAAATAACGTATTTGTTGGAAATATTTGCGTTCATTATAAACAAGTCACTAACTTTAACAATCTGGCCAATGTTTGTTTATACGGTAAATGCCGAAAATAATTGAGTTGAGACTACAGCAGGCAGTGACACCAATCAGACATAAAATGGCGGCAAGTACGATTTGTTGTTTTATGTCGTTTCAAATAAAGTTGTTCATTTAATATGCAGTGATTTGATTCGTATAACGTATATTAAAACCACCTTTTGGATATATTTTTGTATATACATTCTATGTAGTATACATAAAGGACATTGGTTTTACTTCCCGCTCTAGGTAGGTAATTTGTAATATTACAGTATAGTTATTTAGTTATTTATAGGTTGGTAACTCCGAAATGTGGGAAATTGAACTTTGTTTCATGGTTGCCATCCTATAAGTACGACAGAACGCACTATCGCGTAAGAATAAATGTTGTAGACAGTATTGATACCGAAAGAACAAGTGCTGGTGTTTGGGTGCAGTTCTTGAATCATTTTAACGTTACGCCTGTTATCGGCACCGGATTTCACCTTTCCCTCCATATCACCCATCATATGATACACTGTAACGCATTACTGTTATTATTATTATTATTATTATTATTATTATTATTATTATTATTGTTATTTTTATAGGCTAAATGCCAAAATTGAATTGCCTTTCATACTCGGTGCTTATGTAATATGTTCACACATAGAAATACATTATATAATGGAAATGGTCAGTTAATGACAAATGAGGGAAATTTTGAAGAAGTGGCTGAATTAAATACCTAGGAAAAATAATAATTACAAATAGGAATCAGATGCACAAAGAAATTAAACATAGACTCAATTCTGGAAATTTGTGCAATTATGTATTACAGGTACTCTTGTTGTCCCAACTCCTTCAAAAAACGTTAAACTGAAAACAAAAAAAGTATATATATATATATATATATATGTCTATATAACTTATTCTCGCAGTTATATTATATGGATGTGAAATGGACTCTTACTTTAAGGGAGGAGAAAAGATAACTAGTATTTGAGAATAAAGTTCTTCGGAAAATTTTTGGATCAAAACGAGATGAACAGACAGGTGAATGGAGTAGATTACATAACAGTGAGCTACTTGATCTTTATAGGAAACCAGATATAATAAGAACAGTTAAGTCTCGTAGACTGCGATGGGCAGGGCATGTGACACGAATGGGGAATAAAATAGTGGCTAGGAAGCTTCTTGTAGGAAAACCAGAGGGAAAACGACCAGTTGGTAGACCAAGAACAAGGTGGGGGCATAACATTAACTATAATTCGAGGGATGTGGTTTATACATGTGATGATTAGAAAAAAAAAATAGCTCAGAAAAGGATTTGTGGAGAGCTAATATCCGTGCGGCCATGAACCTACGGGTTCGGTAGTGCCAGTGAGTTAACTTCCACTTTGGAGTGTGTGAAAACTTTCCACTGAAATTGAAATGTATTTGAGCAGTATTAAATCTAATATATAAAAATTAATGTTTGTTTGTTTGTACTTTATGCGCGGCCATACTGTTGATCCGATTGTGATGGGGCTTTTTGCAAAATGTTCAGGAGATTCCCGGGATGAACATAAGCTATAAGAGAGTTGTGATACTCAACTCCTATACCCTTAAAAATCACCCTTTGTAGTGGAAAACGTGAAAAAAACGCTTGAATGGCTTACGCTGCCTAAACCATAACAAATACACAAAATTAATATGCACAGAATTTAATATTTCAAACATCTCTACAAAAAATTCCACGACAGCATATGTTTATCTCTTACGGATAACTCACAATAACCATGTTTGTTTTTCATTGATGACAAGAAGATCGAGACAAGTACGTAGATTCCTGTGCAAGCATAGCAGCACATGGCGGGTATTCTTTTACGGATAACTCCACTATAACGAATTTTGTTCTTTTAGCTCATTTATGCCAAGAATGATCGAGCTAAGTAAGCTTCCCGGGCAACACCGGGTAATCAGCACGGGGTATCTTAAAATAAGTACGATATACATTTATAATTATTTTTCATTTTACTTATTCAACTAATCATTAGAAGTACATTAATTTTCGTCTTTCAGCTCATTTATGCCAAGAAGATCGGGATGAGTAGTTTCCCAGACAACATCGGGTAAACAGCACGGGGTATCTAAAATTAATTACGATATAAATTTTTCTTTATGCGTATGAACCTTAACATAAAACACATAATTTGTTAACATGTCTGAAGAAGGTACAGTGTACCGAAACAGCTGTCACTGAATTATATCATAATAAATATGAAAATCAAATAAAACTAAGTTTTATTTTTATTTAATTAATAAAACACATTAATTTTCATTTATTTAGACGTAGCAGCGCACGCCGCGTATTAGCTAGTATCTTATAACTTTTAGAATAAATGTACGTAAGCAGGGCTAGTACCAAGTACTTTTATAATTAATAGGGCGGTTTTTAACATGTGTGTACAGTATAACATATTCTCAAGGATTCACATTGCTTCTAGGTTACTCCATCTTCGCATGTGCTTCAATTCCTTTACATCCGGGACATCTCCACTTTCTCATCTAAGTTGTTTTTGTGCGATAGCGTGTTTTGTCGTACTTACAGCAATGGCGACCATGATTGAAAGTTCAATTTCTTAAATTTCGGAGTTGTCCAACCTCTAAATAAATAACTATACTGTAACTAGCTGGCCCTGCGAACTTCGTATCGCCTTTAAATATTTTTATGTTAATTTTCCCGATGTTTTATTAGTTATTCTGCTATTCGGGGCGGAAACAAATCCAACAAATCAAATATCATAAAAATCTGTCCAGCCGTTCTTGAGTTTTGCATTATTCTCATTTAGCAATATCACCAACGATCTGTAAGCTTCAGTAGAGGTTGGCAGAATTTTAATCTCTTCTTTATACATTTTGGATGAGAAATCTGAATCAGAAAGTTTTTGTTTCCACCAATTATTAGTGCTGGTACGTTAACTACACCCGGTATAAATATGGGTGATGGTGTATGTGAAGTAGTAGTAGTTGTGGTGATTTTGCGATGAATTTATGGTTGTCTTCATTCGCAGTATACTCCATAAGTGTTATCATACGGATTATATTACATTTTATGATGAAATAGTTTGAGTAGGCTTGCTGATTTCATTATACTTTCGTTTTTTTCTTCGAGAATTGTTGGCAGTTTGGATTCTCAATATAATCAACCGAAGTCTCTGTACAGTAATATCATCTTGTGATATATTATAGTCATCTTGTTTTTCATTTGAGTGAGGGCATGGAGATTGTTGCTGGAATATTCGGCATATTATAACTAACAAGACTTACGTACAATTGTGTTATTCCGTTCCTTAGGACCTTCATATGTTTTTAAATTGACATTCTTCTTAAATGTAAGAGTTATGTCACATAGGCCTCTACCAATTTGCGGAAATTCACATGATATCTTATCATGCATGGTCTATAGAACTGGTTCGACCATATTGGTCAATGTCCCTTATCGGTACAGTTAAATTTAAATTAAGTTGGCATGTCCGTCAGCCAGATTACTTAAAAAATAATACTTACACACGAAATTAAGATTATTATCAATATATTGAAAATAAAATAAACACTGAACACACTTAAATTATGATCAATACCGGTCATCAAATATGGGTAATTCACTGTGCAATTCGCGGTGGCAATAAAAAGGGCACAGCTAACTGGTTAAATAATAAACCAATTACCTTACACCGTCATCTGTTAGAATCGTATGTAACTCACAGATAATTATAACTCTTTGTTAAATAATAAACAAATAATTTGCAATAAAAATAATGCGACTATAAATTTAGTTATAAACAACCGTAGGTCTCAAGTAGTATCAAAGAGTACACAGTGTGCAAAATTTTATTAAATCGGTTCAGTAGTTTAGGATTCCATCGCGGACAAACAACGTGACACGTAATTTTTATATATATTAAGATATTACAAATTATCCATCTAGTGCAGGAATAATATTATAATGATATTGTGAAAAGAAAAATTGTCTGAACCAGAAATCGAACCGTGGACCCCTCCTTCTTCATAAGGGTGTGCAGCCAACTGCACCATTCTAGACTTGGTACAAACACTAACAATTCTTTCGACATGTACGAACTCGTTACGTCCGCTGCCAGGTAGGTGTTACTACCATCACCAACGGCCGGCTTCGTTTAGAAGTATCTATATTTGAGAATTTTACACCACCACTTTTATAAGCAGTAAACTATGTTATTTAACATTTTCCAATACTGTTATTTTAACACAGTTCCAATAATAGATGATATAATACTATAATGATATTGTGAGGAAGTAAAACCATTACTCTTTATGTATACTACGTACAATGTATATACAAAAATATATCCAAAACATAGTACAACATATAGTCAATATACCCATTTCACCAATTAAAAATTAAGAACTTGTTTCAGTGGCGAAGTTGTCATTTAATTATACCTGTTTCGAGTACATTGACTACATGTTTTACGATTTTATTGCCAAGAAGATCATTAGTTTATTATATACAAAAGCTAGTGTTAATATACATTATACGAAACAAATCACTATTTTAAATGAATTGAACATTATTTGAAATAATATAAAACAATATATTCGTACTTGGCGTCATTTTATTCCTGATTGGTGTCACGGGCTGCTGTATTCCCAACCAAATAATTTTGCGCATTTACCTTATAAACATTGGCCGACTGTTAACTTTAGTCAGTTGTTTATAATGAACGCAAATATTTCCTACAAATATGCTATTATTTTACTATTATTTATTATTTTGAAAACACCATCACGCAAAAATTGTGTACAACACACGTTTGTGAAGTGTATTACAGAATCTGGGAAATTAAAAAAAGAGCTATCGCTCTGTTTTTAATCTTTTCCTCGCTTTTGTAAAAACAACTTCCCAACCTTGCAGTGTAATGTACTATAATATATATACATTTATTTATTAATTCCGATAAACCAGATAAATCGTGCCATAAATTCAACTTGCTGCGGTATTTGCTTTGCTTACACAGTTCCTGCGTGACGGACTTTTTAGTTTACGTCAGCGGTTCCCAACATTTTTTCTACTGGCGAAGCCCTTCCACAACGATCTGAGTTGAGTGAACTAGCTTAAAAGTTACACAACGTGTAGACCTAGTTGTAGCGAAATCAAATGCATTCCTAACGTTGTTACATAACTGTAAATCAGGCATCTGCGGTAAATATTAATTTATTGTGGAAATAATGTGATAAATTCCCGCAGTTACACATATGTAACAAGGGACATTATAGGATTAATTTAATTTTAAAATAATAATAATAATAATAATAATATTATTATTATTATTATTATTATTATTATTATTATTATTATTATTATTATTAGAATGCTGCAGAAATGAAGAGAACAATTATAGACCTATCCTCGAAACTCGCAATTTCTGAAAAGTTTTACCGAACCCCTTGAAATATTTGGCGAACCCTCTGGGGGTTTGCGAACCACAGGTTGGGAAACGGTGGTTTAGAGTAGAGCCGCCCAAACTTATTTGTATCTCGGGCCAAATGGAAGAAACATGAAGGCAGCGCGGGCCATGGGCCCTATTATAGCAGTTATAGATTATTATTATTATTATTATTATTATTATTATTATTATTATTATTATTATATTCTAATATATATTAGAATGCTACACGCCTACAGGGACCGATCAGAAGTGATGGGGGGGTGTATCCGGCCCGCGGGCCTGTTAGAGCGTCTCGACAATGGAACAAATACGTGTATGAATTTTGGAAGGAAAAACAAGTGACTAACTATATGGATACTTGGTTACAATAATTCGTGCTAGCGAAATGTTTGCAAACACGTTTAATCACGTTTTCACGTGACTTTTTCCAATACATAATAATAAGACTTCATAGTACTGCACAAAATACACACATATAAGTATGAGTCATGTTGTTTAGGCTTTCAAGTTTGACTAATTAGGATATTAACATGCAATGTGATAAGGATACCCGTTACATACACCTTATAAAAACTATTCAAAGTTTATATGAAGATACAAAAATGGCAATTTAAATAAATGGAAAATTAAGAGAAGAAATTAGAACTGACTGTGATTTAAGACAGGGTGTAGCCTTTCTTCAACACTTTTTAATACATGTTTAGACGACATTCTTGATGAATGGAAACAATTAGTTCATAAGGGATTCAAAATTGGACGAAATTTAACATTGAATGCATTATGTTTTGCAGATGATATAGTATTAATTCTTGACAGAGAGGACAGGTTACATAAATCATATGATAATTTCAATATTAAAACTAAAGTAATGACATTCCATGGAAAGTACCCAGTAAGAACAAAAATAGTAATAGAAGATAAAGTGTTGGAACAGATCTCACACTTCCAGTATTTGGGCTCCGATATAACTTATCGAGAAGAACAAGATATAAATAAGAAAATGCAGAAATGTCAACATATTTGTGGAACAGTCAGACGAACACTGAGGAACAAAGTAAGAAAGGATACGCAGCTAAGAGTTTACTCAACGATGGCACTAACAGTGGCGATGTATGGGAGAGAGGCCTGAGTCCTGAGGGGAAATTCATGCAGCGGAAATGAGTTTCCTATGGTCTGTGAAAGGCTGTACAAGAGAAGAACATATTATAAATGAGAATATTAGAGAAGAACTAAAAGTACAGCCACTTCTTCAACAAATAGAATAACACAGGAACAATTGGATAGAACATCTGCAAAGAATGACAGAGGATAGGATACCAAAGATGGCACTGATGTATAATCCCGGAGGACGAAGATCGGTAGGAAAACCAAGAAAGCGCTGGGCTGAACAGATGTGAGATCGGAACAGGCAAAGACCTAATCCGTGAAGTTTGATGATGAATATGAGGTACAATAAATATAACGTTGAAAGGAAAAACTAGAAATGAAACTCAAATGTTCTATACGATGATAGCAATACCAGTTCTACTGTATGAATCAGAAACTTTGATCATGACACGAAATGACATTAACAAATTATAGGCTACAGAAATGAGGTTTCTGAGATCAGTTAAGGGTTGTACTAACTAACTCACTGACTTTATCGCTTTACCCAGCCCTGTAAACTCATTCCAACTATGAACTAGTCAAAATGATCGAGAATGATGAACTAATCTAGTTATCGTTCATTTATTAATTAATCGTTCATACAACGTTTCTTGGTAATTACCAAAATTTGAACTGTTGTAGACCTGTTTCTTCTAAATGCACATTGATGATCTCCTAGAATGTCATCAATATAAGGAGTAAGTCTGCTTACTAATATATTTGTTAGAATTTTGTACGAAGTTGAAAGTAATGAGATGCCCCTATAGTTGTTGCAATCAGTTTTATTTCCTTTCTTATAGATTAGTATGACGAGAACCATATTGCATATTGATATCTTCAATTAGGGATTAATCTATCAAGTCTGTTCCGGCTTCAGATATTCCAACCAACGTTTCCGTGGTCTTCCCAAATCTCTCCTTCCTTCAGGTTTATAATACAAAATTCTTCTAGGAATACGTCTGTAGGCCTTTCTTTCTAGGTGTTCAATCCACTGATCTCTATAACGATGAATCCTTTCCTCTAATAATATTACATGCAATTATTTTCTTATGCCCTCATTTTTAAATTTACCCAACACAATTAAACATAGACTTAATTCTGGAAATACATGCTATTATTCATTACAGGGATTCTTGTCGTTCCAGTCCCTTTCAAAAATGTTAATCTGAAAATATTTAAAACTGATATTCTACCAGGTATGTTATATGGATGTGAAACATGGACTCTTACTTTAAGGGAAGAAAGGAGATTACGAGTATTTGAGAATAAAGTTCTTAGGGACATTTTTGGATCAAAGAGAGATGAAGGGAGAAGACTACATAACAGTGAACTACATGGTCTTTTTAGGAAGTCAGATATAATAACAGTTAAGTCTCGTATACTGCGATGGGCAGGACATGTGGCACGAGTGGGGAATTAAAGAAAGACATGGTAAAAAAAGGTAAAGTGATAAAGGTAAAGAAAAAAGGTAAAGGGCCATAGAGGTACCCTTGGGGTAGTTGGAGATTAAGGCTCCCACTTGTTCTAGACAATCGACACTTGATGCCAGCCCTTCGTGACGGCCACCTTTACCCCCAGAACAAGCGTGTGGCACTCATTTCTGTTAGAGCTTGAGTCGAAGGTGCACGGAAGCTTCTTGTAGGAAAACCAGAAGGAAAAAACCCAGTTGGTAGACCAAGAATGAGGTGGGAGAATATTATTAACCTTGTTTTGAGCGAAGTATATTATACAGGGATGATTGGAATATATTGGTTCAGGATAGGGATGTATGGAGAGCTTATGTCCGCGCGGCCATGAACCTGCGGGTTCGATAGTACCAATGAGTTAATTGGACGACCAAAGTTGTTCGCAATTCAGCAAGTTCCAAATATAGAACGCCAGTGGTGAACATCGAAGAGAAACAACAGGCATTCAAATATAGAGTAGACCAGAGCCGCCCAAACTTATTTGTATCGAGGGACAAGTGGCGCGGACCATAGGTTCTGTTGTGGATTATTATTATTATTATTATTATTATTATTATTATTATTATTATTATTATTATTATTATTCCATCCATAGTAGTTCTGCCCGAAGGCAGGTCCTTGACTGCAATCATAGCACATTCATGCTATGCTTGCAGCTTTACTAGGGAATTGTAGGTGTGGTAGCTTCCCGTTGCTTTCCACACCGGTGAAGGATGATGATAATGATAAGGATGGCCATATGATTTCGGGGACCGTTTGGGCCTTAAAGTTTTCCTGACATTTGTCTTACAGATGAGGAAAAAACCCGATAAAAACCTCACCCAGAAAAACAGCCCCGACCGGGGATCGAACCCGGGCCCGCTGCATGACAAGGCAGCACGCTACCTCGAGACCACAGCGGTGGTTTATGTATGTATTTATTGTATGTGTCCAATGATCTTGACCAACAGCATACGGAAGTTGTAAACTGCCAATTTTACCCTTTTCCTGACTTCATCCCAGAGAAAGTTTCCAGTTCCCATTTTATAGAGAAACTAAATGGACCCAAAAGCTAATCTGGATACAAATCGGCAAAAAAAAATATATATATTTTCTTCCTAGAATCAAACTGAAAGCTATCCAGTTGGTCAAATGCCTTTCTGTCAGATAAATCAAAACCACAGTTAATTATATAGTCTCATGTAATATGCAGGGATAGGCTATTATATGTCGTGTTAATTTTACCTGAATTTCTGTGCTAATTTTATTATGATTTTGTGATTATTTTGTTGGTATACAATGAAAATCTAATTACTTTTGTTATATATAGTGAATAGCGTACAAGACTTACCAAAACATTAATTGTACGTGCGACCATCTCACTCACTGTGATATTATTATTATTTATAGAAGAAATAAAATACCAAACGGTGTAATTAATCAAAATATGAATGTTCATACTTCAATTGTGGGCTTCATGAAAAACAAATAATAAAGTGACGTGATCATGTAAAAAGAATAACGGAAGGCAGATTCCCAAGAAGAATACTAGAATGGGTGCCACTTGGTAGAAGAAGAAGAGGACGGCCAAAAATAACGTGGGTTGATGGTGTTCTGAACAGCATGATTGGAAAACAAAATGGACGCTGGAGATTGGAATGTGAAGGAGAATGACAGTAAATTAATTGGGCGCAGAAAAATGTGAAATATTGTCAAACATGTTAAAATAAATTAATTTATATTATTATTATTATTATCATTATTATCATTATAAGCGTGAGTTCATTTGTTACTTTTTTATAAGTTCTTGTTCCATTATTCTCTCTTCAAGCGCGACAGGCCTAGAAGGCCCATGTCCTACCATCCGGCTGCTGGCCTCACATCCACATGTGTTAATCACAGATATTTGATTATCATCTAGCTAGTGTAGGGGTGACATGTGGTCAGTTGGGTCCCCCAGCCGTTATAGCTTGTTTTCTCAACCTGGAATCGCTACTTATTGTAGCTACCCAAATGCCTCACAATACTGGGTGACCACCGGTTTTATACTTGCCGAAATTCCATGAGAACTCTAACCAGCGCTAGTCCCATAGCTCTGCGCCAAGGCTCTTGCTTTAACCACTCGGCTACGGCGCGGGTCTAATACACTAATATTATAGGCCTACCCTTAGCATATTTTAATTTCTTAGAATGCTACAGAGGACGATAGAAAGTGTTGGAAGACTGTATTCGGGCGCCCCTGCATTAGACAAACCATATCTTCATGCTCGTTAAAGCAGCGCCTACAATGGATATTGCCCAGGGATCTACCTGGAACGGTTCGAACCGCACACACAATTTTTATGTGATTGTGAAACTGTGTGCGTTTCATTTCAAATTAATAGCTCTATAATAGAATTCGTAACCGTTAAGTTGGCAATAAAACTGGTAATAAACATGAAGTGACCATTAACTGAGAACAATAGGTGCCATTTTGTATACTTTTATCTGGCAGTAAAACGATAAGGAATAGTTCGTTATGACTTCTACGTGTTCGTTCCTAGCTAATAAGTAGAGCCACATGAAGGAAAATATAACTAACTCACTAGCACTATCGAACCCGTAGGTTCATGGCAGCGCGGACATACATCCCTATCCTGAGGTAATGTTTTCCTATCATTCCCTGTATAATATACTTCCCTCAAATCATAGTTAATGTTATTCTCCCACCTCATTCTTGGTCTACCAACTGGGCGTTTTCCTTCTGGTTTTCCTACAAGAAGCTTCCATGCATTTATTTCATTACCCATTCGTGCCACATGTCCTACCCATCGCAGTCTACGAGACTTAACTGTTCTTGTTATATCTGGCATTCCTGTAAAGAATGCTCTATGCTGACTCACCTGTACATTGTGCTTTCATTTTCATTATATCCTCAGTTGCTAATGTAGGATATTTTTTCACTAATTTATGGTCTATGCTGAGTCGCCTGTAAATTCTGCTGTTATTTTCACCACATTCTCAATGACTAAAGCGGGATGTTTTCACTAAACTGTTTGTAAACAAAATAATTAGTTTCTTTCCGCATTTCAAATGCTTCATTTCCAATGTTTAAAGAAATTGTACAGAAGCGACCATTTAAAACAACTGAAATTAATCTGCTTTGCGCGTGCATAAGAATAAAACAATGCTTGTTTAATATATTAAAATTGTAATCATCATCATCCAGGGATTAAGTCTGTTGGCTCGTTCCGGTTTCATGAAAGTTAGAATTGTTAAAATTGTTTATACCATCGTCTGTGTGGGCGTCCAACATTTCTCCTTCCGTGCGGTTTATAATTTAGCAATAATTTTGGAAATCTTTCTTCTGGCATTCTATCAATTTGTTCTTTTCAGTCGTTACTGTATTTAATTATTCGGTCTGTAAGTTTGAAAATATTTAGTTCCTTTTCTTATCAGCAGAGTAGCCAGAGTATATACTGCCATATATTTCTTAATAAAGAGTATCATCTCAGCTGCTTCCACATCATTTGCTCTTGTCTTTTAGTGATCGTCCAACATTCTGATCCATACATCAATACAGGAACAGCCATTACTTTATAAAATTTAATTTTTGTTTCTTTTCTTGTGTTTTTAAAGGTTCTTTTAATAGTGCCACACATTAGATTAAATGTATTTATTTTGTCATTAATATCTTCAGTTTTAACATATGATAAATTGAAACCTAAATATTTAAAACTGTTCACTTGCTCTAAAATTTTATCAATTACTATTTCTGCTGTATATTATATATTTTAAAATTCTCCCATATTAACTTGTATAGACATGTGGTAGATAATAGTCTGTCTTTAAATATTATTTTTATTTCCTTTATTTCGAGCGTTAGAGAGGGAACTTCAATATCTTGCACTTTTAAAGATAAAAAGTTATTCGACCAATGAAAATGCAGTCATACAGTGGTTTGTTTACATTACAACTGGAACTTACCTCGGAAGAGGTATAGGAAAGCAATCGTATCCATACAGTGGGACGAACCGAAAATTATCAATTTTCGCGACTCTTTGTTGAAAATAATTTTTGGAAACCAGGAAAACTAGACAAATAAGGCATATTATGAACTACTTCCAATCCTAAAATCCAAAATCATCGTTAGGAAAGTTAAAGTAAGACTATATAAAACCTGCATACATCCAATAGTGGTTTATGGTAGTGAAATTTGGACTATGACAAAGAGTTCTGAGAATTTAATTAACACTTTTGAAATAACGATTTTGAGAAGGATATATGGACCAGTGAGAATGCTGAGTTTGCAGTGAAAGACCTGCTCTTGAGCAGAACACTATGAATGAAAAAAAATATGGACCAGTAAAAGAGAATAGAAAATGGAGAATGAGAAAATCTGTGACATTTAAGGAACTTGATTTATCAACTCTTGTGAAATTAAAAAAAAAAAAATGCAATGGACCGGGCACTTTCAAAGAATGGACAAAGAATATATACCTAAGAAAGTGATGACGGAGGAGATGTTTGGGAAGCAGCCAGTAGGAAAATCTAAGGAAAGTTGGATGGACTCAGTGAAGGAAGATTGTCATCAAATCCTAAACTGCAGGAACTGGCAACAAATAGCATTGGATAGAGGAAATTGAGATAAGATTTTTAAGAAATATAGCAGGATATACTCTGCTGGAAAAGAAAATAAAGAATATATAAGAATATATAAGAAAGGAACTAAATATTTTCAAACTTACAGATTGAATAATTAAATACGCCTGGAAAGAATATGTTGATAGAATGCCAGAAGAAATATTTTCAAAATTATTGCAAAATTATAAACCGCACGGAAGGAGAAAATGTTGGACGCCCACACAGAAGATGGTCTGAACAATTTTAACAATTCTAGCTTTCATGAAACCAGAACGAGCCAACAGCTTAATCCCTGGTTGATGAAGAAGAAGATTGGAGGTCTCGCATGAAGAAGGCCCGGGCCCGCTATGGGCTGTAGCGCCGTTGGAAGAAGATGAAGGTAACTGGACCATAATTTATATTTGCTGACGGAATTATCTTAATTTATGTGTGACATACTTCTTTGAATTACAGTAAAAACTTCTTATTCGCGGGGGATATGTTCTACAAATATGCCGCGAATACAGAAACCGCAAATAAGGAATGATAATTTGTATAGGGTATATATGGGATACGTTCCAAAGTTTCAGAATAAAATAAAAATTATCATAAGTAATGCCACAAGTGATTTCCAATTTATCTATGAGGATTTGGAAATCAAGAGTGGTATTTGTTAGGACTATTTAACGAATAAAATTAAGCTGTTTACTCACAAATTATTATTTAAATATAGTTATTTTAAAATATTTATATATTTAATGTAAACGGCGATGTTTGAAAACAAATAAGAAGCGATTGTTATGCTTCATTTGTTCATCACTGCAACCAGATCATGTTACACTGAGCAACAAAAAATAAACTTTTTTTTTTGTCTCACAAAAATTTGTGATTCTGATAGTATTTTTTTCTCCTTAATTCAAATATGATATCAGTTTTTCTCCATCACGCAAGGTTTCCGAGATATAGGCATTTATAATTTCAAACGCTTTAATATTTTCTACATTCGTAACTACACATTGTTCGAACATTCGGACTTATCTAGAAAGTAAGAAATGACGATTTTCTGCTATATTTCGCCTGTGGAGTATCTCTCTTGATGGTCCAACAATAATCAGCCAGCATATTAGGATTCCATTTTCCTTGATATCCCTTTTCCACAGCTGAAATCATTTGAGTTAGCTTATTTGGTTTTATTTTACAATAGACAAATGGACGAAAAAACTTTTATTAAAAATAACAATTTTTAAATCCATTAATTGAAATTGAAATAATAAAAAAAACTGTGGACGATGGAGAAATTCCGAATACATATTTGAAAACACGATAAAAAAACTGCATTAAGTACAACTATTGGTACTCATTCATGAGACAAAAATCATGTTGACCAGTGTTATTTCTTGCCAAAGGATCGCAATATTGTAAGAATGCACGCTAATGGAGAAATTTATATCCAAACATTATAGGTTATTAATTAATTTCTGATGTGCTATGATGTAAATATGTCAATTATATTTTTGTTGTGGTATAATCAGTTGCTACAAATGTTTTGTATTATCTGCCGCAAGCACTATCTGGTTTAATTCGTGCAGTGTATATACAGGCTATATTTCGCCTGTGGAGTATCTCTCTTGATGGTCCAACAATAATCGGCCAGCATATTAGGATTCCATTTGCCTTTATATCTCTTTTCCACAGCTGAAATCATTTGAGTTAGCTTATTTGGTTTTATTTTACAATGGACAAATGGACGAAAAATCTTTTATTAAAAATAATAATTATTTAAATCCATTAATTGAAGTTGAAATAATAAAAAAAAACTGTGGGCGATGGAGAAATTCCGAATACATATTTTAAAACACGATAAAAAACTGCATTAAGTACAACTATTACTACTCACCCATGAGACAAAAATCACGTTGACCAGTGTTATTTCTTGCCAAAGGATCGCAATGTTGTAAGAATGCACGCTAGTGGAGAAATTTATAACCAACATTATAGGTTATTAATTAATTTCTGATGTCCTATGATGTAAATATGTCAATTATATTTTTGTGGTGGTATAATCAGTTGCTACAAATGTTTTGTATTATCTGCCGCAAGCACTATCTGGTTTAATTCGTGCACTGTATATACAATCTGGTAGCCATATCCATTCTAGAATTCTTACAACTTAATATATAAATTGATATATTCAACTTATTTCTTAGAGAGTCAGTCACTGCAAAATAATGCTATGACCTATTCAGAATGTTAAGAAGGAGGAGCTCGATTTTAAATTGATAAAATCGAGGTGAAAAACGACTGTGATTAGTTGTAAATCAAAATTCATTGAAATGTGATTGGTCATTGACTCCCATTTGGGGCATGAGTAGAATAGTCAAAATAAAATCAATTAATGAGAGATTTTGAACAATTTCTATTAATTATTACTGTCAGGTTTAGGCAAGGACTTAAAGAACTTAGTAATTTTTTTTTCCTGTTTTGCCGCTTTTAGAAGATCTTTCAATTAAGATTGATATTCAGCTGTGAATTCAGCGATAGAATTCCTTATTTTGTCTTCGGATTTCTTGATGAATCGTACAATTGATTCATTAACATTGAAACAGCATGATATAGACGCAAACGACTCGCCAACGCGTATGAACGGTCAAACATTTGTATTTTTACTTTAAGCGGCAACACTACATTTTTCTCTTCGGTACTAATTTTTCTTTCCTTTTACTCGACATTATAAACTGGTAACAAAGCACAAGAGACACGTGTTATTCAATCAAAATTATTGCAACGAGTGACAAGTTGAAACAATATACCGATGGAGGCATTTATCAAAGTACATATCGACACGTGTGAAATACAACAGCTTTTAATAATGAACTTTACGGTTAGTGACAATAAGGTTTGTTTTAATATTTATTTGTCCATTTGGTTTGAATCACTATTTGTAAAAGCCGCCTTGGCACCTGCCTGCAGAAAAAAAAACTGCCGTTGGTTAATAAATATAACGACAGTGTCGCAATTTTTTAACCCGCGAATAAGGAGCTTTTACTGTATGCAGTAAGATATTTGTCAGAACCCGAAGTTTAGAAAGTGTTTTGAGTGAACTGGTGATACAAGGAACAAACTGCTCTGTTGGGAAATGTGTTGAACCGCCTGTGGTTGTTAGTCTACCCTTGAAACTATGAAATATTGTACATGTGTTATGTAATGCGTGTACGCGTGTGCGTTTCCAGGCCACTTTACAGTCACGACTTCAGACCTTGACAACCATTTATAGTTATAAATACTCACCAGTTATAAAATTAATTTTAATGCATTTTTAACTTTTGTCCTTAAAGGCCAGTATTTAAAATGTTTTACCGTTTTAACTCTATGTTTTATTTAGTTCGTATTTATATAAGGGATTCAGAACTAAAGTGGATCAAATTCATGTGTTACTCTTTGAGAAAAGTGGTGGGGACTTCATACACATATAGAGAAAACTAAATATCTGTGTAGGAGAAGAAATGGAAAATATAAATTTCAACAATGGAGAAGAACTAAAACCTTATGAATGCACTTATTTAGGAACAAAATTAGACCATTCAGGCAATAACACAGTGGAAATCAAAAATAGAATCGCACAAACAAAACAAGCAATAAATGCTTTAAAATCTGTTTGGTCGAGCAAAAATATTACAAAAAATAGAAAATTACAAATATATCAAACCATAATTCAGAGCATTTTAACATATGGCGCTGAAGTCTGGCAAATTCCTACCAGGGAAATGAAAAGAATTTTAAGTACCGAAATTGATGTTTTAAGACGATCAGCTGGAAAATCTAGAATACGAAATAAAGGAAATTATGGGTGTACAAGAGGAGCCGTACATCATAGACATTATAGAAAAGAAAAGATTACAGTGGTATGACCACGTCAAAAGAATGCTAGAGCAAAGATTGCCTAAAATTGTCATGGAATGGATCCCAATAGAAAGGAGGAAGAGAGGAAGACCGAAGAAAACTTGGATAGAAGGGGTACAAGCAGCTATGAATATCAGAGATTGAAGGAAGATCAATGGATGGACAGAGAGGAATGACTTTGATTTCCGGAAGACGGCGGCAGCTGCCATGATACCGGATGATTATGATGATTATATATATATATATATATGAGATTAATAAAGTTTTCTTGGATTTTCCGTATCATGGATTCAAGATTGGCCTCTGGCCACTGATTCCGACGTTTCGACATGATCCCGCATGTCATTATAAAGGATAATGCATTGAAGATCGATCTCTGGCCACTGATTCCGACGTTTCGACATGATCCCGGATGTCATTATAAAGGATAATGCATTGAAAATCGATCTCTGGCCACTGATTTCGACGTTTCGACATGATCCCGCATGTCATTATAAAGGATAATGCATTGAAGATCGATCTCTGGCCACTGATTCCGACGTTTTGACATGATCCCAAATGCCTTTATCAAGGCATTATCATAAGTAATGACACGAGTGATTTCCAATTTATTTTGGAAATTTGGAAATCAAGAATGGCATTTGTTAGGACTATTTAACGAATAAAATTAACTTGTTTACTCACAAATCATTGTTTAACTATAGTTATTTTAAAATATTTATATATTTAATGTAAACGGCGATGTTTGAAATCAAATCAGAAATGTGAGGTTATGTTCATTCACTGCTGCTTGATCATATTATTTATTGCCAAATAAGATCGCAATATTGTAAGAGTGCACCCAAGTGGAGAAATAATGAAACACATCAAACTATATATCATAATCAACATTACGGGTTATTCATTTATTTTTTTAGTAAACAACTCAGTATAATCAAGGAATCTTTTCATTATTTGCTATATTCAATGTATTTGTTGGAGAAAAATAATGCTTTGACCTGTTCAGAACATTAAAAAGGAGGAGCTTTCTTTATCACAAAAACAGGAGCTGTAAAGAGAAATCGATAAAGAGCGAGGTGAAACACGACTGTCATTGGTTGTAAAACAACATTCATTGGAACGTGATTGGTCATCGACTAGCATTTGCGGCATGAGTTAAATAGTCCTTGAAACGTCGGAATCAGTAGCCAGAGGCCAATCTTGAATCCATGACGCGGAAAACCCAAGAAAAAGTTCTTAATCATACTTATATCCGGGAAAATATACATAATATAACATTGTAAGTAAGTAAGTAAGTATATATGCTAAGACAAAAACAGTTAATTTTCTTTTCGTATTTTTTTCTTTAGTAGCTATTGACGAGCTTTAGTATTATCAATAAAAATGGAAACAGTGATTGTGCTTGTTTTTAATTGCAAGGCAGTGTTTATGGTAAATCTCCATAGTGAAAGAGATAATTTAAAAGAATCCTTTTATGAGAACAGCATCAATAGTTTCATTCCTTCGCAATTTGTTAAAATATTAGATGCAGGGAGGGAGTCCTGGTCTCCCCCGAAAAACAATCCTTATTGTTTAATTATTATCATGGCTTGAATGAGTCTTATCGACTACATCCCCCTCACATGCTGACGAGGTCAATTTCAGCCTTGACTTCTGATATTAATATTCGCAGCACAATCCAGCTCGAGAGTTATTTTAACAGCCGACATTAATATCGTATCTGAACGATGGAATGCGACAATTGAACATGCCTTGCACATTCCAAGGACTCCCATCTTATTTGATTAGCCTACTTCTTTCAGAACTGAAATACAGCAGCAAAAATGACTAACTCACTTGGCTCTATCGACACGTAGATTCATGGCCGTGCGGACGTTAGCTTCCCATACATCCCCATCTTGAGCTAATGTTTTCCAATCATCCCCTGTATAACCTACTTCCCTCAAATCATGGTTAATGTTATTCTCCTATCTCATTCTTGGTCTACATTCTCGGCCTTTTTCCTCTCGTTTCTCTTCAAGAAGCTTTCATGTCCCTCTTCCATTTCCCATTCTTACCAGATCTCTTGCCCATCGCAGTCTACGAGACATAACTGTTCTTATCATATCTGGCTTCCTATAGGCATAAATATCATGTAGTTCACTGTTATGAAAACTCTTCTACATTCACCTGTCTGTTCATCTCTTTTTGTGGTCAAAAAAATCCTAACAATTTATTCTCAAATACTCGTAATATTTTCTCCTCCCTTAAAGTAAGAGTCCATGTTTCTACAGTGGAGCAATAGAGATTGAGAAAAGGCCACATTCCATGAACACCCGAGATGATGCCCAAAGATTACCATCTACATGGAAAACTGCTCTCGCTGCCCACCATGTCATCCCCAGAACAGCGAAGAAGATAAAAAAACCACGGTTGGGCAACATGGAGTGTGGTCGACGCTTGGATGGGTGTACGGCTTCCGAAACGGACCACACTGAAAACTGAAGATGTTTAACTACATAAGAACTAAACCTTGGATGGGTGTACGTCTTCGGAATCGGACCACACTGAAAACTGGAGGTATTTAACTGCATAAGAACTAAACCTTGGATGGGTGTACGTCTTCGGAAACGGACCACAGCGAAGACTCTATGTATTTTATTATAAAATACCTAAACCTGTGACTCGAACTTATCATTCCTTGATAATGGTATGTGCGATCATGCCGAAACGTCGGAATCAGTGGCCAGAGGCCGAACTTGAATCCGAGACGCGGAAAACCCAAGAAAACTTTCATATTCATATATATATATATATATCCCAAATGCCCCGGATTGTCATTTCGACATTTCTCGTGTTCTCTCCTGGCATGGCGTACTTGTAATCCACTTCTGTGGTTGGGGAACCTGGAAGGCGGGTTACACTGCCCCGATGATACGAGAGTTGATGATGATGATGATGTTGCGCCAGGAGAGGTCTTAAACTAAACTTAAGCTAATTAGGTGAATATGATATTGATGGCCAGATGGTGTTCGGGGACGTTTGGGCCTTAAAGTTTCCTGACACTTATCTTACAGGTGAGGAAAAACCCCGAAAGAAATTTCACCCAGGAAACTTGTCCCGACCGGGGATCGAACCCGGGCCCGCTGCGTGACAAGGCAGCTCGCTGCCTCGAGACTAGAGCGATGGACTCATCCATATAATATAACTGGTAGAATAACAGTTTTATGTATTTTCAGTTCAAGTTTTTTCGGAGAAGTTGGTACTCTCCAACCGCGACAGGTCTAGAAGGCCCTTGGCCTACCAGTATTTTGCGAAAAACGTGAAAAATAATCTTCTTTCCGTGAAATTTAAAAATATTGCCTCCAAATATGTGTAATGCGTATGTTTTTGCGGATGTACATTTATGACGAAACTAGTGACTCCTCGCTTCAATTGAACTTAATTACGAAATTATCGTTCTTTACTCTTTATTTGAGAAGAAATTCTGTCTAATTCTACTTGAATCATCCCAGATGCATTTCTGTGGAAATTTACGAACTTCCACCAATTGAGTTGACCTTATGTACTGGGTGGGGAGAAGACATTTAAAGTTCCAATTAATCCATGTTAATGTTGCGACACGAGGCACGAGTCATTTCCATGAATCCAATTTTAACTTATATTTCTTTAAGCGAGCAAAATACACTCGTCCTGCGCATGCGCAAGTTCATCACCATGATAAGTAGAAAAAAGTAATTGCAGATGGACAGAGAGTTATTGGCAGTAGTATGGAAATTTTCATATTCGCTTTGTTTCGTATGACTGAATGAGTGAAAGGCGTTTCTTATGGTATAATGTTATTGTTGTCTCGGAGGTGATAGTGGCATTGGGCTGATCACTCATCTTGTGAGATCCTCTATATCTTTGTATGGTCACAAAATACAGGGTGTAACTAAATTCCCATTAGATATTTTGAGGACGTGTAATGGGGTCCAAGACGGTTACATTTAGCATAAGAACTTATGTCCGGAAACGTACCATTTTCCCGCTACACGCAAAATATCACAACACACGTTCAACTTTCCCGCATTTTCAGTTCCAAAGACCTGCACGTTCTCACAACTCGACCGCGCTAGACTACTACATGTGGGGTCACATGGAAACTCTGATTTACCAGACTCCTGTGGCATCCGAGGAAGACCTACTGGCTGCGGTGGATGTTACAGGAACAAGGATTGGTGACCCTGTGTACCAGAACATGGTACGAAGGTATTGTACCTGTGATGACGTAGATGGTCGTCACATCGAGCCCAGACGACACGCAGCAGGCGTCAGAGAGAGCAACGTGTGTTCTGCTCTTTTGCGCGTAGCGGGAAAACGGTTCGCTTTCAGACATGAGTTCCTATGCTAAACGTAACCATCTTGGTCCCCACTACACATCCTCAAAGTCTGTAATCAAATTTTAGTTCTTCTTCTTATCCGGTGTTAGAGCCTGAATGGGCCTTAACCTCCTCTATGACCTTGTTTCATCCTTCTCTGTTCATCGTCAACTCCCTCCAGTTCTTAATTCCAAATCCTTTCACTCTGCTTGTATATAATTCCACCATCTTGTTCTTGGGCTTCCCCTTAATCTGGTTCCGTCTGGATTGTTGTTGAAGACAATCTTCACTTTTCTTGTAGTTTCCATCCTTGTGATATCCTAACCATCTCAATCTTTGACATCTTATACATGTATCCAAATCCAATTCGTTGTACAATTTATATATCTCATAGTTGTATCTGGCTCTCCATCCGTCGTCTGTTTCAATTGCTCCGAAAACCTTCTCAAGATTTTCCTTTTATCATCGTCATCATCATCATGTCCACCGCTGTGGTCTCGAGGTAGCGTGCTGCCTTGTCACGCAGCGGGTCCGGGTTCGGTCCCCGTCGGAACAGTTTTTCTGGGTGAGGTTTTTATCGGGATTTTTCCTCACCTGTAAGACAAATGTCAGGAAAACTTTAAGGCCCAAACGGTCCCTGAAATCATATGGTCATCATGATCATCATCTTTCACCGGTGTGGAAAGCAACGGGAAGCTACCACACCTACAATTCCCTAGTAAAGCTGCAAGCATAGCATGAAAATGCTATTATTGCAGTGAAGGACCTGCCTTTGGGCAGAATTACTATGGATGGATCATCATCATAGTATATTCACGAATTTAGGCCGCTTGTTGACCTGTTTGGGCCTCAAGAGAAACGCTATCCAAAAGTATTTCGAGTGGACATCCAGATCTTCTTCTTCCTGCACGTTGATAGCTTAACATGTTGCATCCATCTCGACTTATAATCAGAAATTTTGTTTTTTAAATGTTCCATGTGTAATTCTTCTAAGATGTCTTCATTTTTTTAATGATCTAGTAGTGTGTGTCTCATTTCAGCAGATCTAAGTCTCTGTATACCCTTCTGCTTCAATGCCCATACAAAATCGTTGGTAGAGCCAGTGTTTTATACATTTTTAG
The DNA here is from genome assembly GCA_030220185.1 of Diploptera punctata. Lineage (NCBI taxonomy): Eukaryota > Metazoa > Arthropoda > Insecta > Blattodea > Blaberidae > Diploptera > Diploptera punctata. The sequence goes on from JASPKZ010007819.1 coordinate 913,221, forward strand.
TATTGAAATTTTTGGACTAACTGTGGCTTGAAGATAGAATGTATTAATCCTAAAATCCTTAAAAATTTGGATATTTTTGCATTTACATCCTTTTCTTCTTCATATGAGATATTGCATCCTAGATATGTAAAATTTTCCTTTCAAATACTGCTAGTTGTTTGAGTGTATTTTATTTAAGACCCATGTTTCGGTACCATATGTTGTAATGGGTCTTATTAAAGTTTTATAAATCTTAATTTTGATTTCTCTAGTTAACTAAGTGACACTATCGAACCCGTAGGTTCATGGCTGTGCGGCCATAAGCTGTCCATACATCCCTATCCTGAGCTAATGTTTTCCAATCATCCCCTGTATAATCTACTTCCCTCAACTCATAGTTAGTGTTATTCTCCCACCTCATCTCGTTTTTAACAATTGTTAAGAATGTAGTTACACTTTTTATATTTGTGATCCAGATATTAAAATTACCCCTTGATAGGTCATGTTCTTACAAAACGGAGAGATTAAACAAAGTATTAAACATTTAATATACGGAATGAGACTAGTTGGCATTCAAGCATAGCAGATGGTGATTATGGTGAAGTGCGGAAACGGTCATTTTGAACTAATCTAAAGAACTTAAAGATAAACGTAGTTCAGTATCTCTGAATTGCCCAAGTGTTGCACTTAGTTTAGCAGGAAAATAAGGAAATATTGAATCAGCAATCAAGAGAAAAAAGGTGATGTCCGCATCCACAATGTAGCCTTGAAATACAGTAATTACAATTTATTACTTTTCCCCGGAGTTGTGTAAAAATAATCCACGCAAATCAGGGCGTTGCATCACTTGCGTAGATATTATCTGTTCCAAACATATTTGTTCACCTACAACTTTATTTATTTTCCTCCAGTTGCCCTGCATTTTTAACTGTAGACGTAATTTTATTTTATATAAATTTAATTTTCTCTAATATCTGTGTCCGTAGTGTAGTGGTTAAGGCACTGCGCTACAAGACGGAAGGTCGAGGGTTCGAGTCCCGGTGGGGGTCAGGATTTTTAAACTGACCCAAACCTTCTGGCGGCACTATGTGCCTGGGGTCAGCCTCTAACGGAAATGAGTACCAAACGTTTGTTCTGGGGGCTGACAACCCGGCTGACATCAAGTGCCGATAGTCCAGAAAAGTGGGAGCCCTAACTTCCTACTACCCCAAGGGCCTCCTGAGGCCTGTAGTGGGATACCTTTACCTTTACCTAATATCTGAGTTCCTTTTGTGATCTAGTAAATAATAACTAACTATTACACTCCCGTGGTTATGCCCCTTGCCTCTAGTCCCGACGGTCGCGGATTCAAACCCGGCCGGGGTCGATGGATTTTTTTAGGATGGAAAAATCCGAGGAGCAAGTCCTCCGAGAGGGTCTTTAAAGCCGTGGGTCCCGAGTCTGAAGATTTTAGGCTCGTAAACGATCCTTAAACCTGAATGAAAGTTCTCTAAGCACAATTTGCTGATCTCAACGTCCTAGTACTCTAATACCTTAGTTGCCTGTTAGATGTCTCTTTGGGTCGGTATGTTGACCGTCTGTGGGCAAATTTCTTCGTCACGGTTTAGGCTTATTTACTAGCCTGTTCCGGCTCCAAATTGTTGCTTTTTTCATATTTTCTTTGGTCTTCCCAGACTTCTTCTTCCTCGTGGTGAATAGCTGTATGCTGCTTTTGGTATTCTATTCTCAGTCTTCCTTGCCAAGTGTTCTTTCCAGTTTGTTCTGTGTTTCACTATTGTTGTGTTTAATTCCTCTATTTTTTAGCTGTCTTATTTCTGTGTTGTGTTTTTTGTCTGTTCTTTGATATCCTGTTATTGGTCTGAGGACTTTTATTTCAGCAGCTTGTATTTTGGCAGATTGTTGTGTTGTCACTGTCCATGTTTCGGATCCATAAGTAATAATAGGCACTGCCATTGTCTTGTATAATTTTATTATAGAGTCTTTCCTGGCTTTATTTTTCAAAGTTCTTTTTAATCATCATCATCATCATCAACAACAAGGATCAAGCCCAATGGCCTGTTCCGATCTCATTATACGTTGAATTGGTCCTTCCATCTCTTCAATGGTCTTCTCAACATTCTTCTCCCTTTTGGTTTATAATTATACATTCTTCTTGGTATGCGCTGTTCATTCATTCGTAATACGTGCTGAAGATAAGCATTTTGATAATATTTTATTCCTTCACAGAGATTAAATAAATATTAAGTTCTGTTCTTATATCTTTGTTTTTCTTTTTATCGGTCCTTTGGTATCCTGCTATTGCTCTCAACATCTTCATTTCAGCTTCTTTTTAATGTTCCTGTTATATAATTAAACTTATTTAGTTTGTTATTTATATCTGTTTCCTCTGTGTATGATATTTCGCAACCTAGGAAGTTATATCTTACCACTTGTTCTATTAGTTTATTTTCTAATATTATCTTTGTCCGAACTGGATGAGCGCCCTTGAAGGCCATTGTTTTTTATTTTTCTGATGATACTTCCATGTTGTATTTTTTTGATATTTCATTTAGTTTATATAGTATTCTATGTAGTTCGTCTTCTGTTTTTGCTATTAAAATCTGGTGGTCTGCAAAGGCTACAGTTTTTATTACTATATTTCCTAAGGTAATTCCCCCAGTCGTCATTTGCTTCCATGATCTTATCATGTCGTCAAAATAAATGTTAAAACAAGTGGTTGATAGCGGACAACCTTGTCTAACTCCTCCTGTTATATGCATTGGTTCCCTTTGATTTATTTTTATTTTTGTTTTCTCATACATTTTCTTAATTACTGCTATCAAGTGTAGTGGAATTCCTTTTTCACTCAATATGTTCCATAATTTTGGTCTAGACACTTTATCAAAGGCCTTCTTATAATCTATAAAGAGGATGTGCGTCTCTAAGTTGAATTCTCTTCGCTTCTCTATTATTTGTTTTAAAGTGAATACGTTGTATGTGCAGCTTCTTCCTTTCCTAAAACCTGTCTGCTCTTCTGATATTATTGCGTCTACTATAGTTGTTAATCTTTGGTTGATCAAATAACATAACTAAATTAACTTGGTCTAGTAACTCCTAACAAAGCAGAGGCTGTGGCCCAACATTGGGCTATGCCATTATATATAGATTGTAAATAACTAATACACTGTCACTGCCGAACCCATAGGTTCATGGCCGCGCGGACATAAGCTCTCCATACATACCTATCCTGAGATGTTTTCCAATCATCTACTGTATTATTCTACTTCTTCAAACCATGGTTAATGTTATTCTCCTACCTTATTATTGGCTTAACTACTGGAAGCTTTTCCTCGGGTTTTCCTACAAGGAGTTTCCATGCCCCTATTTCATTCTCCATTGGTGCGATATGACATGTCCTACCCATCGCAGTCTACGAGACTTAACTGTTCTTATTACATCTGGTTTTTTGTTAAAGATCATGTAGCTCATTGTTAAGTAGTCTTCTCCGTTCTCCTGTCTGTTCACCTCTCTTTAGACCAAAATTTTACTAAGAATTTTATTCTCAAATGCTTGTAAACTTTTCTCCTCCCTTAAAGTAAGGGTCCACGTATCACATCCATGTAACATAACTGGGAGAATAACAGTTTTATATATTTTCAGTTCAATGTTTTTTCGAGAGAAGTTGGGACGACTAGAGTCCCTGTAATACATAATAACATGCATTTCCAGAATTGAGTCTATGTTTAATTTCTTTGTGCATCTCATTCCTATTTGTGATTGCTGTTCCTAGGTATTTTAATTCAACCACTTCTTCAAAATTTTCCTCATTTGTGTTTATTTAAATATCATTTTTGATGATTCAATTCGACTTAACTGGTCTGCTGTTAAGATACAGCATTCACTTCCGTATAATAGCGATGACAATTACTTTATACATTTTTAATAATGCCTGTTTTTTGTACATTGTGTTTTAATGTTCTTTGTATAAAGCGGACTACACTAGCTGACCCGGCAGACGTTGCCCTGCCTGAACGTTCAATTCTCGGGTCATGGCCGGACCAATAAAAATAAGTTTCTTTTTTACTATAAAATTCACTAATTAATAAGTTCGCAAGAAAACTCCTCACTGTCATCTCTTGTGGCTCAAGAAGCGTGCTTCATGACATCACATTGCTGTCGCGAAGAATATGTAGGTAATGCAGATGACTACATATCTGGCATAAAAATTCTATAACCCGATCACAGCGCCACCTACAAGACCAATTGTGAATCTAAACCATCCAGGGCCCTCTCAAACACATACAAAAAAATCAATCGGTCCAGTCGTTCAGGTAGTTTTTAATTTCGGGTTTCAAGTAAACCTCCATTTATAATTGTTGGAGTTCGCTCATTTTTTGATACCAACATCGGTTTATTTAATAGGATATACTGAGTTTCGCTGTGAAACATCGAAAAAATGTGACCGCTAGAGCGGTTTTTAAATTTTTACTTCAGGTGTAGTACTACACCTAATAGTTTTAGAGGGTCTAATTGTGAATCTAAACCATCGAGGGATCCAATCAGACACACACATAAAAATTCATCAAAATTGGTCCAGTCGTTTAGGAGGAGTTAAGTGACAAACACACGTACAGAAGAATTATATATGTATAGATTATCAAGAGAAGGATGTATTCTGTAAATTAACAGAATCGGAGCAGAAAATGTACTTGCAGAGAAAACCCATAGTTTACGCAGTCACTGCGTGACGGACTGTGAAGGTGTCGCTTAACAAATGAGTTTGTAGGAAGTACAGTAAAGTAATTTATCTTAGAAACGGTAAAAAGAGATTGGTGAAGGTAAGTGACCCTGGATTGGATGCTGCAGCCTTTCAAATACGTGATCAGGTGTGGGAGTGCAGACAGATAACCAATCTGCAACGCAAGAGTTCACAAACACATAACAATCATAAGAAATGGTTTATAGTCAGCAACAGGTTTGCAATATATTGTACTCCGTACATCTTTCTATACCTCATTTATGCAAAATTTGAAGATTCTATGACACCATGCCACCTTACTCATCCACTCACTCATTGGCTCTATCGAACCCGTAGGTTCATCGCCGCTCCATACATTCATACCCTGACCTAATGTTTTCCAACCATCTTCTGTATCTACCTCCCTCAAATCATCATCTTCTTCTTCACTTCACTGGCTGGACAAATTGTCTGTTCCGTCCATCTTTTCACTGGTCTTCCTACATTTCTTGAACCTCTTGGCTTGAACCACATGATATCCCGCCGTGGCAAGCACGCGGCTATCAGAAGATAACTAGAAATAACCGTGCATGTCAGCTACGTGGCCTGGCCTCCTCCTTTGCGTTTCTGGACGCAGAAAGATAACTACAAGTTGATCGCGGAGTATACCCAAAAAGCACACGAACTGAAGAAGAGAAGAGAAGACCAAGAAATCAACGATAGAATAAGTAAAATTAGAACTTACAATATATCAATATATATACTTGATAAATTGCAATATTAAGTTTAGGTTAAGTAGATATAAGATTAATACTTCCATCTTATGTATATTATTATTACATTGTATAAGAAACAAAATTAGATTAAGAAACCATATTGTAACATAACTGTAAACACCTTAGATTAAGTTTCAACTAGCCGCACTCTGTAAAAGTATAATGAATTAAATAAAGAAACTACCCTAGATAATAAATAGGGACAAGAGCAGACCTGGGGATATGGGCATTAAGCCGAGGTTCTTCAATAAAAAAATAAAAAAGTTAAATGCTGTTTTTGGTAATCTTGTTAGATTCATTCTTTCTACATGTCTAAACCATTTATCTCTGTATTCTTTGATTTTATCATTCAATGGATATATATTTAAATTTGTTCTTATGTCTTCATTCTTTATCCGATCCAATATTGTGCAGCCTTTTGTTCTTCCGAGGAAGTTAATTTCTACGTTTTGTATTCTACTTTGTAAGTTTTGGTCATTACCCAAGTTTCACTCCCATAAAGTAATGCAGGAACTGCCAATGTTTTATGAAACTTCAATCTAGTAGGTCTTCTTGTTTTGTTCTTTAATATTTTATGTATAGTTCCGCATATAATTTGAAATTTCGACAGTTTCATATTTACGTCTCTTTCAGTTTTTGTGTTTATAGTAAAATTACAACCAAATAATTAACATTTGTTACTTGTTCTAGAGGTTTGTTGTCTGTTATGATTTTTGATCTTCCCTCAAATCATGGTTAATGTTATTCTCCCACTTCATTCTTGGCCTGCCTACTGGAAGCTTTCTTCTGGTTTTCCTACAAGAAGATTCCATGCCCCCCTTTCATTCTGCATTCGTGCCACTAATCCTGCCCATCCCACTCTACTAGGCTTAACTGTTCTTATTATATTTGTTTTCCTATAAAGATCATGTAGCTCACTGTTATGTAGTCTTCTCCATTCACCTGTCTGTTCACCTCTCTTTGGTTAAAAAAAATCGTAAGAGCACACACTCGTAAACTTTTTCCTCCCTTAAAGTAAGAGTCCATGTTTCATATCCGTATAATATAACTGGTAGAATAACAGTTTTATATATTTTCAGTTTAATGTTTTTTTTGAAAGGAGTTGGGACGATGAGAGTCCCTGTAATACATAATAGCACGCATTTCCAGATCTGAGCCTATGTTTAATTTTTTGTGCATTTCATTCCTATTGTAATTATAGTTCCTAGGTTTTTTAATTCAGCCGCTTTTTTTCTTCTTCAAAATTGCCTTCATTTGTCATTAACTGTCCATTTGCATTATATCATATATTTCTATGTGTGAATATTGAATAGGCTATATAAGAAAATTCAGATTCCTTCGGAAATCGGTTAAAAAAACAATCGAGGTAACTCTCACGTGTCGAATTTAGAGGAGAACCTGTGTTACTCTCTTTTCAAACAATAATTATGGGCAATCTTGTTGTTTTTATGTTGCAGGAAATAAATTTCAACTTTCGCTCGCGAAATGTATAGCAACAAATTCGCTAGCAATTAAACCGGTGCAATAAATGTCACTGATGTAGGCCAATGTTTGCTATTACTTTCTAGCCCCATAATAGTGAAAGCAAAGTCCGTCCTGCTGTCTCAGCTTCCTCATTAGTGCGGTGGACATTTTTAATTATTAAATAAAATACATTAATAAAATATGTCCTACAAGTTATTGAAGAAAGAAGACTAAAATGTATTGACACGGCCTAGAGTTGCTATGATGATCTTGAAGAAGATTTTCGGGCTGTAGGCCGTGGTCTTGAGGCTTGAAGTTCCCCGACGTTTAGCCAGAGACTGCGTCTGGTATCCTCAAGGCGAAACGTTGGGGAACTTCAAGCCTCAAGTCCACGGCCTACAGCCCGAAAATCTTCTTCAAGATCATCATAACACTGAAATCGTTTGACCACGTAAAGAGGATGTCAGATGACAGGATTCCTAAGATGATATTACATTTTGAAGCGGAGGGTAACAAGAAGAAAGGGTAAATCAAAATAATAGTCGGTCAAAGGAGTGCATAGGAGTTTGGTGTAGAGAGGATTAACAGAGACTGATGCAGATAATACGGATGTATGGAGGAGTAAAATTTACAATGGATTGTAGGAAAACTACTGTATTGTGGAGAAATTCCTGATAAAAGAAGGAAAATAAATGAAATGATATTTTATGGGATCAGAATATGAGTTCTAAAACAAAAAAAACATACATTGTTAAAACAATAAATAGTAGTAGTAGTAGTAGTAGTAGTAGTAGTAGTAGTAGTAGTAGTAGTAGTAATAGTAGTAGTAGTAGTAGTACTCCATTAAACTAAAAGTAAGATACAAATTACTTCAATTGACAGAACATGTGGGACAGTGGGGAGTGAAAAAGGGGAGCTGCGAGAATAATATTAACCATGATTTCCAAATAAGTAGATTATACAGGAGGTGATTGGAAAACATTAACTGAGGATAGGGATGTATGGAGAACCTGTGTCCGCGCGGCCATGAATCTATGGACTTGATAGTGCCAGTGAGTTAGTAAGAGCATTAGCAGATATATATATATATATATATATATATATATATATATATATATGAGAAAAAAATAAATGCCTGAGTCGGGATAGGAACCCGAGTTTCTAAACTCTGTACGTTTAGCGCTCTAACAAACTGAGCTACTCAGGAATTCTAACACAAACATTTATCTGTCTCTTATATTTATATAGTATTCTCAATTTACACGAGAGGTAGCGGAATATCCCCTCCATGGTATCTTTACCATGTCGTGATGGAGTGGCTTGCGTGCTTAAATGATCCCGAGAGCTATGCCGACGGTAGCATTGCTGCCGATAGAATTACCCATGCCGGACTGGTCGAAGGTGGTACGCCAGACGAAAAAAGTACCTTGGTCGAAAGAGTGACGATCTTTCACCGTAAAAATACAACAGTCAAGAAATGCGGACATGGGTTCAACTGGGGTAAAGTTTTGCGGAGGTCAAATAGTCCCCCATTCGGTTCTCTGGGCGGGGACTACTTCAGGGAACCCATGCCAAAGACTTAAACATAGGAACATGGAATGTTAGGAAGAACAGTTTATACAGCAATGGGCAGGACATGTGACACGCATGGGAAATGAAAGACGTGCGTGGAAGCTTCTTGTAGGAAAACAGAGGGAAAACGCCCAGTTGGCAGACCAAGAATGATGTGGGAGAAAAATATTAACTATGATTTGAGGAAGTAGATTATACAGGGAATGACTGGAAAGCATTAGCTCAGGATAGGGATGTATGGAGAGCTTATGTCCGCGCGGCTATGAATCTACGGGTTCGATAGGGCCAGTGAGTAAGTGAGGTAGCGGAATATCGTTCCAACTGCCATCTAGTCGCCACTATAACAAGTAAGCATATTTGAAGAGAATATTTACTTTATAGCAGTAACACTTGTATATTTAGATGCTATAACTATATTTTTGATATTTGGTAAATAGTGTTTCCAGTACAACTTTAGGAGTGCTTTGGAGTAGTTTGAAGTTAAGGCGCTCCCAGCTTTCGAAAAAAGATCGTCACAAGATGTCAACTGGATTATCAGTCCTGGTTAGCGGCCATCTTTATCCCTAGAACAAAGTCTGGTACTCGTGTCAGTTAGAGGCTGAGTTGACCCTAGGGCTATCGTGCTATTAGAGGATTTAGGCCAGTTTAAAAATCCTGAACCTATGAAAACTCGATCTCCCGACCTTCCGGTTTGTAGCTTATTGCCCGAACCAACTATGGTACGGCGTACCCTAACTCACTGGCACTATCGGACCCGTAGGTTCATGGTCGCGCGGACATAAACTCTCCATAGAACCCTATCCTAAGGTAATGTTTTTCAATCATACTCTGTATACTCTACTTCCCTCAAATCATGCACCTCATTCTTGGTCTACCATCTGAGCGTTTTCCCTCTGGTTTTCCTACAAGAAGCTTCCATTTCCCTATTTCATTCACCATACGTACCACATGTTCTGCCCATCACAGTCTACGAGACTTAACTGTTCTTGTTATATCTGGTTTCCTATAAAGATCATATAGCTCAATTTTAAGTAATCTTGTCCATTCATCTTTCTGTTTTTCTCTCTTTGGTTTAAAAACTTTCCTAAGAACTGAACAAACTGTTGAACACCTCGTTTTACTGTCCATCTCATGGATGTAAGGGATACATTCTAGAAGTTCATGTAACTGAATGAAATCAAGTATTACGTAATCCAGTAATTGGTATTTTAAAACGAAAATGTTGTTACTCGCCATTTAAAACATTTGTAAATGCTATTTTCACCAAATCATAATTCATCTTCTTTTTTTGCAAGTATTAACCTTTTTGGTTCGTCCCGGCTCCAAGTATCATAGCTATTGTGTCCATCTCTTTCGTGATCGTCCCCGATCCCTTTTTCCTCCTCTTGGTTGATAGTTCAGACTTTTCTTAGGCAGATCCATTCTGCAGACATGTTCATTCCATTTTCTCCTGTACTTTTCTGTTTTGTCTGTCAAACTGAATATTTGTAGTTCTTTACGAATATCTTCACTTCGTTTTTTACGTAAGTAATGCCACGAATTATTTCCAATTTATCTAGAGAATTTGGAAATCAAGAGTGTCATTTGTTAGGACTATTTAACGAATAAAATTTAACTGTTTACTCACAAATCATTATTTAAATAGGCTAGTTATTTTAAAATATGTATGTATTTAATGTAAACGGTGATGTTTGAAAACAAATGAGAAACGTTATGTTTCGTTTGTTCATCACTACAACCAGATCATATTTATTGCCAAATAGAATCGCAATATTATAAGAATGCACCCTAGTGGAGAAAAAATTAAACACACCATTACAGGTTATTAATTAATTTCTGATGTCCTATGATGTAAATATGTCAATTATATTTTTCTGCAACGTTAATTCCTGGGAAATAATACATTTAACAAAGTGCAAACAGTGGTTTATTTTTTATGGTATAATCAATTACAACAAATGTTTTTCTATTATATCTCGCAAGCAGGATTTGGTTACAATAGTGCACTATATATATATATATATATAATCTGGAAGCTACTTCGTAAAATGAAAGCGATAAAATGAAAGTGATAAATCGAGGTGAAAAAAGGCTGCGGGGTTGTAAATCAAAATTCATTGAAATGTGATTGGTCATTGACTGCCATTTGGGGCATACGTTAAATAGTTAATTAAAGTATATCCTGCCACAAATTGTAAATATTTGATTTCGGTTGCTTGAATTCTTTTAATTGACTGTTCACTACTTATTTTATTAAGTTTAAATCTAATTTGTTCATGTTTCGTTCATTTGTTAATTTTGTTTCATTTATATTTTGTAACTATGTGAATGTTGGATATGTAACTACAGCCCTAACAAATATAGGAGATTTAATGAACAAATACACAATAAGAAGATTATTCTCAAATACTCGTAACATACACATGTGTAGTCCCTGCTGAGTGGAATTGATGATGAAATGTAAATTATTTTCAAAAAATATTTTAATGTCAATGTCCATAGCTTCATTCGTTGGGATTTTGTTGAAGGGAAAATGGTACAACCCCGAGAATACGTAGTAATATGGTGATTTTGATCTCTACATTGGTACCGTAATCTGATTTGAACAGTCTATCATTGCTGATGAGAGTGGCGGCCTACATTTTGCACTAGGACAATAGTAAATTTGGACATTCTAGGAAACAGAGACGTGCCGCTGCTCTGAAGGTTTGCCAACATGAACTGTTGCCAACAGCTGTTATTCGCTAGAGATGTGATATCACCTCCCCATTCATCGGCTGCTTGCTTTTCTAGATCATTCTTATTCTCTTCACATTTTACAGTAGCGAATCCCGAAGAAGTGAAGCTTTTGAGGTTGTTCTCTTGAAACTATTTTTGAAAGAAACGTACGGATTTTCACCTAAACTAATAGACTCCGAAGTTGGCCATGACCAAAATTTATAGGCTATATATATTTCAAGTAAACATCGATTATATTTTATATGTTCACACTTAGGAATACATTATACATTGAAAACTGTCGTAGCCCGAACCTTTATAAGAAGGAAACCTGTAGAGACAAAAAAAAAAAAAACTCCAGAACGGTACGATTTTGTATGTAAAATCGTCCTGTATAAGCCGGAAACCTTCGTAACGCGAGAACGGAATGGTTTTTAAAGTACCAATAGTAAATTTTTACCTCAATAAGACGGAAGATTATTCTTAAGCACGTTCTAATTACAGTATTAATGACAAACATGTGAAAATTCTCCATATGACGCTTTTTGCATTATATCGTTTTACCTTCTTGTATTGCCATTGGATTTGGGGGGATACCCTTGCTTATGTGTGACAGCGGGGAATCCCTCGCTTTTCCTTGCCTGCTTACGTTACCTGCGGGGGAGTTGGGAAACTCTTCAGTCTTCCTGTAGTTGAGTTCCTTCTCGCTTTTGTGTAATAAAGTTGTTTTGTATTGCCGTGCAAACTGTGCTGTGTTACATACACTATGTTGTCTGTATTTCAATTCAATATGTTATGTCTTTAAAGCGTGCATGTAAAACCCTTACACTGCGTGAGAAAATTCAAGCTTGTAATTTGGGAAACCTTTATAAGAAGGAAAACTGCCAAGACGGAAATATATTTAAGGAACCGTCATGTTCCTTCATAGACAGGTTTTACTGTTTAATGGAAATGTACAGTTAATGACAAGGGAGGAAAATGTTCAAGAAATGGCTGAATTCAAATACCTAGGAACAATAATTACAAACAGGAATGAGATGCACAAAGAAATTAAACATAGGCTCAATTCTGGAAATGCGTGCTACTATGTATTACAGGGACTCTTATCGTTCAAATTTCATTAAACTTCAAAAAACATTAAATTGAAAATATATAAAACTGTTGCTATTCACCCAGTTATATTATATGGATGTGAAAATGTATTCTTACTTTAATGGAGGAGAAAATATTGCGAGTACTTGAGAATAAAGTTCTTAGTAAATTTTTGTACCAAAGAGAGGTGAAACAGTCAGGTAAATGAAGGAGATTACATAACAGTGAGCTACATGATCTTTATAGGAAACCAGATATAATAAGAACGGTTAAGTCTCGTAGACTGCCATGGGCAGGACATACAACACGAATGCGGAATGAAAGAGGGGCCGGAAGCTTTTTGTAGAGGGAAAACATTCAATTGGTAGACCGACAATGAGGTGGTAGAATAGCATTAATCATGATTTAAGGGAAGTAGAGTATACAGGAGTTGATTGGAAAGCATTAGCTCAGGATAGGGATGTATGCAGAGCTTACGTTCTCGCGGCCACGAACCTATGGATTCGTTAGAGCCAGTGAGTTATATATAAGGTTCATTTGTACGGGTTTTAACTTTCTTTATATATCTTAATATATAAAAATTACGTGTAAAGTTGTTTGTCCGCGATGGAATCCTAAACTACTGAACCGATTTTAATAAAATTTTGCACACTGTGTGCAGTTTGATCCAACTTGAGACTTAGGGAAGTGTATACCTAAATGTATTTCGCATTATTTTTATTGCAAATTGTTTGTTTATTATTTAACAAAGAGTTATAATTATCTGTGAGTTCCATACGATTCTAACAGATGGCCGTGTAAGGTAATTGGTTCATTATTTAACCAGGTGGCTGTGCTTTTTGTTGTAGCCGCGAATTTCAATTGAATTACAAATATTGATTATTTCATAATTTAAGTGTGTTCAGTGTTTATTTTATTTTCAATTTATTTTATTAATTATATTAATTTCGTGTGTAAGTATTAGTTTTAAGTAATCTGACTGAAATACAGCAACTTAATTTAAATATAACTGGACCGAGAAGAGACATTCAACAATATGGCGAATCAGTTCTAGAGACCATGAATGATAAGATATCAAGTGAATTTCCGCAAATTGCTATAGGCCTATGTGACATAAATCTTACATTTAAGAAGAATGTCAGTTTAAAAACATATGGAGGTCCTAAGGAACGGAATAACAGAACTGTAAGTAAGTCTGTTAGTTATAATAAATGCCTAATATTACAGAAACAATCTCCATGCCTCAATTAAATTAAAAACAAGATGACTATAATATATCACAAGATGATATTACTATACGGATACTTCTTGATGATGATGAGAATCCAAACTGCCAACAAGTTAGTAGAAAAAAACGAAAGTATAATGAAATCAGCAAGCCTCCTCAAAACATTCCATCAATAAATGTATATAATCCTTATGATACACTTGTGGATGATACTGAGAATGCAGGCAACATAAATTCATCTCAATCAACAAAACCACTTCCACATAAACCACTACCCATATTTATACCGGGTGTAGTTAACGTACAAGAACTAAAAAATTGTGTATAACAAAAACTTTCTGATTTAGTTTTCTCACTTACTTTACAACATAATTTAACGTATACCTTAGCCACAGCAACGCGTGGCCGGGAGTCGGATTAGTTACACTATTTACAACTCAAGAACGGCTGGACCGATTTTTATGATCTTTGATTTATTGGATTTATTTCTGCCCCGAATTGCAGACAACTATTAAAACATCGGAAAAATTAACGTAAAAATATTTAAAGGCGATACGACGTTCGCCGGGCCAGCTAGTATATATATATCCATAGTAATTCTGACCGGGGGCAGGTCTTTCACTGCAATCATAGCATTTTCATGCTATGCTTTGCAGCTTTACTAGGGAATTCTAGGTGTGGTAGCTTCCCGTTGCTTTCCACACTGGTGAAATGATAAGGATGATAATGTTTTGGCCGGATGATTTTCGGGGACCGTTGGGCGCTAAGCTTCCTGACATTTGTCTTACAGGTGAGGAAAAACCCCGAAAAAACCTCACTCAGGAGCCTGTTCCGACCTGGAATAGAACCTGGACCCAATGCGTGACAAGGCAGCACGCTACCTCGAGACCATAGCGGCGGATTATATATATATAACCAGGAGATTGGATGGACCGACAAAACTGGCTATTAGGAATCAGACGATGTCAAAGACATTAATCAACCGATGATATATATATATATATATATATATATATATATATATATATATATATATATTTGTAACCATGCTCTAAATAACTAACTCACTTGACCTATGGAACTCGTAGGTTCATGGCCGTACGGACATAAACTCTCCATATATCCTTATCGTTAACGTTTCTGCTTGTAGCGTATTATCTTGACGTACGGCGTGCCTCCAGTCAATAGCTACATTTCTTAGGAGTTGACTAAAATATCCATACAATTGTTACACAACTTAAGGCGATAGGTGTAGGTCTGTTTTACATCAATATTTGTTAATGCGGGAAACAGATCCTGTAAGTGGATGGAGCTTTAACACCGGAAATTGCGGTAGTTTGAATGGTAAACAGAGATGAAATCACTCCGACTGTATACTTGCTTTCCCTCTATTACTTCCTCAATTCGCCCACAAATAGTAATAAATTTGTGACTCATGCACGCACATGTACTGCGCAATTTATATAGGAGCTTTGGGTCAGAACTTGTTGCACGTATGGAAATGAGACAGCGATATTGAAACTTTTTGTAGGAAAATGATGGGGGATAGCGCCCAGTCACTTCCTGACGTAATTGGTTAAGATAAAACACTATGGTTTTGTGGTTATGTTTAGAACTCGGATTTTTAGGTTCTAAAAATCTTATTTCAGATGCCTAAAAATTGGAATGAGATGCACAAAGAAATTAAACATAGGCTTAATTCTGGAAATGCGTGTTATTTTGCATTACAGATACTCTTGTCGTCCCAACTCCTTTAAAAAATAATTAAACTGAAAATATATAAAACTGCTATTCTCCCAGTTACGTTATATGGATGCGAAATATGGACTCTGACTTTAAGGTAGGAAAGGAGATTACGAGTATTTTAGAATAAAGCTCTTAGGAAAATTTTTTGACCAAAGAGAGATGAACAGACAGGTGAATGGAGAAGGCTTCATAACAGTGAACTACATGGTCTTTATAGGAAGCCAGATATAATAAGAACAGTTAAGTCTCGTAGACTGCGATAAGCATGATGTGCATGAAAAAGCTTCTTGTAGGAAAACCAGAGGGGAAACGCACAGTTGGTAGACCAAGAATGAGTTGGGAGAATAACATTAACTATGATTTGAGGGAAGTAGATTGATTATACAGGGAGTGATTGGAAAATTTCGCACAGGATAAGGATGTATGGGGAGCTGATATACACTTTGATACGTTTAATTTTTTCCTCATTAGGGTGTATTCTTACAATATTGCGATCCTATATGGCAATAAATAATATGTTCAAGTTGCAGTGGATAAACAAATGAAACATATCCAGATATTTCTGATTTGTTTTCAAACATCGCCGTTTACATTAAATATATAAATATTTTAAAATAACTATCGGCCGCGGTGGACTAGAGGTTATGCTCCTTGCCTCTGGTCCCGAGGGTCGCGGGTTCAAACCCGGCCGGGGTCGATGGATTTTTTAGGATGGAAAAATCCAACGAGCAAGTCCTCCGGGATGGACTTTAAGCCGTGGGTCCCTAGTCTGAAGATTTTCAGGCTCGTAAACGATCCTTAAGCCTGAATGAAAAGGTCTCTAAGCAAAATTTACCAAATTTTCCCGTCCTAGATGCCAGTATGAGGCGGAACGCTGGCCACGGACCATTCAAATGACATCTATACGAAAACAAGTGTAACTAAATTAGTAAAATATGGTTCAAATTCTTCCCTGTAGGGGGAGAGCGCCTAAATCTCTGTTAAGGGAAACATAGGCTTACAAGATACAAGAAGATATTTAAATAATGATTTATGAGTAAACAGCTTAATTTTATTCGTTAAATGATCCTAACAAATGCCAGTCTTGATTTCCAAATGCTCTAGACAAATTCACTCGTCACTTCGTGAATTTATCGATGATTTGGAAACGACTCGTGACATTACTTATGACAATTTACAGATTATAGAATACGTAGACAATTAAAATGTTATAATGTTTTCTAAGTGTTGAATTATATTTTTGTTTCTTGATCAACGTAGCATAATTCACTGGAGAAACCACAGACTCTCACTGGAGCTGGAGAAACAACGACTGGTTGACCTTGCCGTCAAGTTTCTAAATCGTGAGTTGCCATTCGCCACCCAACGAGTTCTTTTAATCTTCAATCTCCTCCTAACTTGTATTTTTCACGCCGACTACATTTCACATTTGCAAGATGATTCGTATATTTTATCCAATTATCTCACCAAGTTGTACCGCTCAGAATTTTGATTTTACAACTTAATTGTTCATCGTTTTTAAATAATTCCGAAGTTCTCACAAAATGCGTTTTGAAATATCGAATATAAATGTCCAAATTGTACATGAATTAAAATATCTTGGCACTGTAATCACTGATGACAATACTATTAATAAGGAAATAAGGAGCAGGATTCTCCAAGCCAACAGATGCTATTATGCACTTAAGGGAGGCGATGGGTGAAATTTCTATTTTCTACATTATTTTTAGCTAGATACTTGATTTTTACACGCTTTATATTACCTTGACCTGTATCTATCTATCTATCTATCTATCTATCTATCTATCTATCTATCTATCTATCTATCTATCTATCTATCCATGTGACGGAATCTTTCAACGCGATTTTCACCCACTTAAAGTCATTGGATCGACTTGAAACTTTGTATGTACTTGTAAAGGACCCGTGACAATACAATAACTTCGTATTTATTTTCTAAAATCCTGGCCAGAATCATCAGAAAATAAAAAAAGTGTCTTTGTATCTATGTAACGGAATTTTTAACACGATTTTCACCCACTTAGAAACATTAGATCCACTTGAAACTTTGTATACTTGTAAAGGACCCGTGACAAAACAATAATTTCATATTTTGTTTCTAAAATCCTGGCCAGAATCATCAGAAAATCAAAAGAATGAAAACTGGTATAATAGGTTGCGGACTTGTCGACTTTTTAGTAAATCGTTGTAAGAGCTTAGTTGATAGAGCGGTGAACTGTAGTGGTATATAATTTCAGTAATCCATAGGTCGTTGGTTCAAATCCGGCTGGGAGGATTTTTTTTAGAAGAGTATTACTTTTAGCTCATACTACAATAGTATCGAATTTAAATATATTTACATTTTTATCTTATTCTGTAAAAAATTAAAACTAAAAAAATGTAAAATAAATAATAGTTTTAAAAAACTAAAACAACACGCCTTATTAGAAAACCGAACTAAAAAGTGAAAAATAATGGGGAATGAAAGACTTGCATTGAAGCTTCTTGTAGGAAAGCCAGAGGGAAAACGCCCAGTTGGTAGACCAAGAATGAGGTGGGAGAATAACATTAACTATGATTTGAAGGAAGTAGATTATACAGGGAATGATTGGAAAGCATTAGCTCAGGATAGGGATATATGGAGAGCTTATGTCCGCGCGGCCATGTACCTACGGGTTCGATAGTGCCAGTGAGTGAGTAAGTAAGTAAGTAATTTTAATTTACAACACGCTTGAGATAAAATTAAAGTGGTCTCAACAAAAAAATCATCTCCAACACATATAGAATAAAATTAGTTATCAACAAAAAGAAAATAATTTTACCATCAAAAGCGTGGAGTGCTCTATATCAATTAATATATCTGATAATAAACAGATATTGGTAAAAGTAAAGTCTCTAAGAAGAAAATGTAAAAATCATAAATAGCAATAAATGGTAAAATGATTTTCTTTTTGTTGATAACTCTAGTTTTATTCTATATGTGTTGGAGATGATTTTTTTGTTGACCACTTTAATTTTATCCCAAGCGTGTTGGAAATTAAAATTATTTTTCATATTTTAGTTCGGTTTTCTAATAAAGCGTGTTGTTTTTAGTTTTTTAAAACTATTATTTATTTGTACAAACATCCACTGCTAGATACATAATGATGTGTTTAAGTTTCATTCTCGTGAGACATTTATTTTATGAGTTATTTAATATTACGTACATTCAAAAAAATTTGCATATAGCCTATTATAATTAAATGTTTCACAATGTTTTAGTAAAAATGTTTGAGTTTTTTTACAAGACCACTTCAAATATTTAGAAAAAAAAAATATCATGCATTAGAATTCTTATAATGTGAATACAAAGGGAGAAAAAAATGTACCTCATGCGTGAAATTACAAAAAAAAATATTGCATGCTTTTTATTTTTTATTTCTTAAAGTACTACTTCAATCATAAAACCCATGCACTACTTTATTACTCATTGTTTTTAGGACATGCAGTAAACAATTGAACCAAGAACCTTCTAGGACAAACTTTGTGAATTCCATTCGATTTTGAATGTACAAAAATGCAGTGAAAATAGAAATGTGGAAAAACAAGTTTAAAGATTTGCATGCAGTTTAAATACAATATGTAACATACAGGCCTAATCAGCACTTTACGGCACTTAGAAGCGTCATAGGCCTCTGAAACTTTTCCGACATATACATTAGAGTACAGGCTATTATTTAGTACAAAAAACAAGAAAAATACTAATTTTGATCTCAAATGGTCAATTTTTCACCAATCTCCCCCCTTAAGGACTAATTCAAATCTCGCATTCTAAGTCTAGATGCAAAACTAAAAATCTGCAAAACCATACTGAGACCAGTTGCTGTTTATGGCAGTGGATGCTGGACACTTAGCAGAGAGAATGGAGAAAGACTGAGAATCTTTGAAAGGAAGATGCTTGGACCTATAAATGATCGTGGAGTACGGCGGATAAGATATAACGATGAAATCTACAATTTGTATTCAGACCCAGATATTGTAAATGTTATTAAAATTGGCAGACTGAGATGGGTGGATCATATAATGAGAGCAGAGGAGGAGAACACCACTAGAAAGCTTACACTACTGAGACCAGATGGAGGAAGACCGAAATTGAGATGGATGGATGGAATAGAGGAGGACCTCCGGAAGCTCGGGGTCCGGGGATGGAGAAGGAGGGCGTTGGTCAGGGATGCGTGGAGGAGTGTCCTAACAGCAGCCAGAGCTCACAAAGGGCTGTAGAGCTAGAAGAAGAAGAATAAGTTTTTAAATATTTTAACCTACCTTCATCGAGCCTACTTCGTAGACACCGACAGTTTTCCTAAGAACTTTATTCTCATGTAAAATTTAAGTGAGTAACAAGAATTTTAAATAATATTTTCAAGCCAAACACAGTACAGCAACCAACACACACGAACTAGAATTTACAAAACACTGGCCAAACCCATATTATGTTACGGCAGTGAGGTCTGGACAATTCGCAGTGTAGATGAACAAAGACTAACTGCGGCAGAAATTAAATTTATGAGACGTACTGCGGGTTACTCAAGAACAGACCATAAAAGGAATTCTGAGATTCTCAAAGAATTATAAACAGAATCAATCATGGAATATGTACAAAAATACAGAAACAACTGGAAATGTCACGTAAGAAGAATGAGCAGATTAAGAATACCACGTCAAATCTTAAATTACCAGCCACCAGGCAAGAGATCTTTGGGCAGACCCTTTAAACGTTAGATTGGAACCGTAACAGACCACTAGGTCTATCACATGAAAGGAAGAAGAAGAAGAATAAGTTTATTCTGAAATTTTTGTGATCTCTTTTCCTCCCTTAAATTAAGAGTCCATGTTTCACATCCATGTAATATAACTGGTAGAATAACATTTTTAACTTTTTTTAGAGAAGTTCTGACGACAACAGTCCCTGTAATACATAATAGCATGCATTTCCAGAATTGAGCCTATGTTTAGTTTCTTTGTGCATCTCATTCCTATTTCTGATTATTGTTGCCAGACATTTGAATGCAGCTATTTCTTCAAATTTTCCCTCATTTGTCATTAGTCCATTTCCATTATTAGAAGTGGGAGTTTGCTTGAAACAGGAATTTAAAAATCTCTCTAGCGGCAGCCATGTTTTTTTTGTAACTAAACTGTATACCTATGATTTAATTATCAAAAGGGAGATATTTTAAATTAAAACATCTCTGTAGCTGCTGCAATTTTATATTTTTTTCGCAACGAAACTCGACATATGCCGTTGAAATAAAACTAGAACGGCATTCTAAAAAAAGCGAAATGCGAACATGAGAAGTACGGGTTCAGCTAATAACAGAAATTAAAAAATCGCTCTGTCGGCTGCCATTTATTTTTCTCGATCGAAACAGCGTGTAACATTTGAATGAGAAAAAGTAGTCCCGCGCCATAGCAGAATGGTTGATGCAGAGCTACGGGACTTGCCCTGGTTCGAGTGTCCATAACTAACTCACTCGCTCTATCGAACCCGTAGGTTCATGGCCGCGCGGATATACATCCCTATCCTGAGATAATGCCTTCCAATCATCCCGTTTATAATTTACTTCCCTCATATTATGGATAATGTTATTCTCCCACTTCATTCTTGGTCTACCAACTGGGCGTTTTCTCTCTGGTTTTCCTACAAGAAGCTTCCATGCACGTCTTTCATTCCCCATTCGTGACACATGTCCTGCCCATCGCAGTCTGTGTCCATGGGGGACATTTTTTCTCAGGAAATTTCAGCCAGTATGGGACCGGTGCCCATACAACATTGTGAGGAATTTGTATAGCTGCAATAAGTGGCGGCTCCAGGTTGAGGAAACCAGCTATAACGACTGGCGAACCTGACATGCTGACGACATGTCTCCCCTATCCTGGCAAGATGACCGTTTTCATCTGTCATTAACACGTGTGGATGTGAGGCCAGCAGCTGGCTGCTAGGCCAAGAATCTTCTAGACATGTCGCGCCTTGGAGTTTTTAACTAGTTGACTATCTATCTATCTATCTATCTATCTATCTATCTAATTGGCATTATCGAACACATGGGTTCATTGTCGCGCGAACCTAAACTCTGTGTATGCCTATAGGCCTACTGTGCTATTGTTTTCCAGTCATCCCCTGTATAATCTACTTCCCACAAATCATATTTAATGTTATTCTCCCACCTCATACTTCCTCTACCAACTGGGCATTTTCTCTCTAGTTTTCCTACATGGTTTTCGAGCCCGTCTTTCATTCCCCATTCGTGCCACATGTCCTGCCCATCGCAGTCTACGAGACTTAACTGTTCTTATTATATCTGGTTTCCTATAAAGATCATGTAGATCACCGTTAAGAAGTCTTCTCCATTCACCTGTCTGTTCATCTGTCTTTGGTCCAAGAATTTCCTAAGAACTTAACACATGTGTTTGTGGAGCCAGTAGCCGGCTGGTAGGCCAAGGGCCTTGTAGGGCTGTCGCGCCGTGGAGTTTAGTTTTTTAGCAAATTCTACTTGCTGAGAAATTCGCTTAGTTTACGCAATTCCTTCACGACGGACATGTAATGTTAATATATGGATGTCCAGAGCAGCGCATGGTGTTGAAATACATGTGTGACATGTGTTCAGATGACCTTGGTTCGCTCACAGTTTCCCGGATACACAACGGATCTCAGTCCTCGAGCTTAGTTTAACGGAATGTCGTGCAATTAATAACATTCTGTATGTAAATATCAAATAAAACAATTTACATTACTAATAATTACGCTAAAAGAATCAACAATCAATCTGGGATGTAGATATGCCCAATTAATACCACAGATACCAGTAAAAGTGATAAAACAAGACAATAAACATGCACAAATTGATCCCGACACTTATTTTGTCTTTGAACAGGACATCGTTAAGTAATAAAGTAAAAAGAAAAGCTCCAACTATATACTGATCTATACGTCACCTTCATATATATCCATCCATAGTAATTCTGCCCGAAGGCAGATCCTTCACTGCAATCATAGCATGAAAATGCTATTCTTTGCATCTTTACTAGGGAATTGTAGGTGTGGTAGCTTCCCGTTGCTTTCCACACCGGTGATGGATGATGATGGCCATATGATTTCGGGGACCGTTTGGGCCTTAAAGTTTTCCTGACATTTGTCTTACAGGTGAGGAAAAACCCCGATAAAAGCCTCACCCAGAAAAACTGCCCCGACCGGGGATCGAACTCGGACCCGCTGCGTGACAAGGCAACACGCTACCTCGAGACCACAGCGGTGGACACACACACACGCACACACACGCACACACACATATTTTTTTTTTGTCTAATGCTACCAGGTTGTCTCTTATGACATTTCTGGCTTTCTCCCCTGGCTTTGGCAGAATTGTAATCCATTTCTTAGGTTGGGGCACCTGGAAGACGGAGTTACGTTACCCCGATGATATGATGGGTGATAAATGATAATGAAGCTCCAGGAGAGTTCTTAACCTAAATTCCAGACCATGGGCAACCACAGGAATAATTTTCTTTAAGAAAAAATTCCTATGGTTAGACCGGGATTCGAATTCGGGACCTCATGAACTGTAGTCAGAAACGCTGGTCATATATATATACATATATATGCTAACTAACTATTTCACTGGCACTTGTAATGGTTTCGTTGCCGCGCTGGCATAAACTCTCCATAGATCACAATCCTGAGGTAATGTTTTTAAATCATCCCCTGTATAATCTGCTTTTTTCAAATAGTGGTTAATGTCATTCTCCCAGCTAATTCTTGGTCTACCAACTGGGAGTTTTCCCTCTGGTTTTCCTACAAGACATTTTCATGCCTCTCTATCCCCATTTGTACCATATGTCTTGCTCATCGCAGTTTATGAGACTTAAAAGTTATTATATCTGGTTTTTAATAAAGATCACGTAGCTCATTGTTATGTAGTCTATTTAATTCACCTATCCTTCTCTGTTTGATCAAAATTTTTCCTAAGAACTTTATTCACAAATACTCGTAATATATTTTGCTCCCTTTATAGTAAGAGTACATGTTTTGTATCCATATAATATAACTGGATTATCTTTCTGGGAACCAGATATAATACGAAGAGGGATGAGCAGGACATGTGACACGAATGGGAAAGGAAAGAGGTGCATGGGGATTCCGTGAAGAAAAGTCAGAGGGAAAGCGTCCAGTAGGTGGGCGAAGAATAACTTTATCCATGATTTAAGAGAGATGATTTACATACGGAATAATTGTTCAAAAGTCCACCGTTGTTTTCTCGAGGTAGCGTGCTCCCTGTCGAGCAGCGGGCCTGACTTTTATTTTCAGTAGGTACAAGTTTCCAGGGTGAAATTTTTCGGGGTTTTTCTTCAGCTGTAAGACAAATGTCAGGATACTTTAAGACCCAAACGGTCCCCGAACATCATATAATCATCATAATAATCAACATTCATATTCGCTTTAGATTAAGGTTAGGATTAAGGGCTCTCCTGGCACATCATGCCCATCACATCGGGGAGCGTAACACCTGCCTTCCAGGCTCCTAATCTCAGAAGTGGCTTACAATTACACCAATGATAGGAGAGAACATGAGACGTGTCGAAATGACAATTTGGAGCATTGAATATAAAATATTTGCTCAGAATAGAAATGTATAGAGAATTCAATACCAGCGTGGCCATATACATTCGGATTCTATAGTCTTCTTTCTATCTATCTTCAGGTTTTTACAGCCGCTGCCGTCTTCCAATGCCAGACCTCCAAAGCCTACGATCTTGGGCATCTTCAATGCTTAGCCCTCTTGCTTGCATTACTGCCTTCATGTTTTCCTTCCATATTAACTTTGGTCTCTCTCTTTTCTTCTTTCTGGTCGGATGCCATTGATATAGTTGTTTCGGCCATCGCTCATCTTCCATTCTTAAAGCATGTCCTAACTACTTTAATTCCTTCTCCTCAATTATTTTAATTATATAGTCTTCTTATTATTATTCATAATTTGTAGGATTTTCATCCTGTTTATTTCCGAAATCACTTCTCGGAGGAAGACGTATTGGATGTGCATTCACTGTCTATCCATCTCTTCTTGTTCTTCTCCTGTCCATTGGTCTACCCTGGCTTGGGAGAGGCTATGGCGGGTTTGGATTCTATAGTGAGTTAGTTATAATGAGCTAAGGTTGGATGCTGAAAGCACTGACCAATAAAAAAATGAAATGCTTTGTAAATTGTCCTTGACAAGGAGAACGGTAATTATTTGAATGTATACAGCTGTAGTAGGCGCAGGTAGATCAAGTTGTGGACTGGTTTCCCTCCCGGGGACGGTGTTTGCTGGTTACCATGACCCTAGGGTCTCCTTCTCTTCAATTATACCATTTACATTTGTAGTTGAAATCATTTACCAAGTGCCATGTGCTCCGATGCCACCCGCTCACGTCTTTGAACGAATTCCGAAGGAATTTTTACTACGTATTGAGCTTGTTTTCACGAAAAATATTTTTGAAATTATATATGTTAATAATAATATTAATAATAATTATTATTATATAACATTTTATTAAGAAATATAATATCGATATGGTAGTGAATCATGGACACTAAAAATACAACATGAAAGCAGAATAACGGTTTGTGAAATGAGATTAATGCGCAGAACAGCGGGTTACACAAGATGGGATCGGAAAAGGAACACCGATATCTTAAAAGAATTGAAGACTACGCCAATTTTGGAATATATTAAACAGTACCAACTAAATTGGAAACGCCATCTTGAAAGAATGAGTTCAAATCGGATCCCCAAAACTGTTTATAATTATATACCAAGAGGACGAAGATCTCTAGGCCATCTTATGAAACGCTGGAGAGAAAATTTTCTATAGGATTGTAATAGGCCTTGGCCTAATACTTGGAAGGAATAATAATAATAATAATAATAATAATAATAATAATAATAATAATAATAATAATAATATCGATCCAGTTCGATATATCGGACCATTATGACTGGGGGTACACCTGAAGCGAAAACAGATCTAACGGTACCATATTTCAATTTTTCGCAACGAAACTCGATAGATACGATATAAATAAGAAGGAAATGGATTTATACGAAGGGCAGCAAGAATTTCAAGAAGAGAAAAAATTAGGAACTCAGTTATAAGGGAGAAAATGAAGATTGAAGATGCTATTTTAGGTTATATTAAAACTCAGCAATTAAGATGGTACGGACATGTCCAGCGAATAAAAGAGGATCTTCTACCAAAATGTGTTTGGAAATGGAAACCTGAGGTAAAACGAGGCAGAGGAAGACCTAAAACCTCCTGGAGTCAGGGAATATACATGAAGGAGAAACATCTACAACCAGGAGATTGGATGCACCGACAAAATTGGCTATTAGGAATCGGACGATGTTAAAGACATTAATCAACCAATGATCTATCTATCTATCTATCTATCTATCTATCTATCTATCTATCTATCTATCTATCTATCTATCTATCTATCTATCTATCTATCTATCTATCTATCTATAACATACTCTCAAGAAATAACAAAAATCCGATCGTAACGAGTGGGAGGTTTTTCTAAAAATCGCTCTACCGGCCGTCGTGTTTGTTTTTTTCGCAAGACGCAACTGTATACATATGATTCGGTGAACAAATGAGAGCTGTATTCCGTAAACCAACAAAATTGAACCATGAATTCGACTTGCTGAGGGATTCACTTGTTTACGTCATTTGTGCATGACACTTTTGATAGTTTTGGAATCCGTGATTTTTTGAAGATAAACTGCGCCCAGTCCCCCGGTTTATTTCTGTACATTTCCAGTATCAAGAAATAAACCGTATTACTCCGTTGCTATTTTACATTGGAGGGGTGTCCCAACCCGCCGGTTGGTCATTGTCGCTGGGTGATTTTCTTATCTTCAGCGATATCGGAGCGTGAAATTTGGAAAGCAGTTGGTATTCACAAATAACAAAACCACTTTTAAATTAAGCCGAAATGATTTGAAAATATAAATAACCTGTTACCAGCTAAACAACCGGAACCCCTATTCTGTCATCCGGGAGCAGCCTCTAAATCCCACCAATGCCTACCGCATCCTACAATAAACTGGCGCTCATGGCCATATTAACGGCCTCCTCAACCGGTCCATATCAACTTCTCTGCCTGTGGGTACGGGGCGGCGGGGGGGGGAAATTATCCGTGGCCAAGCAGTGCCCGTCTGACACTGTTTTCACATGAGCATCTCAATAAGTTAGGCTGCGCTTTCGCGCTGAGATGACAACAGGATCACTGACTGTGTCCTGGGGACCCACTGACCATGTGACAGCTGCCAGATAGCCTACTCGAACTGCGCTAGTCGCATAACCCCACGCCACAAAGTAAAATAACTTGAGTGGCGAGTTTAACTCCCCTCTGAGGAAGAAAGTTTACTCCACTCTATAAAACGAGACCGCCACGGACTATTCCGCCTACCGTCCCGCTCTGCTGGAGACGTCCGGTTTGCCGGACATTTAGCGTCTCTAGACGAGACCAATATTTACCCACCGTACTTATATTACAATAATACTAATGTATTATACATGTAATATATGGTCGATGATTTTACTAGTCTCGCCCGATACGGCAGTCAGGCGTTCACCGGAACTAAAGGTTATCCCCACAGTAGATTACGTACCTTCTTCAGTCTTGTTTAATCCTCTTTAAATAATTTGTCGTTTTAAAGAAGCACATTCATAACTAACCGTTTCTAGGTTTTGACTTGTTTATTAACTTTCTATTTTTACGAAGAAACGTAGGCCTAATAAGTTGCCTTAACAACTAGAATCCGATTGAAGAAAATAAGTGCACAATTGACACAGATTTGTTTCTAAGTTATTATTATTATTATTATTATTATTATTTATATTTATATTAATATTATAATGTCTATCCTGATGGAGTTGTGGCCTTCTCTTCCATCCACCAGAACAGACATTAAATCACAATAATATTATATTTTGCCAAACTGCAAAATAAAAGTAAGATCTATACATCGATGGTGGGCATTGAAAACCTCGTAACTCCATTTTGGCAAATTTCACAGGAGAAACAAATAAATGTTTTAAATAATTATGAAAATTGATGAGCAATAGTTGCCACATATTGTACTACAGAATACAAGTGAAGTTATTCATAAATTTGAAGTCTGTGTTCTCAACAGGTTATGCATCACATATTTCTGTGCTGGCTACTGGAGTTATGTGGTTTTCAATGACTGATGGAGTTACGAGGTTTTCATTGCCTACCGTCGATATATCTAACTAACTCACTGGCACTATCGAAATCGTAGGTTCATGGTCGCGCCGATATAAGTTCTCCATATGAGGTGGGAGAACAACATTAACTATGATTTGAGGGAAGTAGATTGTACAGGGAGTGATTGGAAGGCATTAGCTCAGGATAGGGATGTATGGAGAGCTTATGTCCGCGCGGCCATGAACCTACGGGTTCGATAGTGCCAGTGAGTAAGTAAGTAAGTATGCATCCCTATCCTGATGTTTTCCAATCATCCCTTGTATAATCTACTTCCCTCAAATCATACTTAATGTTATTCTCCCACCTCATTCTTGGTTTACCAACTAGACGTTTTCCGTCTGGTTTTCCTACAAGTAGCTTCCATGCACGTCTTTCATTCCCCATTCTTGCCATTTTCCTGGCCATCGCAGTCTATGAGACTTAACTGTTCTTACTATATCTGACTTCCTATAAAGACGATATAGTTCACTGTTATGTAGTCTTTTCCATTCACCTGTCTGTTCAACTCTCTTTAGTCCAAAAATTTTCCTAAGAACTATATTCTCGAATACTCGTAATCTCCTTTCCTCCCTTAAAGTAAGAGTACATGTTTCGCATCCATATAATATAACTGAGAGAATAGCAATTTTATATATTTTCAGTTTAACGTTTTTTGAAAGGAGTTGGGACAAGAGTCCCTGTAATACATAATAGCACGCATTTCCAAATATTTACGTCAATCGATTAGCAACGATATTATTGTATCGTTAATGTACTGTTACGGATCTCTGGATTGTGTATTGGAGAGAGATAATGGACGGCGGTGTTAACAGAGAGAACGTAATTACAGAGCGTAGAGAGGAGGAAGTCCGAACGAACTGGTTTGTCCATGTTTTTGTGAATGTTTTACCAACTACCTGTTTACTTTCCAACTTCCTCGTGTCAACATTCAAATCATTTTGTGCATCAATAAAAATATAACTCATTCTCTTCTGCCATGAGCTTCTGATTACAGTTCATAAGGTCCCGGGTTCCATTTACTCTCAGGCAACTGGCATTTTCCGCACCCGATTGGATGAATTACGATTTGTAATGTTTTTTTTTTCAGAAATATATTCATGAGAAGAACTTCAATAGTTATCTCTTTTCTTAGGAAATCTCAAATATATATATATATATATATATCTCTCTCTCTCTCTCTCTCTCTCTCTATATATATATATATATATATATATATATATATATATATATATATATATATAGCATGAAAATGCTATGAATGCACTGAAAGACCTTCCCTCGGGCAGAATTACTATGGATGGATATATATATATATCATCATCCGGTATCATAGCAGCTGCCGCCGTCTTCCGGAAACCAAACGCCATTCCTCTCTGTCCATCCATTGATCTTTCTCCAATCCTCTGATATTCATAGCCGCTTGTACCCCTTTTATCCAGGTTTTCTTCGCTCTTTCTCTCTTCCTCCTTTCCATTGGGATCCATTCCATAACAATTTTAGGCAATTTTTGCTCTGGCATTCTTTTGACATGACCAATCACTGTAAACTTTTCTTTTCTATAATGTCTATGATGTCCGGCTCCTCTTGTACACCCATAACCATATTATATATATGTATATATACATACTAGCTGGCCGGGCGAACGTCGTATCGCCTTTAAATATTTTTACGTTAATTTTTCCGATGTTTTAATAGTTATCTGCTATTCGGGGCGGAAAAAATCCAACAAATCAAAGATCATAAAAATCGGTTCAGCCGTTCTTGAGTTATAAATAGTGTAACTTATTCGACTTGTTGTTTTATATATATATAAGTCCCGGCCACGCGTTGCTGTGGCTAAGGTATACGTTAAATTATGTTGTAGTAAACTAAGTGAGAAATCTAAATCAGAAATTTTTTTGTTTTACACAATTTTTTAGTTCTGGTACGTTACCGGGTGTAGTTACACCCGGTATAAATATGGGTGGTGGTTTATGTGGAAGTGGTTTTGTTGATTGAGATGAATTTATGTTGTCTGCATTCTCAGTATCATCCATAAGTGTATCATAAGGATTATATACATTTATTGATGGAATATTTTGGGGAGGCTTGCTGATTTCATTATACTTACTTTTTTTCTACGAACTTGTTGGCAGTTTGGATTCTCATCATCATCAAGAAGTCTCTGTATAGTAATATCATCTTGTGATACCTATATTATAGTTATTTTGTTTTTCATTTAATTGAGGCATGGAGATTGTTTCTGTAATATTAGGTATATTATTATAACTAACAGACTTACTTACAGTTCTGTTATTCCGTTCCTTAGGACCTTCATATGTTTTTAAATTGACATTCTTCTTAAATGTAAGATTTATGTCACATAGGCCTATACCAATTTGCGGAAATTCACTTGATATCTTATCATTCATGGTCTCTAGAACTGATTCGCCATATTGTTCAATGTCCCTTCTCGGTCTCCAGTTAAATTTAAATTAAGTTGCTGTCTTTCAGCCAGATTACTTAAAACTAATACTTACACACGAAATTAATATTATTATCAATATATTGGAAAATAAAATAAACACAAACACACTTAAATTATGAAATAATCAATATTTGTAATTCAATTGAAATTCGCGGTTGCAACAAAAAGCACAGCCACCTGGTTAAATAATAAACCAATTACCTTACACGGTCATTTGTTAGAATCGTATGGAACTCTCAGATAATTATAACTCTTTGTTAAATAATAAACAAATAATTTGCAATAAAAATAATGTGACTATAAATTTAATTATAAACTTCCCTAAGTCTCAAGTTGGAACAAAGAGCACACAGTGTGCAATATTTTATTAAAATCGGTTCAGTAGTTTAGGATTCCATCGCGGACAAACAATGTGACACTTAATTTTTATATATTAAGATATCTCCATCCATCTATAGTAATTCTGCCCGAAGGCAGGTCCTTCACTGCTATGCTTGCAGCGTTACTAGGGAATAGTAGGTGTGGTAACTTCCCGTTGCTTTCCACAATATATATATATATATATATATATATATATATATGGAATGATAAGAAAAATAAATGCCTGGACGGGATTCGAACCCGGATCTCTGAGTCTGTACCTCAGTGTGATATCCATTACACTACCAGGCGAATCCAATTCAAACACTTATTTTTTTCTTATATATGTATTATACTCTCCATTATTACTAGATGTCGCGAGAACTCGGTATTCACCGCCATCTAGCAGCTGACTATATCAAGTAAGCAAATTAAAGAGAATATTTTTACCTTATAGCAGTGACGCTTTATAGATGTTATAATTAAATGTTTAACATTGAGCAATGCAAGCTTAATATGGAATGATAAGAAAAATAAATGCCTGGACGGGATTCGAACCCGGATCTCTGAGTCTGTACCTCAGTGTGATATCCATTACACTACCAGGCGAATCCAATTCAAACACTTATTTTTCTTATATATGTATTATACTCTCCATTGTCCACCGCTGTGGTCTCGAGGTAGCGTGCTGCCTTGTCACGCAGCGGGCCCGGGTTCGATCCCCGGTCGGGGCAGTTTTACTGGGTGAGGTCTTTATCGGGGTTTTTCCTCACCTGTAAGACAAATGTCAGGAAAACTTTAAGGTCCAAACGGTCCCCGAAATCATATGACCATCATCATTATCATCATCCTCCTCCTTCACCGGTGTGGAAAGCAACGGGAAGCTACCACACCTACAATTCCCTAGTAAAGCTGCAAGCATAGCATGAAAATGCTATGATTGTAGTGAAGGACCTGCCTTCGGGCAGAATTACTATGGATGGATGGATACTCTCCATTATTACTAGATGTCGCGAGAACTCGGTCTTCACCGCCATCTAGCAGCTGACTATATCAAGTAAGCAAATTAAAGAGAATATATATATATATATATATATATATATATGATATGAAAAGAAAAATGAATGCTTGAGTCGGGATTCGAACTCGAGTCTCTAAAGTCTGTACCTTTAGCGCTCTAACCAACTGAGCTACTCAAGAATTCCAATACAAGCATACAATTTTCTTATACATGTAGTATTCTCAATTCACACAAGAGGTAGCTGAAATTGTTCCAACTGCCATCTCGCGGCTAACGTAACAGTTAAGCAATTTTTTTTTTTTTAAAGAGAATATTTACTTTATAGCAGTAACGCTTTTATATATAGATATTATAAATATATTTTTGACATTTGGCAATGAAGGCAAATATGATATGAAAAGAAAAATGAATGCTTGAGTCGGGATTCGAACTCGAGTCTCTAAAGTCTGTACCTTTAGCGCTCTAACCAACTGAGCTACTCAAGAATTCCAATACAAGCATACAATTTTCTTATACATGTAGTATTCTCAATTCACACAAGAGGTAGCTGAAATTGTTCCAACTGCCATCTCGCGGCTAACGTAACAGTTAAGCAATTTTTTTTTTTTAAGAGAATATTTACTTTATAGCAGTAACGCTTTTATATATAGATATTATAAATATATTTTTGACATTTGGCAATGAAGGCAAATATGATATGAAAAGAAAAATGAATGCTTGAGTCGGGATTCGAACTCGAGTCTCTAAAGTCTGTACCTTTAGCGCTCTAACCAACTGAGCTACTCAAGAATTCCAATACAAGCATACAATTTTCTTATACATGTAGTATTCTCAATTCACACAAGAGGTAGCTGAAATTGTTCCAACTGCCATCTCGCGGCTAACGTAACAGTTAAGCAATTTTTTTTTTTAAGAGAATATTTACTTTATAGCAGTAACGCTTTTATATATAGATATTATAAATATATTTTTGACATTTGGCAATGAAGGCAAATATGATATGAAAAGAAAAATGAATGCTTGAGTCGGGATTCGAACTCGAGTCTCTAAAGTCTGTACCTTTAGCGCATACATACATATATATATTCCACCGCTGTGGTCTCGAGGTAGCTTGCTGCCTTGTCACGCAGCGTGCCCAGGTTCAATCCCCGGTCAGGAAAACTTTAAGGCCCAAACGGTCTCCGAAATCATATGGCCAATCATCCTTATCATTATCATCATCATCATCATTCACCGGTGTGGAAAGCAACGGGAAGATACCACACCTTCAGTTCCCTAGTAAAGCTGCAAGCATAGCATGAAAATGCTATGATTGTAGTGAAGGACCTGCCTTCGGGCAGAATTACTATGGATATATATATATATATATATATATATATATATTTATAATTTACTTCAGGCTTTTTTCTGTTATATACACAGCCATACTCAACCAAAATATACATTTTTCTTCTTCCACACTTCCCGATCTTGTGTGTCTGATTCTGTCATATTTCTTTTCTTCATGTTGTCTTGAATTCCCTTTATCCACGTTGGTTTTGGTCTACCACGTTTCCCTTTTCCAAGAAGTATTCATTTCAATATTTCATTGTCCCTTGTTCTCATTATATGCCCATACCATCTATATATTTTGGTTTTTTAGCATTAAGTTTTTTACAATGTATGAGGAGCTGGCCCATAGCATCAACCCCCAACCTGTGGAGGACCAGAGACTTTTTCTGGAGTCTACCATAGATCAGTTTCTTTCACTGCAGCTAAGAGTTTGGTCCACTCTTTATTGCCTCATCCGCCGTCTGCACAATACCGTAGGTCTCCTACACTGCTGTATCCGTGTTGACCGTAACCCTGGCTAGGGACCCTCAGAAGGTACTATCAGCCGGGTCAGCTGAACCAAAGTTTTTTAACGAGGTGTTACTCCTTTTTTCTCATCCGGACTTGGGACCGGCTGTGGTGGATTTATATATATATTCGTATATTTGAATAAAGAATAGAAACATGGAAATTCTATTTCCCGTTACCACCAACACTAACTTGCCCATCTTCTCACCCTAACTTGCCCACTAATGTAGGTGGACTCCTGGGATAGAATCCCCCTTATATTATGTGTATGAACATGTTGGCAATTAGCTCCAGCGGGAACGTTTGTTGTCACGTTGGCCAACATTATGCTAGCAGTTTCCCTCTTCCATTCCCCATTCGTGTCATTTTCTGCACATCGCTGTCTACAAGACCCAAGGACAATCTGTGAGGTCGTCAGGAGTTGAGCGACCTGACGTACTAATGCTCAGGCTGGACCCACTTCAGCAACCAAACACGTCCCCAGCTGGTGCACTGGGGGAAAGATCGGTGGATCTGCTAGACAGTCCTCCCGGTTAAGTCCAAGGGACTCGTGAACCATTAGTGGGGTAGGCAAGAGTTGAGCGCCTTGTCGTACTAGTTGCTCATCTGTTGGAGCTTGCGAGCTCCGTGCTGGCCCACAACAGCTGCAGAAGGCGTCCCTGGGGGCACACCAGGGCTCGGCTCGGACCAGTCCAGAGGGGAGCTACTGTACTGGTTCCTGGCTCGGCCTACGGGCCCGTCGACAAACTGTGGGGTCGCCAGAAGATGAGCACCTGGATGTACTAAAAGTCTCACACTGTTGGGCTTGTAGCCCTAGCCGGTCTCACAACGGCTGCAGGACACGTCCCTGGAGGCAGAACAGGGGAATGGTCGGTGGATCTGCGACAGCAGTCCTCCCGGCTAGGCTCATGGAGCCCGTGGACCAACTGTGGGGTCGTCAGGATTGAGCGACCTGATGTACTATGTAGCTCAGCAATTCCCAGAACTGCAAACACTCTCTCCCTAGGGTGTTGGTGTAAGGACCGTGAACATAGAATAGGGAGGACTAGAACTAGGACTTGGGAGTATGGTCAGGACGACCGAGGTATCCCAAGGGGTGGATGGATGGGCCTAGATGTCTACAAGACTAAGTGTTCTAATTATATCTGGTTTCCTATAAAGATCATGTTGCTCACTGTTAAGTAGTCTTCTCCATTCACCTGTCTGTTCATCTCTCTTTTATCAAAAAAATTGCCTGAGAACTTTATTATCAAATACTCGTAATCTTTTCTCCTCTCTTAATGTAACAGTTCATGTTTCGCATCCATATAATGTAACGGGGAGAATAACAGTTTTATAAACACATTTCCGTTATGTAATGCATTTCTGCGTGTGAAAATATATCTAGTTTTATTGATTTTTATACTCAGTCGCAATTTCTTAATGCTAATAGAGTATGTGTGTTGACAGTATCTCCTCGCTATCGCCCAATAGTACTACATCATCAGCATAAACTAACAGCTTGTTAATACCGTTGAATTGTAGGCCTTCTTCATCCTCCAAAGATTTGATGGCATGCTCTAGTAGAAGATTGAATAGTAGAGGAAATAGTCCAACTCTTTGCTTTAATACATTCTGAATTTCAAAAGTATCAGAAAACTGTTTGCCTACACGCACCCTACTCTTTGTGCCATTTAGAAACAGTCGTAAAACTCTAACTTTTTAGGAATTCCGAACTCCAACAGGATACTATGTAACTTCTCCCTCTTAATTGAATCGTATGCTTTTTCGAAGGGAAATAAGCGTAACTATATTAGCTTGGCCAAGACACTCTCCGCTAAGGGAGAACACATGTCTCCACGAGGGATGGGACACACACTTCTTTTCCTTATTTTTCGTCACGGTTTAGCCAATTTGCTAGCTTTTCCGGCTCCCAAATTGCTGCTGTTTCCATCTTTTCTTTGGTCTTCCCAAACTTCTTCCTCTTGGTGAATAGTTATATGTTGCTTTTGATATTCTGTTCTCAGTCATCCTTGCCAAGTGTTATTTCCAGTTTGTTCTGCATTTCACTATTGTTTTGTTTAATTCCTCTACTTTTAGTTGTTGTCTTATTTCTGTGATATGTTTTTTGTCTGTTCTTTGATATCCTGCTGTTGGGTTTGAGGAATTTCATTTCAGCAGCTTGTATTCTGGCAGATTGTTGTGTTGTCACTTTCCATTTTTCGGAACTGCCATTCTCTTGTATAATTTCATTATAGAGTCTTTTCTGATTTTATTTTTCAAAGTTCTTTTTAGTGTTCCTGTTATATAATTAAACTTATTTAGTTTGTTATTTATATCTGTTTCCGTTGTGTATGATATTTTGGGACACATACATATAATTAATATGGTAAGAATAACACAAGATAGTGTCTGCATGACATTTGATATTGAGAAAGCTCGTGGATGCTGGGCTGGAGCAAACTTTCACCGTGCTTGTGACGTCACCGATGTAATTGCAATTTGATTACAGTGCACAGAAGGCATTGACACCTGCCAATACAACCACCCGTCGTTCGTGTACGTAATATGTACTTTTCACCTTCCTAAACAGGATTCTGCCATGTTTATTCTACTTGTTTGTATTATCATGCCTCTGTACTGTAACGGTGAACATGTCTAGATAACACAAACAATAATAATACAAATATTAATAACAGTAATTTTATATGGATGCAAAACATGGACTATCACTTTATTTTATTTTTATGGTTTTTATCAAGGATTTTCTCTACATTGCAGTAGTTATCCTTCTGCCCAAATGTATTTTACTGCTCTACAGATTTCTATCCTCAGCATCTTCTTCTTTGAGGTCTCTGCTGATCATGTTTTTTTCTATTTTTATTTATTTATTTTACCTGATGGAGTTAAGATAGTAAGGTGTTCTCTTCCACTTCACCAGGTTAAATTATACATATAATAACAATTATGAATTATCTACATGTTGATTAATGATGCATCATATATATATAGGCTACACAATATAGAATTGACAAGGGCAAAATAATTATCATCATCCGGTATCATGGCAGCTGCCGCCGTCTTCCGGAAACCAAACGCCATTCCTCTCTGTCCATCCATTGATCTTCCTCCAATCCTCTGATATTCATAGCAGCTTGCACACCTTCTATCCAGGTTTTCTTTGGTCTTCCTTTCTTCCTCCTTTCCATTGGAATCCATTCAACCCCATGTTGAGTATTCTTCCTCTAGTTTCCTACCCATATAATTTGCATTTAATTCAGTTAACTCTCAACTTAATTCAATTGACTCTTCAATTTAATTCAGATTAAATACTTTTTTATTCCATTTTTATCTTCCATAGTTTCAGAATTATTATAGAATCGCACGTTCTTTAATTCACCTACATATGCACGAAGCACACGTCTTCACTTGCAAGACTAAGCGGAACGTGCTACACTTTGTGTCATCTAGGCAACTCGGACGTACACAAAATTTTAATAAACGTTAGAACAAGATCAGTGCTTCAAGGACACGCAATCGGTCTAAAAGGGCGTATACCGCTACAAATCGTTGTTAAGGTGATGTCCTCAATTACACAGTGTTCTGCCCAAGAGCAGGCCTTTCACTGCAAACTCAGCATTCTCCACTTTTTCCTTAACTCAGCTTTCCTTTTTGTATCCGCATACAAACCATTTATTTTAATATTGTCTATCATCTGATGTCTTTCTTGCCTCTAAACTTTATTTCCGTTGACCATTCCTTCTAGGACACCCGTCAAAAGGCAGTTCCTTCTTAGGCAGTTGCCAAATACAATTTCTTTTCCTCTTCTCTATGAATTCCAGCATTGTTCTTCCTTCACCCACTCTGTCTAGCACATCTTTATTTTTTTACTTTGTCCATTTTATATGTTCCATCCTTATCCATATGCTCATATCAAAAGCTTCCAATCACTTTTCCTCATTCCGTCGTAATGTCAAAGTCTCTGCACCATACAATGCTACACTCCACACAGAGCACTTCATTAGCCTCGTCTGTAATTTATTCAATTGTGGTAGGATATTTTATGCTACGTCTTTCAGATGAGAAAAATATAATTTGCACAGGACAAAGATTGCAATTTGCGTAATATGGTAAATAATTGAACACGCAAAAAAAGTTAATTTGCATTGACCTTGGAATGGCAAGTGTTGATAAACAAGTGATGTAAGGTGAGAGAACAATGCCAAGAATTTCTCGTGTCTGGGAAACTCAAGCAACTGTTTGACATATATTGTTGTGTTTACTTTCTTCGTGGACAAAACAGATCTCAGGTTTCTCTGCTATTAACCAATTATTATTTGTCCTCATTCGAGTAGTTCTGCTGTTTGTTATAACTGCTGTTGGTATATGCTGAATTGGGCAATATGGAGGAGATACTAGGACCCAACACGAACAATCTATTGAGTAACATTAAGAAATTGGGGCTGGAAATAAATATCAATAAAACTAAAGCATGGTCACGCTCAGAAATGCGTTGTAGGTATAATGCAAATTGACAGGTAACGACAAATGCAGTGCATTTTGAAGAAACAGCTGAATTCAAATACCTGTACCTCTTCCAAGCCAAATTCCAGTTGTAATGTAAACAAAACAGATTTATGGACAGCGTTTTCATTGGCCGAATAACTGTTTACCTTTAAGGGTGTAAGAAAATGTAGTTCATAAAATAAAATAAGTTAAAATACCTTCTTAGGTAAAATCCGTCGTCCTCAACTTTTAAAATATGTAATCTTTATGCCTGTAGGCCTTTCAGGACATCCGTCCCATCTTCAGCAGTTAATTCTTCGCTACAGTATCCAGTATGATGTTTGATGCTGCTGGTCCTAATGTGGCTTTGTCGTGACAGAGTCACTTTCTAACACTCGAAATAAATAAAATAATAAAAATATTTATTATCTAGCACATGTCTATATAAGTTATATGGGAGAATCTTAAAATTGACCAGCCTCATGGACTAGTGGTTAGAGTTTCTGACTACACTTCATGGGGTCCCGGGTTCGATTCCCGGTCAAACCATAGGAGTTTTTCCTCAAAGGGAATTATTCCTGTGGTTGCTCGTGGTCTGGAGTTTAGGTTAAGAATTCTCCTGGTGCTTCATTATCATTTATCACCCATCATATCATCGGGGTAACGTAACTCCACCTTCCAGGCGCTCCAAGTTCAGAAGTGTATTAAGTCAATGCCAGGAGAGAAAGCCAGAAATGTTGAAACGAAAACCTGGGGCATTGGGAAAAAAATACAATTAATAAGCATTTCAGTGTTTAATTGTTACGAATTTAATTTGTTTCAAATGGTTGCTTCTTCTATTGATTTTTTGAAGCATTAAAAAAGGAAAACATTTGAAAAACCGAAAGAAATTAATTTATTTGAATGCTTTCAAACATTTTAGTGAGATATATGCTATATTAGCCATTAAGGATGTGTTGAATATAACAGTAGAATTTACAGGTGAATCAGCATGGAGCATATATTCTGTTCGTAGCGCTAATTCAATTGCAAATAAAGGATAGGTATATATCGATAAAATGGGGGGGGAAGTAAACGTCTGATTAGGTAGGCCCATATATAATTTTTTTCATAAATAAATAAAAAATGGAGGAAGTTCCTAATTACACTGAGCAACAAAAAATAAACTTTTTTTTTGTCTCAGAAAGAAAAATACATGATTCTGATAGTATTTTTTTCTCCTGAATTCAAATATGATAACGGTTTTTCTCAATCATGCAAGGTTTCCGAGAGACAGGTTTTTATAATTTCAAACATTTCAGTATTTTCTACATTCGTAACTACATAATATTCGAACATTCGGACTCACCTAGAAAGTAAGAAATGACGATTTTCTGCTATATTTCGCATGTGGAGCATCCCTCTTCTTGGTCCAACAGTATTCGGCTAGCATATTAGGATTCCATTTGCCTTGATATCCCTTTTCCATAGCTGAAATCTCCTGATGAAAGTGTTCCCCGTGCTCATCGCTCACTGCGCCAAGATTTTCCGGGAAGAAATCTAGGATTATTAAAAATAAATAATTATTTAAATCCGTTAATTGAAATTGAAATAAAAAAACTGTGGGTGATGGAGAAATTCCGAATACATATTTGAAAACACAATAAAAAAACTGCATTAAGTACAACTATTGGTACTCATGAGACAAAAATCATGTTGACCAGTGTAATTGGTACCATCTTACCTTGTATTCAGTCGTATTTCCCGTAAAATACAATGTTACTTAAGAACAATGTTTCTTACTTACTTACTTACTTACTTACTTACTTACTAACTGGCACTATCGAACCCGTAGGTTCATGGCCGCGCGGACATAAGCTCTCCATACATCCCTATCCTGAGCTAATGCTTTCCAATCATTCCCTGTATAATATACTTCCCCACAAATCATTGTTAATGTTGTTCTCCCACCTCATTCTTGTTCTACCAACTGGGCTTTTTCCTTCTGGCTTTCCTACAAGAAGTTTCCATGCACGTCTTTCATTCCCCATACGCGCAACATGTTCTGCCCATCGCAGTCTACGAGACTTAACTGTTCTTATTATATCTGGCGAACAATGTTTCTATCGCACACAATTCAGTCATATGGCGGGTAAAAGCAACACCACGGTTCCCCCAATAGATGGAGTCGGCGTAGTAATTCCTGATGTAAGTTCGTTTACGTTCCAACTGGGACTTAGCTCATATACAGAATAGGAAGAATAATTACAAACATAAATAAGGCTCACAAACAAATTAAGACCATAGAAGCTGATGGTTTATACTTTGAAGATTCGTTTATTTTATTGTCAGAAAACATTACAAATGAAAAAATGGTTAAAAATTATCATATAATAAACTGCGACGGTACCAGTATCTGGTTTTTGTGTGTGAATAATTTGTTGAGACCCACTTTCACAACTTCAATGTTTTCGGTGTGTTGGAAATTTCACGGAAGAATGAGTACCGTAATGGATCGAAACAGATGGTAATTTGAAAGGGGCAAGATCAGGGCTATATGCTGGGTAAGGTACTAATTCAATTCCTACAATTCCTGAATTTTTATCGTGATTGTGCAATGTGGGATGTGGTCAGGTTTGAACCCACGATCCTCAAATTCATATGAACTCGCTCCTGTTCTTAATTATAAAGATGCAGATACACTGCACGCCCATTTGTAACAAACTGCAGAGAATCAACACCTTCAGACATTACATTACTCATCTAGAGCCCACATTTGTATGCAAAATGCATTTTTTGTTTTACGCATTAAAAAGTATGCGGGAATGATTTACATGTTAAGTGGTCCCTTCACAGACAACTTGAGCGATATTTGATAATGCATAGAAATGCATATTCC
This sequence comes from Diploptera punctata, assembly GCA_030220185.1. Classification (NCBI taxonomy): domain Eukaryota; kingdom Metazoa; phylum Arthropoda; class Insecta; order Blattodea; family Blaberidae; genus Diploptera; species Diploptera punctata. Next base: position 953,867 of record JASPKZ010007819.1, read on the forward strand.
GGGGAAAAATGCTTATTTTAGATTTTTAATGCATAAATGCATATTTTACTCGTAAATGTGGTATTAAATTATAATTTTCTTTTTAGCTAATTACTAGTAATTCATTAATTATTCATTAATTTTTTAATTAATGAAGTCTCTGCAATCCATTGAATATAAGCGGAACATGTACAGTGAGATCAGTATGGTAATGGACGGCAGATGCGGGGTTTGTGCTGTGCGATAACGGAGGCTTACACGTGCAGGCACGGGACTTGAAATGTGCGCTGACTCAGCAGTTTACGAGTACATCCCACGCATTCACAGTCAGATAGTGTACCTCGAGTAAATAAGGTGCTTGATCGCTTTTTCTTGTGAACTGAATGACGTGTGTATAATGTAAACAGAATGACGTGTGTATAAGTTATTTCAATTTTAAAATTTGTATCTTATAAAACATAAGTGTAAAGTGAATCACGTGCGTATGAGTGTAAAGTGTAAACTGTATAATGGTCAATACTTTTTTCTACTGAACAACGTGTATTTATTTATGAACAATATATACTAAAAATACTAATATATCTAGAAATTGATTATTTACGCAAAGTGCCAGAAAGTAAAAATTAGAACATGTCACAAATAAGGAAATTAGAAATATAATGGAAGCAGAAGAAAGCATAATTGAAAGAACTGAGGAGAAGAAATTAAAGTGGTTAGGACATGTTTTAAGAATGGAATATGAGCGATGGCCAAAGCAACTATATCAATGGCATCCGACCAGAAGGAGGAAGAGAGGGAGACCGAAGTTAACATGGAAGGAAAATATGAAGACATTAATGCAAGCAAGATGGCTAAGAATTGAAGATCCTCAAGATCGTAGGCTTTGGAGGTTTGGCACGGGAAGACGGCAGCAGCTGTAAAACCCGAAGATAGATAGATAGAACAATATTTGTTAACTCAGTCTGCCAGCCAAATACGAAGACGTTTTGAAACATGATTCCCGGATGTAAAAATTCCGTCACGTTCAACAGTCCATAATATGTACAACAAATTTAATAAACAGGTGTCAAAAATGTATGGACGACGAAGGTGAACAGTTCCAACACCTGCTTCAATAAATTTGGTAATTACGAGAATTTGTAAAATAGTTACGAAAATGTGTGTGGCTGTATGACCGCGATTCTATGCTGTCCGTTCCCCGCCGCGAGTGCGTCAGCAGTGTATAGTGAAATCCCCGCGTCTGCTGTCCAGTGCTATACTCATCGCACTGTATATTTACATCTGTGTAAGAGGGGAATACCTGTGGACCTCGAGAAATAATAATACGGTATTGCTAAAATCGCATTTGATAAGCTTGGTGAAGTATTACATAAAAATCCTGGCTACAACAGAATTTGTCAAATTAGCAAAATGCTCTGTAGTGATAGTAAATGAACTGTAACCGAAGAGGAATTCACTAAAGAAGAACTGTGGTGTTTTCACATGCACCTGTGACATCATGTGATGTAGCAATGACATTTTCATTGTATAAAACCTTCTTCACTGACAGACAAAGGAGCTTCACTCAAGAAAACCTCATGAGAACCTTCCGTATCTGCTGTAACAGCCAGGAATAAGATAAGAATACCAACAAAGTAAATAGTTTATTTGATATTATTAGTCTGTTTTTGCATGTGTAGGGTGCATATTTTCTACATTTGCATGCACATTTAGTAGTTTATTTTTCATACAAATCCGGGCTGTACTTACGAGGTTATGAGACAACCAGATATACATACTGTAATTTGTTTCCCGCTGACACACGTGTAGAGTCACGGGTGTGAACACCTTGTTGTTACGTCACGACCACTGTTATGTGAATTGCAATTTAACTAATTAAATACCGTCCTTCAGGTTACAAGTTGACATCACATTGACCACGTAACGCTTTAATGTCTTTGTATATACAAATTTCAGTCTGTGTCTGTCTGTGCTCGAAAAACTCGAAAATAAGTCGGTCGATTGACTTCAAAGTTTGTACATACAGGTACAGAGAGTATTTAGCTGCTATCTATTATGTTAGGTGTAAGAGTTCACCTGAAGCGATAATTTAAAAATCGTTCTAGCGGTTGGAATTTTCGATGTTTTAGAACGAAACTCAGTATGTGGTATTAAAATAAACCGAGGTAGGTATTATCCAAAAATGAGCGAAATCCGACAATTAGAAGTGGGCGTTTACCTGAAATCCGGAATTTAAAATTGGCAACCGCCATGTTTGGTTCTTCGCAACGTATACCATACAATTTGATTTATTTAGGTGTAGCAGCGCACTCCGGGTATTAGTTAGTGTATGTAAGTTTTAATAATTTAATGTTGCAAAACTGCTGTGTTGTAGAAGCAACGTCTTTGCCTCTATCGCAGCGGGCCCGGACTCGAATCCTGGTCAGGGGAAGTTTCCTGATTGAGAGTTTTCGTTTTTTTCCTTCACATGTAAGGCAAATATCAGGAAACGTCAAGGCACAAGCAGTTCCCAAATATCAAATGACTGCCACAATATTTGATATCGTATTCACTTTCTTGTTCTTCTTCTTCTAAAGACAATGGCTTGTTAATGAAACCATTTTTCTTTTCTTTCAGCTTGTTCGTATACCCTTATGTCCCTCTTTGAGACACCCCTATCGGGAAGTGTCTTCCTCGTTGTATGAGTAATCAGCTCTACGTCAGGGTCACCTCCGAGACAACACGAACATTTAAGACAAGACACACCATTCACTCATTCATTCATACTAAACAAGGCGAACATGACACGGATGAATATTATGATAGATGGCGTTCTGGGTCCTACATTTCTTTTACGCGAGGAAAAATACTAAGAAATCTCACCCAGGGGATTGAAATTGGGCCTGCTGCGTAGATCCGATCCATTTATTATAATTATAAGCGTTTAGCATTGAAATTAATGATTATATAACTCGTGCTTCTTAGAATACGTAGTACTAGGGCATTCCATAAGCAAAGTACATGTTTTAAGTTTTTTTCTTATTCTATAAGTAATGGCATCACTGCTGCAAATCAATTTAGTTACACATGTTTTCTCATACTTAAAAACTAAGATTATTCAATTCAAATGTGAAGTCAATTTTATTATACGGCTGTGAAACTTGGAAGGCTACAAAACAAATTGGAAAGAAATTGCAAATCTTTGTAAATCGTTACCTCAGAAATATCTTGGATATATGGTGGCCGGAGATTATAATAAATAAATATATTTATTATATACAACTTTCCTCTTTAGAGGATTGCCTCAAGGACAAAGCGATACAGAGACAATTAATTTTTGAAATTGATGAAATACATTAAAAAATTTCTAATTGTAATTGAAGTATATATACTAAGAACTTAGGAGAAGAACAATTCAAAATTAAATTTGTAAAGAAAATGGAAATGGGTTGGTCATGTTTTAAGGAGATAGAATGATAACATCACAAAAATGGCATTTGATTGGAATCCCCAAGGATTGAGAAGGCGAAGAGGAAGACCTAGAGCAACATGGAGTAATACCATCAGGGATGAAGCTGGACAGGCAGGGATGAAGCTGGACAGGCAGGGATGAGTTGGAATGAAATTAAGGCAAACGACAGAGTGCGTTGGTGAGCTTTTATCAAGGTCCTATGCGGCCCAGTGGAATGACCAGCACTAATACTACTATTAGTGTTTCCCCATAGATGTTAGTGAGTGGCAAGCGGCAGTTGCTCAAAAATGGTCTGTAGTGCCATCTATGATGATGATTTTTAAGATTTTTTTTTTCATCCAGTGCTTGTTGGTTCTTGTTCTTGTCTGTACAACTGACTTTGGTATTTGTCTCCGTAACCACATTTTATTGCTGTCAGGCTCTTTATGTCACTTTTCGTAGACACAACTTTCACACGGATATGAACCTATGAACAGGCAAGAAAAAAAAAAGTCTAAACTTTACAACCTGTGACGCGACTTTTTTAATTCCTTCATAATCTTCTGTCAAATTTGATTCTAAGAGTTTCATTTTTCTAATCATTTCCCACCATTTACAATGATTTTTACGTTTTTCCTAGCGTTTATTTCAATATATTTTTTCTATGATATTGAACTACGTAAGTAGCATGAAGATGTGGCAGCCATATTGATTTTAACGAATATTTTATTCAACAACAAAGCGTGTTTCAGTGCAGCCAACATATAGTATGCACAATTAACTCTACACTTATATTTCAGAACTTACTATTTATTTTTGGGCGTTGCATTCTTTTACAGGTTAGAGAGCTTAAATTGGGTTAGGTTGGTCTTTCACAGGTTAGATCACTTAAATTGCGTTAGGTTAGCTCTTAAGTTAGTTAAATATCGTGTATATGTTGGCTACATCCCGTGATTCCATAGTGTAAACAGCTTCGCGTTTATGTTGATCTTAAAGAAGATTTTCGGGCTGTAGGCCGTGGTCGTTAGGCCAAACTCATAATAACGATATTTGTTTGTTAAGGAGGGGTGGAGCGGCAGGGTTAACATTTATGTACTGTACATTAAAAAAACATAGTTTTTCTTTTACGGCATGCAAACTAGTTTTATAGTAAACATGAGAGCCGACACTTTCACATAGGATAGTACTCACTCACATAGGATAGTACAGGTCCGCAAGAGCTCAGCGACAAGTAGTTACTGTTTTTTTTCTTTAAGAGGGGGTGGCTTGGACGGCTACAGCTTACAACTATGTACCTGCTGTGTTACAATCTTCAGTTTTATATAAGGATTTCTCTCAAGAAAATACTGCTAAAATGGCAACCCAGTTCCCTATTCCAAACACACAGTAACTTCCTGGGTTGAATCTGAATGTATATCTTGTTCCAGGTTGGGGGTTGTGCGTCGGGCTGGAAACCCAGCGCGTAAAATAATCTTCCTCAAGTCTCACACGATTAAGCCGGACATGTAAAGAATTTGCAAAAAAAAAAAAAAAAGTAATTCAGACATTTCCTTCCCTTGGGAGGCAATACGCGGTGTTAAGAAATACCGGATTCTAGGAAATCCTAATTGAGAACGGATTAAAGTGAAACTGCAATGATACGTAGATGAAATGTTGTGACCCGGTTGCGAATTGCGTGAACTTTGCCTCTAGGTATTGAGGTCAGCGCGCCGGGCCCACCCGGTACTGCATTGTAATGCGATTTCTCTTTCACCGTCACTTGCATTACAGTATACATTAATTACAAATTGATACAGTGAAACGGGCTGGAAGTAAACATCATTTCAACTAATATATGGTCACACGTGGAAATACGTTATATAATGGAAATGGACAGTTAATGACAAATGAGGGAAATTTTGAAGAAGTAACCGAATATAATGAGAAACTTTAGATTTAACTTAATATGTTACGCAGATGATGCTCTCCTTTCAGAATCTGAAGATAATTTACAAAGGTCTTTACATCAATTTAATATAAATGCCAGATAATACAATATGGAAATTAATACAAATAAGACTAAATGCTTAACAATAACAAAAAGAACCAGTAAGATGCAAATTAGAAGTGAAAAGAAAAATTATAGAACAAGTATCAGAATTTAATTTTTTAGGTGTATTAATAACAAACACTTAAAATTTAATGAAATAAGTAAAGAAATAAGCTGATAAAGCAGCACAAATACCACGATATATGAAATATTTAATTTGGCACAATAAACATATGTCAGTAGAAAGCAAAATCCGCATATACAAAACGATAGTTCGACAGTTATCGTACATGGAGCAGAAACTAGACAACAAAAACTAAACAAATAATAAGCACATGTGAAATGAAAATCTTAAATACTATTCAGGGGAAAACATTATTTGATAAAATACACAACACAGAAATTAGGGACAAATGTCATATTCAAGACATAACCAAATTTATTATAGATAGACGAAAATATTGGAAAGGTCATATAGAAAGAATGGAAGACAACCGACTTGCAAAAAGAGCTAAAGAAGAGAGACCAATGGACGGGAGAAGAACAAGAGGCCAGCCAAGAGATGGATAGACAGTGAATGCACATCCAATACGTCTTTCTCCGAGCAGTGATTTTGGAAATAAATAGGATGAATATCCTACAAATTATGAATAATAAGATTAAATTAAGTACCTGATATAGCAGTCGTCCTCAACTAAATTAAATTTAAGAAATTTCAAGTTGTTAAAACTATGAAAGCCTTTCAAAATCATGTTCCATCTTCTGCATTGTATTTGGTACTGTTTTAATACTTTAACATTAGTAACTAGCTAAGTAACTAACACACTGTCAATATAGAACTCATAGATTAATAGCCGCGCGGATATAAGCTCTCCATATATCCCTATCCTCAGTAATGGTTTCCATCGATTACCTGTATAATCTTGTAAGCCCATGTTTTCCCTTAACAGAGATCTAGGCGTTCTCCCCCTACAGGGAAGAATTTGAACCATACTAATTTAGTTACACTTGTTTTCTTATAGATTTCATTTGAGTGGTCCGTGGTTATTAGGACGGGAAAATTCGGTAAATTTTGCTTAGAGGCCTTTCATTCAGGCTTAAGGATCTTTTACGAGCCTGAAAATCTTCAGACTCGTCCCTCCCGGAGGACTTGCTCCTTGGATTTTTCCATCCTAAAAAATCGATCGACCCCGGCCGGATTTGAACCCGCGACCCTCGGGACCAGAGGCAAGGAGCATAACCACTAGTTCACCGCGGCCGATTCTGTATAATCTACTTCCCTCAAATCATGGTGAATGTTATTCTCCCACCGCATTCTTAGTGTACCAACTGGACAGTTTTCCCCTCTGGTTTTCCTAAAACGAGTTTTCATGTCTCTCTTTCACTCCCCATACGGCCACATGTCCTGCCGATCGCAGTCTACGAGACTTAACTGTTCTTATTATATCTGGCTTCCTATAAAGGCCATGTAGTTCACTGTTATGTAGCATTGTCAGTTCTATTGTCTGTTCATCTCTCTTTGGTCCAAAAATTCTCCTAAGAACTTTATTCTCAAATATTCGCAATTTTTTCTCCTTTTAGGACAATGTTTAGATTAAAGAAATGGACGAGCAGACACATGAATGGAGGAACTTACATAATAATGAGCTAGACGATCTTCATGGGAAACGAGATAGGCTATAAGTCCCGTAGACTGCTATGAGCAGGACATGTGGCACGAATGAGGAATGCAACTGGGAGAAAATATTTGGACAACTAGAGGTAGGCTATTGATGAGAACTAAGATATTACTTGGATGGATGGAGGTGGGTTAAATTTTGCTCTCATGTACTTTTATTCAGACTTGAGGTTCTTTTACGAGCCCGAAAATCTTCAGACTCGGGACCCACGGTTTAAATTCCCTCCCGGAGGACTTGCCATTATATTTTTACTTCATAAAAATCCATGGATTTGAACTACCCTCAGGATTAGAGGCAAAGAACATTACCCACTGGAGGACACGTACGTATAACCCTACTTTATTTTTGTAGACCTACATTGCTTTCAACTTGTAAAAATGTTGAAAAGTTACGAATATTGCACTATTTGTTTAGAAATGTCGATTTAAATTTGTATCTGCAAAGTACCTGGCCCCTGAAGTACAAGTATATCGTCACCGACCTTCCAGGCGTGTTAAAGTTCCGTTTACCACGTGCAGGCATGTGCACACTTTGCCAAATACTGTACATACACAGGATCGGTTAATCAGTGGATGAATGTATTTTTATGGACTGGTATATTTACCTTATTTCAAGTCTTGTTTCATTCATCTTTCGTTTTTTTTTAATTCAATTTTGTTAAAAAAAAACTGTCCTTAGCTTTTAGAAATTTCCGAAAGAAGTAAACTTCAGTAAAACTAAATATATGGTTACACATAGAAATACATTATATAATGGAAATGGACAGTTAATGGCAAGTAAAGCAAATTTTGAAGAAGTGGCTGAATTCAAATACCTGGGAACAATAATTATAAACAGGAATGAGGTGCACAAAGAAATTAAACATAGGCTCAATTGTGTAAATGCGTGCTATTATGTATTACAGAGACTCTTGTAGTTTCGATTTGTCTCAAAAACGTTAAACTGAAAATTTATAAACTTGTCATTCTACCAGTTATATTATTTGGATGTGAAACATCGAGTCTTACTTTAATGGAGCAGAAAATTATTTGAGAATAAAGTTGTTAGGAATTTTTTTGCACCAAAGAGAGATGAACAGACAGGTGAATGGAGAAGATTATAACAGTGAACTACATGGTCTTTATATGAAACCAGATATAATAACAGTTAAGTCTCACGGACTGCGATGGGCAGGACATGTGGGACGAACGGGAATGAATGAGGGACATGGAAACTCCTTGTAGGGATACCAGAAGGAAGGCTCCCAATAGGTAGGCCAAGAATGAGATGGGATAATAACAATCGTCCCACCTCTGTGATTTACACGTGTGAATATGAGACCAGCAGCCTACTGATAGGCAGGAGCCTTATAGAGTTATTGCGCCATGAAGTAGGCATATTATGTGTGTGTTCTTATGTTCTAACGGTAGCAATTTTCGATTTTTCGCATGATAACTGTGTATATAACATCGAAATTAAAGATAGACATCCAGCAAATCAGCGTTATATGAATGTATGTGTGTGTGTGTTTACTAACATGTGTCGTGAATGGAATGGCTGGCAGGATGTTTGTAATGCGGAAATGGGGGTCCTTGCTAGTGGGGTTCTTTGGCTCCCATCCTATGGGCAGTCGACCTTCCAAGGCTGGAGTGCCAATAGCATGTTAGCCATGTCATGCAATTGAATGCCTGTATTTAATTTCCTCAACTGTTCACTTCTGTGATCTCGAGGTAGCATGCTGCCTTGTCACGCAGTGGTCCCGGGTTCGATACCTAGTCGGGACAGTTTCCTGGGTGAGGTTTTTATCGGTGTTTTACCTCACCTGTAAGACAAATGTCAGGAAACTTAAAGGCCAAACGGTACCTGAACACCATATGGCTATCGCAATCATCATCATTCATATTCATTTTAGATTAAACTTAGTATTAAGGACTCTCCTGGCGCACCACTATGATCATCATCAGCCATCATATTATTGGGGCAACGAAACCCCGGCTTCCAGGTGCCCCAACCTCAGAAGTGGGTTACAATTACGCCAATGCCAGGAGAGAACACCAGAAATGTCCAAAAGGACAATCTGGAGCATTAAAAAAAATCCTTAACTAAGTCACTGGCACTATAGAACCCTGAGATTCAATTCCACTCTCTCCATACATCTCTATCTATGTTTTCCAATTATCCCCTGTGCAATTTACTTCCCTCAAATCATGATTATTATTATTCTCCCACTTCATTCTTGGTCTAGCAACTTGGCCTTTCCCTCTGGTTTTCTACAAGAAGTTTCCATGCCCCTCTTTCATTCCCCATTCTTGTCACATGTCCTGCCCGTCGCAGTCCACGAGACTTAACTGTCCTTATTTTATCTGGTTTCCCATAAAGTCTGTTCATCTCTCTTTAGTCCAAAAGTTTTCCTAACAACTTTATTCTCAAATACTCGTATTGTTTTCTCCTTCCTTAAAGTAAGCGTCCATTATTTTTATATAATTCGTATATTGTCCAAGTGTATGTTTCTTTATTAGCGACATAAAAACATCCATATTAAAAAAAATATGTTGTGTGTGTTGCAGAGTTCCTCAGGGGCAGATCTCGCCATTAAGATCCCGAGTAATTTGAACCGCGATGGCAGTTTGTACCGCCTGGACTACACCCCACCTCACGGATATCCGCCTCCTAATACTACAATAGCTTCCAGAGATATCAGTGGAGATGAAATTAAATTCAGCCAGGGTCTTCCAGGCACCAAGTACGAGTTTTGGCTGTACTCCTTCAACAAGACATCCGACGATTTTCTAACGTGGACAGCTTCAATCACAACACGTAAATATTGAACATCTATATACAGCTTATTAAGTGCAATGTTATTTCTAATCCAGTCGCTGAGTCTCCGGCCCTGACGTTTAGATTTTACGAGAGGTAAAGGGAGGAACTAGCCCTCTGCTACCAATAAGGAAATATAATAAAATACGTTAAAATATACCTTCTTAGGTAAGATCCGTCGACCTCAACTTATAAAATATGTATTCTTTATGTCTGTATGCCTTTCAGAACATCCGTTCCATCTTCAACACCAAGCTGTTAATAAATGAAAGCAATCCCAGACTAAACAATCCACTATACGATATCATCAGGAAGAAGCTTTAGTTACGACAACACTTCATTACAACCAGCAACATCAACCATCATATCAAATAATGTAGCGAAGAAAGACCTGCTGAAGATGGAACGAATGTTCTGAAAGTCCTACAGACATAAAGAATACATATTTTATAAGTTGAGGACGACGGATCTTACCTAAGAAGGTATATTTTAACGTATTTTATTTTATGACTATCCACCTCAATGGTTTTAACAATGAATTTTATTGGTATTGAATAAGGAAATTGTTGAAGTAGGAATGAACGCCTGCTCTTGATGCCGCTAGTAAGGTTTGAAATTGCTGCAATGTTGTCAGTTGTATTTCTGCTAGCCGCCAACATTTGATATTCCGCGAGGTACATAAAGCGGCTCCTACCACTGAATATCCATATCGGCAACACTGTCGTCAAAACATGAGGGCCAGAGACTCAGCGGCTGGACTATACTTCTTTATTTGGAGTGTCCGGGCAGAGTGCCCTGTGAACCGCAATCTGAAAGACCTATTGCGCTATTCCTGTATATTTATTTATTCAGCCTGGTGGAGTGGCCTTCTCTTCCACTTACCAGGACAAACATATGTTACATTTAAATACGGAAATCACAATAACATTAGATACTAAACGATTATTTTACCAAACTCAACAATAACAAAAGTAAGATCTAATAACATAATAAAGTTAATGATAATTGAAATTAAAAATGTTAGCCATACCACGACCCCAAGGAGAACTGCAGGTGTAAGCTTTGCGAAGTACCATCTAATGAAATGCAAAAGCAGAACTCTGTCTCTCATCACAAAGGACTGGTGAAAACTCAAAATGTACAATTTGTGTTTAATAAAACCTATTTATAAATTGAAACTAGTAGAAAATTATTATTTAACTAAATATATGGTCACACATAGAAATACATTATATAGGCTAATGGAAATGAACAGTTAATGACAAATGAGGGAAGTTTTGAGAAAGTGGCTGAATTCAAATACCTAGGAACAATAATTACTAACAGGAATGAGATGCACAAGGAAATTAAACATAGGCTCAATTCTGGAAATGCGTGTTATTATGCATTATAGAGATATTTGACTTCCCAACTCCTTTCAAAAAACGTTAAACTGAAAATATATAAAACTATTATTCTACCAGTTATATTATATGGGTGCGAAACATGGACTCTTACTTTAAGGGAGGAAAGGATATTACGAGTATTTGAGAATAAAGTTCTTAGGAAAATTTTTGGACCAAAGACAGATGAACAGACAAGTGAATGGAGAAGACTGCATAACAGTGAATTACATGGTCTTTATAGGAAGCCAGATATAACGAGAACAGTTAAGTTTCGTAGACTGCGATGGGCAGGACACGTTGCACGAATGGGGAATGAAAGACGTGCATAGAAGCTTCTCATAGGAAAACCAGAGGGAAAACGCCCAGTTGGTAGACCAAGAATGAGGTGGGAGAATAACATTAACTATGATTTGAGGGAAGTAGATTATACATAGGATGATTGGAAAACATTGGCTCTGTATAAGGCTGTATGGAGAGCTTATGTCCGCGCGGCCATGAACCTACAGGTTCGATAGTGCCAGTGAGTTAGAGAACTATTATTTGAATGCAGCCACTTCTTCAAAATTTCCCTTATTTGTCATTAGCTGTCCATTTCCATTATATTTCTGTGTGTGAACATGTATTCAGTTTTATTGATGTTTACTCCCAGTCCAAATTTCTTAGTGTCAGTAGAGTGTGCGCGTGTTGGCCCTCAGTATCTCCTCGCTATCATCTAATAGTACTACATAATCAACATAAATTAACAGATTATTAATACCATTGAGTTGTAGACATTCTTCATCCTCTAAAGATTTGTTGGCATGCTCTAGTACAAAATTGAATAGTAGAGGAGATAGTGTATCTCATTACTTTAACCCACTTTGAATTTGAAAACTATCTGAATACGTTATTAATAAATAGGATCTTCTTGGCGATATTATAGATATTGAGTAATGTATCTAGTCCCGCGCCGTAGCCGAGCGGTTAAGGTAGGAAGCCTTGGCGCAGAGCTACGGGACTTGCGCTGGTTCGAGTCTCCATGGGGGAAGAAATTTTCTCATGGTATTTCGGCCAGTATGGGACCGGTGCCCACCCAGCATCGTGAGGCAATTGGGTAGCTACAATAAGTAGCGGCTCCAGGTTGAGGAACCAGCTATAACGGCTGGGGGACTCGACATGCTAACCACATGTCACCCCTACACTGGCTGTTGATCATCTACCTCTGTGATTGACACATGTGGATGTGAAGGGCCAGCAGCCGGCTGGTAAAAGGGCAACCGCTGAAAAGTGGAAAGACCCTCAATCGGAATCGGAGTAATGTATCTGAAAACTGTGTGCCTACACGAACCCTAATATTTGTGACTCCAACTTTATTTTTTAAGAGGATGAAGACCTACAGCCCAATAGTGTCAATAAGCTGTTAGTTTATGCTGACTATTTAACTCATGCCCCAAATGGGAGTCAATGGCCACTCACATTTCAATGATTTTTTATTTACAACCAATCACAGTCGTGTTTTCGCCTAAAATTTACCAACTAAAGTGTATCATAATAAAGAAAGCACCTCCTTTTTAACATTCTGAATAGGTCAAAGCATTATTTTGCAGTGACTGACCCTCTTAAGAAATACGGCTACCAGATTGTATATGTAGTGCATGGATGTCAGCAGAAATCGCATGCGATAGATTATATAAAAACATTTGTAACAATTAATTATACCACAAAAAAAACACTGTTTGCACTTTCTTAAACGAATTATTTTCTAGGAAATGACATTGCAGAAAAATATAATTCACATATTTACATCATAGGACATCAAATTAATTAATACCTATAACGTTGGTTATACATTTCTCCACTAGGGTGCATTCTTACAATATTGCGATCCTTTGGCAATAAATAATATTATGATCTGGTTGCAGTGATGAACAAAGGAAATGAAGCATACCAATCGTTTCTCTTTTGTTTTCAAACATCGCCGTTTACATTAAATATATAAATATTTTAAAATAACTATAGTTAAATAATGATTTGTGAGTAAACAGCTTAATTTGATAGCGAGGAGATACTAAAGAACAACACGCGCACACTATTGAGTAACACTAAGAAATTAGGACTGGAAGTAAATATCAATAAAACTAAATATATGGTCACACGTAGAAATTAATTATATAATGGAAATGGACAGCTAATGACAAATGAGGGAAATTTTGAGGAAGTGGCTGAATTCAAATACCTAGGAACAATGATCACAAATAGGAATGAGATGCACAAAGAAATTAAACATAGGCTCAATTCTGGAAATGCGTGTTATTATGCATTATAGAGATATTTGACTTCCCAACTCCTTTCAAAAAACGTTAAACTGAAAATATATAAAACTATTATTCTACCAGTTATATTATATGGGTGCGAAACATGAACTCTTACTTTAAGAGAGGAAAGGAGATTACAAGTATTTGAGAATAAAGTACTTAGGAAAATTTTTGGACCAAAGATAGAGGAACAGACAGGTGAATGGAGAAGACTACATAACAATGAACTACATGGTCTTTATAGGAAGCCGGATATAATAAGAACAGTTAAGTCTCGTAGACTGCGATGGGCAGGACATGTTGCACGTATGGGGAATGAAAGACTTGCATGGAAGCTTCTTGTAGGAAAGCCAGAGGGAAAACGCCCAGTTGGTAGACCAAGAATGAGATGGGAGAATAACATTAACTATGATTTGAGAGAAGTAGATTATACAGGGAATGGTTGGAAAGCATTAGCTCAGGATAGGGATGTATGGAGAGCTTATGTCCGTGCGGCCATGAACCTACGGGTTCGATAGTGCCAGTGAGTGAGTAAGTAAGTAAGTAAATGTCCTAAAAAATGCCACTCTTGATTTCCAAATTCTCTAGATAAATTCACTCCTCACTTCGTGAGTCGTGAATTTATCGATAATTTGGGAATCACTCGTGACATTACTTATGATAATGTAGTATTATTACGTGATAGCGAGGAGATACACACTATTGAGTAAAACTAAGATATTGGTGCTGGAAGTAAACATAAATAAAACTAAATATATGTACACACGTAGAAATACATTATATAATGGAAATGGACAGTTAATGACAAATGAAGGAAATTTTGAAGAAGTGGCTGAATTCAAATACCTATGGCCCTGGGGTCGACTCAGCCTCTAACGGAAATGAGTACCAGACACTTGTTCTGGGGGTAAAGGCGGCTGTCACGCAGGGCTGACAACCCAGCTGACATAAAGTGCCGATTGTCTAGAAAAAGTGGGAGCCTTAACCTCCTACTACCCCAAGGGCCTCCGGGCCTGTTGTGGGATCACTTTACTTTTAGGAACAATAATTTACAAGCAGGAATGAAATGCACAAAGAAATGAAACATGCCTTAATTATGGGAATACATGCTATTATGCATTACAGATGTGTACTTCCCTGTGTAAATCTTAGTACTGGGTTTTCCTGCATGAATAAATACGTATTTTTTTAATTTGAAAAATCACATTAAGTATGCAGTAACATTATTTATCGATGGCCACTAATTTAATATTGTCTGTAATTATATATATATCACACGAGGAAAAACCACAATATATTATTTTTGCTTTATTTTTCATACAAATTTGACTTTGAGTTATGTTTGTTATATAAGTGGATGTGTTGCAAAATTATGCATTCTGAGAAAATAAACAGTTGAATATGATTATCTTAGAAGAAGCCTTTAAAAAACAAGACAGGATAAAATAAATGAATTCTTTTGGAGAGAAATGAATTTCGCCACATCTGTTGTTAAGAGGATTGAAAATCAAACTCTTAAATGGTATGGCCATGTACAGAGAATGGAAAATGAAAGATGGCCAAAAAATATGTACCAATGGTCACCTCCTGGAAGAAATAAACGTGGCAGACCAAGATGGAAATGGAAAACCTATGTCAGGACTATAATGGACGATAGGAATTTGGAAGAAGGAGATTGGAATGATAGAAATAAATGGGAACTGAAGACGGCAAATCTATAAGTGGGGGGAAGCCGAAGAAGAAGGAAAAAGAAAAAGAAAAACATTGCTCAAGTACCTCAGCTATTATTCTTATTATGGTCGGCTGCGGTGGTTTAGTGGTTAGGTTCCTTGCCTCTGGTCCCGAGGGTTGTGTGTTCAATACAGGCCGGGTTCGATGGATTTTTTAGGATGGAAAAAAATCAAGGAATAAGTAATCCGGGAGAACTTTAAACCGTGGGTCTCGACTCCAAAGATTTCAAGCTCGGAAAAGAACCTTAAGCCTGAAAAAAGAGGTCGCCGGACGAATTACTATCAATACTATCACATGCCTTCTCAACATGTACTGTGGAGAGGTTTGCAATATTTAATGCAGGAATCTGGTGCACAATATAGTGATTACAAATTGTACATCACCAGCTCTCCTGGCCCCGAGATTGAAAATGTTGTATTGTAGCCGCACTATGCGGCTCGCTTTGTTTCCCCGCAGCTGTTACATATAATTACATACAAAGATGCCGACTACCGCCATTAGAATGATTCCGCATGTTAATCATTGTCAAGCATTGTCGCGCGGCACCAGCTTTTATGTAAAATGACAACCATCATAGTGAGGCGATATTATTTCATTTAATTTAAATTATTTAAGAATTAAAATTTTCAACTCCGCAGGGTATCGAACCCGATCCCGCTAGTCAGAAAGCTAGTATGGCGGACTTATGACTAGAAATTATTTCTTGTAACAATTTTTTTCACGTATCCAAACCATTGTAATTGTTCATAAACAATAAAATGTAATGTGTAATTGGGCAGCGTTATGCATCAACCGGCTATGCGCCATTATGTAAATTTCGAGAAAAATACGTTTAATGATTTCTTTACATTTTAAAATCTACCACCAAACTAACAATACTGGATGTTGTTGCAAGTTATTTTGTTTCCTTGTTTGACAGTTATGCATCAACAATCTAAGAGTGGGAACATTTGGCGCTTAGCTGCATAATGCAAATTAGTTTGGCATTTATGAAGATCTGGTTTCATAGCCGTTTGTTACACAACATAGAATCTCTGATAGGACTGACGGCGTTTACATTTTTCTTTAATAACAAGGCTAAAGAAGTCCACCGCTATAGTCTCGAGGTAGCGTGCTGCCTTGTCACGCAGTGGGCCCGGGTTCGATTCCCGGTCGTGAAAGGCTTCTGGGTGAGGTTTCTTCGGTTTTTTTTTCTCACCTGTAAGGCAAATGTCAGGAAGCTTAAGGCCCAACGGTCCCCGAAAATCATCCGGCCATCATTATCATCCTTATCATCATCATCATCATCATCATCATCCTTCACCGGGTGGAAAGCAACGGAAAGCTACCACACCTATAATTCCATAGTAAAGCTGCAAAGCATAGCATGAAAATGCTATGATTGTAGTGTGAAAGACCTGTTCTCTGGCAGAATTACTATGGATGGATGGATATTTAAAGATTTGGCGCTAAAAGTGTGCGTACACTTACTTCATGAGCCAGTGCAACAGATGGCATCAAAATATAATTTTTAAAAAGTGGCGCTTATCCGGTTGATGCATAACATCGTCCAATTTTGAACATCCATTTTTTTAGGGATTTCCGAAAGAATGTAGCTACTTCATTTGTACCCGTAAAAAGTTTTTAAAATCCTATGCATGTGATATAATTGCAAATGGAGGAAATGAGACATGTTGACCTTTATAGCCTGTTTAGAGAGAAAGTCATGAAAAGTAATTATAGTTATGAATATTAAAGTAACATTGAGGAAGATGAAATTTTCCTTGAAGATGTCCCCGATTCACAAATAAATTTACCTTCTGACAGTGACAAATTGTGCGGCGAATGAATCAGATTTTTTAAATAATAATAATAATAATAATAATAATAATAATAATAATAATAATAATAATAATAATAATAATAATAATAATAATAATAATAATAATAATAATAATAATGCTTTATTTATTCTGGCAGAGTTAAGGCCATAAGGTCTTCTCTTCCACTCAACCAGCACAAATACAAATAAATATTTGACAAATATAGATATACACTGTACTAATTATAAACAGTTAAAGATACATTGAATGTAGCAATGTAAATTTTATATGCAAATAACATTTTATACGATAATAATATAGCCTAACATAATAATAATTATAATAATATAATAATAATATAAATATGATACATTATACAGAAACACCAATTAATATATATTATATATATATATATATATATATATATATATATATATATATATAATACCTTACACTTTGTAATGATGTAGTCGAGGTTAGAGCAAATATAAATTTAAATTTCTTTTAAAAGATGCCAATGTCCCGCAGTCCCTTATTTCTTGTGGTAGGGAATTCCAGTTGCGAGAAGTGAAGATGGTATATGACATGAAGTGATGTGATGTCCTATGTTGTGGTTTATTAAGCAAGAGACTATGTTGTGATCTTGTGTTTAAGTTATGGTTTGAGGATAGATACTGGAAACGAGATGATAAATAATTGGGAATCGAGGTATGTAGGATCTTAAATACGAGAATTGGACAGTGCAATTTTCTTCTCTCTTTTAGATGTAGCCATGACAATTCGTGGAATAATGGAGAAATGTGATCGTATTTTCGAACATTAAATATGAATCTGATGCACATATTATGGACACGCTGCAGTTTGTCCGACAATCCGTCACTTATGTCAATTAGTAGGACGTAACAATAGTCAGTATTAAAAAAAAAAAATTATCTGACAGAGTGGTCCACCGCTTGGTCTCGGGATAGAGTAGCTGCCTCGTAAACATCGGGCCCGGGTTCGATCTGTGCTCGGGACAAGTTCCCTGAGTGATGTTTTTTTCGGGGTTTTCCCTCACCTGAAGACAAATGCCATGAAATTTTAAGGCCCAAACGGCCCCCGAACCATCATCTGCCCATCTTCATCATCATCAACAATCACGGATTAAGCCCATGTGGCTTGTTCCGGTCTCATAGATTCTCATTCAAAAAGTTGAATTCATCTCTTTTTCGGTCTACCAACATTCCTGTCTCCTCTTGGTTTGTATTTAAGTATAATTTTTGGTATGCGTTCATTTTGTAGACTGCGATGGGCAGGACATGTGCCACGAGTGGGGAATGAAAGACGTGCATGGAAGCTTCTTGTAGGAAAACCAGAGGGAAAACGCCCAGTTGGTAGACCAAGAATGAGGTGGGGATAACATTAACTATGATTTGAGGGAAGTAGATTATACAGGGAATGATTGGAAAACATTGGCTCCGGATAGGGATCTATGGAGAGCTTATCTCCGCGCGGCCATGAATCTACGGGTTCGATAGTGCCAGTGAGTTAGTTAGTTATGCGTTCATTTTCATTCTTTGAACATGTTCTTTCCAGCTTTCTTCTAGATTCTTTTATTTTATGTAAAAGTTTAAAAATATTTAGCTAATTTCTAATATCTTCACTTGTACTTTTATCTAGAAGTTTGCAGCCAACTACACTTCTCAGAAATCTCATTTCAACTGCTTCTATGATGTGGCCACCGTAATCATCATCATCATCATATTCACCATGTTAAGTGTGAATGGTGTGTTTCGTCTTAATGTTGTGTTGTCTCGGAGGTAGTCCTGACATTGAGCTTATCACTAATTCTGGAAGGCCCTCCATGTCCTTGTGAGGTCAAAAAAGTATGTGTGTGACCCATCCCTATCCCGACAGGTCGTGTGACTGTAAGGTCCGGGTGTCATGTGGCAGGTTAAACTACCTATAAGGTGAGAGGTTAAACATTGTTAATCGAATGGAACAAATTATGTGAAAGAGTAAATTATTATCTCCGGTACAAATTCTGTTTTCTTTTTCAATTAATTAGATAGCAGTGATAAAATCCATAATTACAATAAAACAATATAAATACTTACTTACTTACTCACTGGCACTATCGAACCCGTAGGTTCATGGCCGCGCGGACATAAGCTCCATTTATCCCTATCCTGAGCCAATGTTTTCCAATCATCCCCTGTATAATCTACTTCCCTCAAATCATAGTTAATGTTATTCTGCCACCTCATTCTTGGTCTACCAACTGGGCGTTTTCCCTCTGGCTTTCCTGCAAGAAGCTTCCATGCAAGTCTTTCACTCCCCATACGTGCAACAAGTCCTGCCCATCGCAGTCTACGAGACTTAACTGTTCTTATTATATCTGGCTTCCTATAAAGACAATGTAGTTCATTGTTATGGAGTCCTCTCCATTCACCTGTCTGTTCATCTCTCTTTGGTCCAAAAATTTTCCTAAGTACTTTATTCTCAAATACTCGTAATCTCCTTTCCTCCCTTAAAGTAAGAGTCCATGTTTCGCATCCATATAATTTAACTGGTAGAATAATAGTTTTATACATTTTCAGTTTAACTTTTTTGAAAGGAGTTGGGAAGCCAAGAGTCTCTGTAATGCATAATAACATGCATTTCCAGAATTGAGTCTATGTTTAATTTCCTTGTGCATTTCATTCCTGTCTGTGATTATTGTTCCTAGGTATTTGAATTCAGCCACTTTCTCAAAATTTCCCTCATTTGTGATTAGCTGTCCATTTCCATTATGTAAATTATCTCCGGTACAAATTCTGTTTTTTTTTTCAATTAATTAGATAGCACTGATAAAATCCATAAGTACAATAGAACAATATAAATAATTAACAGAATTATGAAACCTTCCATAGTACAGAGATATACAAGAATACACCTATACAAAACATTAGCAAGACCAGTACTGCATTACAGAAATGAGAAGAAGGGACTTCCATCGAACCATAACCATCGAGATCAAGAGAAAATTATTCCCGATGGGAAGATATCCTGCAAGAACTTAGGTTAAAATCAGTTATATTTTTTAAACATCTAGCTGATATCCGGCGTGCGCTGCTACGCCTAGATAAATGAAAATTAATTTGCTGTTATGTTTACTTGAATGAAAATTAATGTACTTTTATGTTTACTCGCTGGTTCGTAATATAGTAGATAGGGACAGAGGGAATCTCGTTAATCCATTCATGCGCGTCACTAATTAGATGACGAGGCATTTGGCTACCTTAAGATAGTCATAGTTGTAAAAGGAAAAATAATTATAAATTTATATTTTTTAGATACCCCGTGCTGATTGCCCGGCGTTGCCCAGGAATCTACTTATCCCGATCTTCTTGACATAAATGAGCTAAAAGACAAAAATTAATGTACTTCTTATGATTAATTGAATAAGTAAAATGAAAAATAATTATAAATATATATCGTAATTATTTTAAGATTCCCCGTACTGATTACCCGGTGTTGTCCGGGGATCTACTTATCTCGATCTTCTTGGCATAAATGAGCTAAAAGACAAAATTCGTTAATGTGAGTTATCCGTAAAAGAATTACTCGCCATGTGCTGCTATGCTTGCACAGGAATTTACGTACTTGTCTCGATCTTCTTGGCATCAATGAAAGACTAAAATGGTTATTGTGAGTTATCCATAAGAGATAAACATATGCTGTCGCGGACTTTTCCGTAGAGCTTTTTGAAATATCCAATTCTGTGTACATTAATTTTGTGTATTTGTTATGGTTTAGGCAGCGTAAGCCATTTAAGCGTCCAAAAAACTACTTTTTTCACGTTTTCCACTACAAAGGGCGATATTTAAGGGTATAGGAGTTGAGTATCACAACTCTCTTATAGCCTGTGTTCATCCCGGGAATCTCCTGAACATTTTGCAAAAAGCCCCATCACAATCGGAACAACGATATGGTCGCGCATAAAGTACGAACAAACAAACAAACAAACATTCATTTTTATATATTAGATTACCTAATTTGTACTATCGAAGCCTACACTATGTCCGCACAGAAATAAACTCTCCGTACATCCCTATTTTCAGCTATGTTTTCCAATCATCTGTATAATCTACTTCCCTCATATCATGGTTAATTTTATTCTCCCACCTCATTCTTGGTCTACGAACTGAGCGTTTTCCGCTGGTTTTCCTACAAGAAGCTTCCATGCACGTCTTTCATTCCCCATTCGTGCCACATGTTCTGCCCCTTGCAATCTACGAGACTTAACTGTTCTTACTATATCTGTCTTCCTATAAAGACCATGTAGCTCACTGTTGTGTAGTCTTCTCCGTTCACCTGTCTGTTCATCTCTTTTTGATCCAAAAAATGTTCCTAAGAACTTTATTCTTAAACACTCGTAAATTCCTTTCCTCCCTTAAAGTAAGAGTCCATGTTTCACATGCATATAATATAACTGGGAGAATAACAGTTTTATATATTTTCAGTTTAATGTTTTTTTAGAGATGTTGGGACAAGAGCCCTGTAATGCACAATAGCACGCATTTCCGGAATTGAGCCTATGTTTAATTTATTTGTGTATCTCATTCCTATTTGTAATTATTGTTGCTAGGTATTTGAATTCAGCCACCTCCTCAAAATTTCCCTCATCCATCCATCCATAGTAATTCTGCCCGAAGGCAGGTCCTTCACTGCAATCATAGCATTTTCATGCTATGGTTGCAGCTTTACTAGGGAATTGTAGGTGTGGTAGCTTCCCGTTGCTTTCCACACCGGTGAAGGATGATGATGATGATAATGATAATGATAAGGATGATGATGATGGCCATATTATTTCGGGGACCGTTTGGGCCTTAAAGTTTTCCTGACATTCGTCTTACAGGTGAGGAAAAACCCCGATAAAAACCTCACCCAGAAAAACAGCCCCGACCGGGGATCGAACCCGGGCCCGCTGCATGACAAGGCAGCACGCTACCTCGAGACCACAGCGGTGGACAATTTCCCTCATTTATCATTCATTCATCCATTCATTAATTTTGAGAATTTTCCTCGTCATTGAGGGTTTTCTACAACCAGTCTTAATAAGTAACATGGGTTTTAACAAATAGGCCTACATAAATGACTACGGACATATAGATTATCAGTTTGTAACAAACATTCACAGATTTTCCGTAATTAAAGTTCTCCATCGTTCTCTGTCCTCTGTGTCTTCTTCCGTTACACCAAATTTCTTCATTGAATTCTGAATGTTATTCTTCCAGGTTGTTCTTGGTCTTCCGTTTCTGCTCCTTCTTTCAATTTTCCATGTATGGACAGCCTTTGGTAGTCTTCCATCTTGCGTTCTTCTTACGTGTTCATACCAATTTAGCCTCAATTGTCATTAACTAACATTTATTTACATACAGATTTTTAATATGTACACATCTTTCTGCGCCTAAAGTTTTATTTCTCTTCTCCTCACGTCTCTATCCATCCACTCCATGCCCTCCAGTCCTCTTGTTCTCATTCCAGTTCTTACTTCTTGTATCCACGAGTTTCGAGGTCTCCCTTTCCTTCTTCTTCTAGATGGACACCATTCAAATTTTTTTCTGGGTAACTTTTCTTCTTGCATTTGTCGTACATGCCCATTCAAGTTAATTGCTTATATCTTATATAATCTACTATTGAATATCTAATATTCATTTTTTCTCGTATGACAGTATTTCGGCTGAAGTTTCCATTAAGCGCAGTGAGAAATTTTGCTAAATCCCAGGCAGACACCACACGCATGCACCAATAGGGGTTTATTTTCAAATTATTTCCCACCATTTACAATAAATTTTACATTTCTTCTAATGATTATTTCAATATATTTTTCTATGGTATTTAACTACATATGTAACATGAGTGACAACCATATTTATTTTAACACATGTTCCAGTGCAGCCAACACAGATTACGTACTTCAGAATTTATAACTTACTTTTTATTGTTGGGCGTTGCATTCTTTCACAGGTTAAAATGATTAAATTGCGTTAGGTTAGCTTTTAGGTTGGGCTTTCACACGTTAGAGTACTTAAATTGCTTTAGATTAGCTGGTGCATGCGCGTGGTGTCTGTCTGGGACTTAGAAAAATTTCTCACTGCGTTTAAGGAAACTTTAGCCCAGTATTTCTTATTTTTTCTAATTTTGAACCTGTTGCTGAATATTAGACCAGCTCCCTGTTCGTCACAAAAAAGAAAAGTGCTAAAAAGCCTAAAGATTAACTGACGTAATTATCATATTTGAAATAATTATGTAAGTTTTCATGTCTAGCTTGGATATCTTATTGTAACATTGAAGGTATAAAATTCTATGTTATTAGCATTTAAAGACAGCAGTGAGAAAATAAGGAAAATTTAAGAGTGTTGACGTATTGAATTGCACTCTGACACTATACGTTGTGTGAGAGGTTGTTTGGAGGTCTTACAGCGAAGGCCACCTCTGTGGGTACTGCTGTATCATGCAAGTGTCAGTCCTTGTGCCTTCGACTGTGAAAGGTAGACAATTGTGCATCCGTCAACCGTAATTATTCTTCAATTGTACCGTGAGATTCTTTATTTTCATTTTTTTTAGTTGATGTTCAGAATTTAAAAAAGTCATTCCAGAAAATGAATATTAAATATTCAATAGAGTCCATTGTTGTGGTCTCTACGTAGCTTGCAGCGTTGTCACACAGCGGGCCCGTGTTCGATCCCCGGTCGGGACAAGTTTCTTGGGTGATGTACTTTTTTTTTCGGATTTTTTCTCGCCTTTAAGACAAATGTCAGGAAACTTTAAGGCCCAAACTGTTCCCAAACAACATATGGCTGTCATAATCATCATCATTCATATGCGCCTTATGTATTATCCCTTCTTAGAATCATCCTAACATAAACGCCAATTGTATCCTTCGCTATTCGCGCTACAATTACTGTCACATTGACAGGGAGTACGTGTGAAGTATATAAGACATGTAATCGTTGAATGGGGTAGATTACAAGAAAGCTGGTGAGATTTTTCACTGAACTTGTGAAATACATTTAAAATACCGTTTTTTACCACTAGTCCATAAAAATTTAGACGGCGACACAACAGAACACTCGACACTTTCAGCCATTTTGTTGCATCAAAATCAACTGAAGCATCGCTGAAATGCATCATGCATATGTAATAACTTATTTTAAGTTGTAATTATTGACTAGGTATATTTTAGAACATTTGCTGTGTTTTGAATATTATTATCTTCAATTACGAAGAATAAAAAATATAAGCCTATTCAGAGGACATATTTTTAATTCAATGAAAGGAACTACTTTTTCGTGTGCTTATTACTTCTACAACGTACGTCGGTGTCCATAACCAATGTAAAACGAGCAAGTCACATGGTTTTGTTTTGACGAGGATCACTTTAAGAGTGGACAGCGTTTAGATTAAGTTTAGGATTAAGGACTCTCCTGGCGCATCACTATCATCACCATGAACCATCGTATCATCGGGACAGCGTAACCCCGCCTTCCAGGTGCTCCAACATAAAAAATGGGTTACAAATTGTCAATGCCAAGATAGAACAGCAGAAATGTCGAAATGACAATCTGGGGCAATGAATAAAAAATCTATTATAATATATATATATATATATATATATATATATATATATTTATTTATAACCTCTATATATATTAAATTGGTATGGGCGTGTATGACCCCTCCATGGTATCTTTACCCTGTCGCGGTGGAGTGATTTGCGTGCTTAAATGATCCCAAGAGCTATGCCGGCGATAGCATTGCTGCCGATAGGGTTTCCTATGCCGGACTGGTCGAAGGTGATAAGCCAGATGAAAAAAGTACCTTGGTCGAAAGAGTGACGATCTTTCACCGTAAAAATACAATCGTTAAGAAACGCGGACGTGGGTTCCACTGGGGTAAAATTTTCCGGAGGTAAAATAGTCCCTCATTCGGTTCTCCGGGCGGGGACTACTTCAGGGAATCCAAGCCAAAGGCTAAAACACAGTTGAGGGAAGTAGATTATACAGAGAATGATTGAAAAACATTAGCTTAGGATTGGGGTGTATGGAGAGCTTATGTCCCCATGGCCGTGAACACTACTGGTTCGATAGTGTCAGTGAGTTAGTTATGAGTATGTATGACGAATAGAAGATGAAGAAAGGTTACGCAGAAAAAAAATGGAAAAGTGTCCACCTGGAAGAAGAAAGAAAGGAAGACCCTGAAACTCATGGATTCAAGAAATAATAACTGGAATGAGAATAAGAGGAGTTGAGGACATAGAGTGGATGAATAGGGACTAGTGGAGAAGGAAAATTACACCAGCAATTAATTTAATATTTCCCCCAGAGTTTTTTTAGGATCTAAAAGTTCAAGGAGCAAGCCCTCCGGGGATAGACTTTAAGCCGTGGGTCCCGAGTCTAAAGATTTTCAGGCTCGTAAAAGATCCTTAAGCCTGAATAAAAATGCCTCTAAGCAAAATTTATCGACCGATCTTAAACATCCTAGTAATACCTTAGTTAGCTGTTAGATGTCTCATTGAGTCGGTGTGTTGACTGCAGGTCACGCATGCCATCTTTGGACAAATAAGGTAACTAAAATTCAACTTGAACCCGTGGACTCAAATCGTTACATCAATAATGAAAGAAAATAGCATAGTTATATTAAATGGGGTACTGCAAGGAGACCCATTGAGCCCACTGCTATTCATAATGGCAGCCGAAGAACTGGTAAGGAAAATGGAAGACCTAGGAGAAGAAATTTTCGTATATATGCATACGCAGACGACATCGTAATCGGGTCAACGGATATAAGTAAACTTCAGAACGCCATAACAACTACGGAAGAATGGTGTAAAACCCACAGCTTCTATATAAACAAAGCTAAAAGAAAAATGATGGTGTTCAGAAACGGAGGAAAGATCCCCGCCACAACAGAAATAAAACTGGACAAAGATAACATCAAAATAGTAAAGGGGTTTAAAATATCTAGGCATTACTTTACAACCCAGTGGAAGAAGCTTCACAAAATACTTAGCAGAAAGATCAACGCAAGCAATAATGGCAATAAATGGTATACTCAATATACAAGCTCTAAGCCTGGACTCAGCGATGAAACTATTCAATGCAAAGATCCTCCTAATAATAACTTATGGGAT
Source organism: Diploptera punctata (assembly GCA_030220185.1). Classification (NCBI taxonomy): domain Eukaryota; kingdom Metazoa; phylum Arthropoda; class Insecta; order Blattodea; family Blaberidae; genus Diploptera; species Diploptera punctata. Next base: position 980,149 of record JASPKZ010007819.1, read on the forward strand.
AGAAATCATATGGTCACATCTTACAGAAGCTAATCTAAACACGCTGGAAAAAGTGAAAGCTACATACATAAAAAGAGCAATAGGAGTATCAAGAACGACAAGAAGCCGTCTAGTGTACCTACTGGCAAGGGAGACTTTCCTTATCGAGGACTTGAAAACAGCCTACCTACTAACAACCACGGAACCCTATGAACATGTGCTACAAAGACTACGCAGAAAAAGAGAGGAAGTATGACCGAAATTCTTCAGCACCGGAGCGATGATAGACAGGAACTGGACAGAAGCAAATTTCCAGATACGACGTCATCACGAGATTAAGCGTGCATGGATTCCACCACCTAATGTGTAGAGATAAAACATTCCATGACCCAAAGTCGTCATGCATATGTGAAGTGTGTGAACAGAAATGCGAAATATATCACATCGAAACATGTAAACAAAGAACAAAAGCAATTAGTGAGTACGCAGGACAAACCTAAAGTGTTAGTGATTGTTAAAGTGCTGTGCTATCACATTTGCACATTTGGGCGCAATCCATTTATATATAAAATTCAACTTGGTTTATAGATTCCTGATAAAAGAGAGGCTGTGGCTCAACAATGGGTAACGTCATTAATCATCAATTTAACATTCAACAGGTTTTAAATGTGTACATCATCTTCCTGAGCCAAATGTTAAGTTTTGATTCTCATCCTCCATTCATCTCTATCCTTCCAGCCACCATCCTGTAGTCCTCTGCCCTTCATCAAATTCATAATTCCCTCTATACATGTCATCTTAGGTCTCCCTCTTCATTTCCTCCCATTTGGAACCCACTCCAAACTGCTAACTAACAATCTATCTTCATTCATCCTCTTCACGTGTCCAAACCATTGTAATTGTTTATTTCCCACAAATTGTATAATTGTTTCGTTAAAGTTATTTTTTTCTCGGATATTACTTACTTTAAGGGAGGAAAGGAGATTACGAGTATTTGAGAATGAAGTACTTAGGAACATTTTTTGACCAAAGAGAGATGGACAGACAGGTGAATGGAGAAGACTACATAACAATGAACTACATGGTATTTATAGGAAGCCAGATATAATAACAGTTAAGTCTCGTAGACTGCGATGGGCAGGACATGTTGCACGTATGGGGAATGAAATACTTGCATGGAAGCTTCTTGTAGGAAAGCCAGAGGGAAAACGCCCAGTTGGTAGACCAAGACTGAGGTGAGAGAATAACATTAACTATAATTTGAGAGAAGTAGATTATACAGGGAATGATTGGAAAGCATTAGCTCAGGATAGGGATGTATGGAGAGCTTATGTCCGCGCGGCCATGAACCTACGGGTTCGATAGTGCCAGTGAGTAAGTAATACTGTTTCTGATTCTGTCTAATTTAGAGCATCGTGAAGATTTTCTTAAAAAATCAATTTCTGTAGATTATTTTGACTTGAATTTGGCTAAAATTCAAAATTATAATAAATCCATGGGAACCATCTTTAGTACAAAGACACACATGAATAAGATATTATAAAAACCTTAGCGAGATCAATCTATGGAATTGAAGCTACATGCAAAATATATATAAGCAGAATAACAGCTGCGAAATAAAGTTCAAGAGAGGAACAGCTGATACACAGTAGATATCCTTCAAAAACTTCAAATCACTTGGGTTATGGACCATATAACTACACACAACACATTCAGCATCCCTCGTCACATTTTGAATTATCGTCCCCGAGGAACAACTGAATGGTATTAATAAGCTGTTAGTTTATGCTGATGATGTAGTACTAGTGGCCGATAGCGAGGAGATACTAAAGGCCAACACGCACACACTATTGAGTAACACTAAGAAATTAGGACTGGAAGTAAATATCAGTAAAACTAAATATATGGTCACACGTAGAAATTCAGTATATAATGGAAATGGACAGCTAATGACAAATGAGGGAAATTTTGAGGAAGTGGCTGAATTCAAATACCTAGGAACAATAATCACAAATAGGAATGAGATGCACAAAGAGATTAAACATAGGCTCAATTCTGGAAATGCGTGCTATTATGCATTGCAGAGACTTTTGATGTCCCAATTCCTTTAAAAAAACGTTAAACTGAAAATATATAAAACTATTATTCTACCAGTTATATTATATGGGTGTGCGAAACATGGACTCTTACTGTAAGGGAGGAAAGGAGATTACAAGTATTTGAGAATAAAGTTCTTAGGAAAATTTTTGGACCAAAGAGACATAAACAGACAGGTGAATGGAGAATACTACACAACAATGAACTACATGGTCTTTATAGGAAGCCAGATATAATAAGAACAGTTAAGTCCCGTAGACTGCGATGGGCAGGACATGTTGCGCGTATGGGGAATGAAAGACGTGCATGGAAACTTCTTGTAGGAAAGCCAGAGGGAAAACGCCCAGTTGGTAGACCAAGAATGAGGTGGGAGAACAACATAAACTATGATTTGAGGGAAGTAGATTATACAGGAATGATTGGAAAACATTAGCTCAGGATAGGGATGTATGGAGAGCTTATGTCCGCGCGGCCATGAACCTACGGGTTCGATAGTGTCAGTGAGTAAGTAAGTAAGTAAGTAAGTAAGTAAGAGGAAGGAGATCTTTGGGAAGACCACTCAAAAGATGGCAAGAGACCGTAACGGGGTACCAGCTCTAATACATGGAAGGAAGATGATGATGACTTTAATTTGGCATTTATTGTCCACGTTTCTACTACATAGGTCATTAAACTTCTTACTATCTATCTATCTATCTATCTATCTATCTATCTATCTATCTATCTATCTATCTATCTATCTATCTATCTATCTATCTATCTATCTATCTATCTATCTATCTATCTATCTATCTATCTATCTATATCCATCCATTCATATTAATTCTGCCCGAAGGCAGGTCTTTCACTGCAATCATAGCATTATCATGCTATGTTTTGCAGCTTTACTAGGGAATTGTAGGTGTGGTAGCTTCCCGTTGCTTTCCACACCGGTGAAGGATGATGCTGATGGCCGGATGATTTTCGGGGACCGTTGGACCCTAAACTTCCTGACATTTGCCTTACAGGTGAGGAAAAACTCCGAAATAACCCTTACCGAGGAGTCTGTCACGACCGGGAATCGAACCCGGGCCCGCTGCGTGACACGGCAGCACGCTACCTCGAGACCAGAGAGGTGGACATATATATATATATATATATATATATATATATATATTCTTCTGTACGTGTGTTTGTCACTGAACTCCTCCTAAACGATTGGACCAATTTTGATTAAATTTTTTGTGTTGAGTGGTTCCCTGGATGGTTTAGATTCACATTTGGCCCCTCTAAAACCATTAGGTCTAGGAGTTCACCTGAAGTTGAAATTGGAAAATCACTTTAGCGGTCATATTTTTCGACGTTTCACAATAAAACTCAGCATATCGTATTAAAATAAACCGAAGTAGGTATTATCAAAAAATGAGCGAAATCCTATAGTTAGAAGTGGAGGTCTACCTTAAACCCGAATTTAAAAACTGCCTAACAACTGGACCAATTTTGATGAAATTTTGTATGTGTTTGAGTGGGTCCCTGATTGGTTTAGATTCACAATTAGACCCTCTAAAAGTATTCGGTATAGTTCACCTGAAGTGAAAATTTAAAAATCGCTCTAGCGGTCACAATTTTCGATGTTTTACAATGGAATTCAGTATATGCTATTAAAATAAACCGAGGTAGGTATTGACAAAAATGAGCGATATCCGACAATTAGAAGTGGAGGTTTACCTAAAATCCTACATTAATAACTGACTAGCAACCGCAATGTTTTGATCGTCTCAGCGTGTACCATATGATTTAAATAACCTTTCTTCTACTACAAGGTTTAGGCTATGCAGCCTGTTCCGGCGAAGTTAAAAGTGGAGTCCATCTTCTACGTGGTCGGCCAGCATCTCTTGTTCCTCTGGGATTATACAGGAAGGTTCTTTTTGGTATTCTTTCGTTGTTCATTCTCATTAAGTGTTCTGTCCATTTCTTATTATTTTCGCAGATTTTATCTTCAATTCTATATATATATTTAATTCTTCTCGTATAGTTTCATTCCTTATTCTATCCGCTCTTGTGCATCCTTTCACATTACGTAAAAATAGCATTTCCGCAGTCTGTATCCTGCTTTTATCCCTTGATTTCATTATCCAATTTTCACTTCCGTACAACAGCGAAGGAACAGCCATTGTTTTATATAATTTAAGTTTCATATCTTTCCTTGTTTTCCGACCTAAGGTTCTTTTTATGGTTCCACAAATAGCCTGAAATTTATTTACTTTATTTTCTATATATTTATTTTCTCTATAAGTTATATCACATCCTAAATATTGGAAATGTGATATTTGTTCTATTATTTTGTTATCCAGTACAATTTTTGATCTAATTCCATTTTTACCAATAAATGCCATTACTTTTGACTTGTATTTATTGATATTTTACAATTATATCTATTGGCTATTAATTTAAATTTATATGCTAACATTTGGAGCTCATTTTCAGATTCTGCTAAAAGTACAACATCGTCAGCGATTAATAAAGCATTTATTTTATCTTTATTATCAATTAATATTCCTTCATTAGTTAACCTCTAATATTTAATTTATTTAGGCGTAGCAACGCATGCCAGGTATTAGCTAGTTGATTTTAAAAATACGCATTTTAGTTCCTTTGAATATTTGTTTATCCCACAAAATTCCATTCAACATTGGTATTGCACATCGACCTTCAACTATATTTTTTTTGTTTAAAGTTAGAATGTAACAAGTGAAATATTGACACCTGCGCCCGAAGTCAATGACCTGTTTTCTTCTGGTAAACAAGTGATGTTGAAGATGATAAAATTTAGAAGAGGAAGGCTGGGCGGTCTCAAGGTCTGCTTAAACGTGAATCAAGGTTCAAAGCGGACGTCCTCATGTTCCGTTTCCGTTTTCACATCTATGAGCGTGTCATCAGCCCACGAGGTCACCTACAATTTGTTTCATTAATGCAAATGATGATTATTTCCACTGATGGTCATCTCGGTTCAAGGCATCGCTAGTATACATCTTCACCCATCTTGTCTAGTAGACACCCAAAACGACCACGAATATATATATATATATATATATATATATATATATATATATATATATATATATATATATAATCCCCTCTGTAGACGTCGCAGAGAGCACGAAACCCTTGCACACGTCCTTGGGGCTTGTCCGTGTGGAGAATCACTGAGAAACATTCGGCATCACACTATTGGAAATATGATGGCAGAAGCCTTGCGAGATTATGGATACACAGTTTATGAGGAAGTTCATGATGTGGCCACTAATGGAAGTAACAGACGGATAGATGTTATTGCATTTAGACCATCTTCTAAAATTGGTATGATATTAGATCCCACAATCCATTTTGAAACTCATAGTGGCCAACCTGTGGAAGTTGACTGTGAAAAGAAAGCCATATATGAGCCAACACTTGATAAATACCAATTAGATAGTATAACTGTCACAGGATTGATGATCGGGGCAAGAGGTACTATACCAGGATTCTTAGCTAAATTTTGAAATTTCTTAGATTTGCACGCACGCGCGCGCGCACACACGCACGCACACGCACGCACACGCACGCACACAAGCACACGCGCACGCACAAACGCACGCACTCACGCGCACACACACTCGCGCACACGTACACACACACACACACACATATATTGTCCACCGCTGTGGTCTCGAGGTAACGTTCTGCCTTTTCACGCAGCGCGCCCGGGTTCGATTCCTGGTCGGGACAGGCTCCTGGGTGAGTTTTTTTCGGTTTTTTTCCCCCTCACCTTTAAGACAAATGTCAGGTGGCTTAGGGCCCAACGGTCCCCGAAAAATCATCGGGCCATCATCATCATCCTTCACCGGTGTAGAAAGAAACGGGAAGCTACCACACCTATAATTCCTTAGTAAAGCTGCAAAACATAGCATGAAAATGCTATGATTGCAGTAAAAGACCTGCCCTCGGGCAGAATTACTATGGATGTATATATATATATATATATTATATATATATATATATATATATATATATAATGTTTTCAAACAGTTTATTGACAAATATCCTACATTAGCCATTGAATATGTGGTGAAAATAACACAATTTACAGCCGAGTCAATATGGAGCATGTATTCTGTTAGTAATGCAATTTCAAAGAATGTATATCTATCGATATCATGGAAAAAGCGTAAGCTCTTCGCTGATGTCATGCTTGCATTGGAGTTGGTGGCCGTCAGTTTGAGCAGCTGCTGTCTGATACAAAATGGTACGTTAATTGTGTATGATGGTACTTGCAGTTAACTGATAAATAATGGAAATAAAAACTACTAGACAGCAATGTGATAGACAAGTTTACTCGCATATCTAATTAAGCCGACTTCTCGTACCTAGGTTCCCTATCTCAAGGAGCAACCCTCCCACACACAGAAACACATTATATAATGGAAATGGACAGCTTATGACAAATGAGGGAAATTTTGAGGAAGTGGCTGAATTCAAATACCTAGCAACAATAATTACAAACAGTAATGAGATGCACAAAAAAATTAAACGTAGACTCAATTCTGGAAATGCGTGCTATTATGCTTTGCAGAGACTCTTGATGTCCCAACTCCTTTCAAAAAATGTTAAACTGAAAATCTATAAAACTATTATTCTACCAGTTATATTATATGGATGCGAAACATGGACTCTTACTTTAAGGGAGGAAAGGAGATTACGAGTATTTGAGAATAAAATTATTAGACACATTTTTGGACCAAAGATAGATGAACAGACATGTGAATGGAGAAGACTACATAACAGGGAACTACATAGTCTTTATAGGAAGCCAGATATAATAAGAACAGTTAAGTCTCGTAGACTGCGATGGGCAAGACATGTGGCACGAATGGGAAATGAAATACTTGCATGAAATCTTCTTGTAGGAAAACCAAAGGGATAGCGCCCAGTTGGTAGACCAAGAATGTGGTGAGAGAATAACATTAAGAATGATTCGAGGGAAGTAGATGATGCAGGAAATGATTGGAAAACATTAGCTCAGTATAGGGATGTATGGAGAGCTTATGTCCTCGGGGCCATGAACCTATGGGTTGGATAGTGAGTTAGTGAGTTAGTTGAAAGTAATTAAAATGTGATATTGTTTGCAATGTTGTATGGTAACAGTTCATGTTCAAATAACAAAAAAAATAATAAAATACTTTGCTACTCTCATTTAAGCCCAACCATAAAAATAAATTGTTTTTATTACTTACACATATTTTTAGAAAAATGTACACTATTAACTTTACATCCATCCATAGTAATTCTGCCCGAGGGCAGGTCTTTCACTGCAATCATAGCATTTTCATGCTATGCTTTGTAGCTTTATTAGGGAATTATATGTGTGGTAGCTTCCCGTTGCTTTCCACACCGGTAAGGATGATGATGATGGCCGGATGATTTTCGGGGACCGTTGGGCCCTAAGCTTCCTGATATTTGTCTTACAGGTGAGGAAAAACCCCGCAAAAACCTCATCCAGGAGCCTGTCCCGACCGGAAATCGAATCTAGGCCCGCAGCGTGACAAGGCAGCACGCTACCTCGAGACCACAGCGTTGAACAATTTTACTATAATTAATTTAATTTAGCGGAGATGAGTGCCAGACGCTTGTTCTGGGGGTAAAGGCGGCAAGGCTGACAACCTGGCTGACATCAAGTGCCGATTGTCCAGAAAATGTTGAAGTCTTAACCTCCTACTACCCCAAGAGCCTCCTGAGGCCTGTGGTGGGATCACTTCTCTTTTACTAAAAAAACTCGGGAATTATGTTTCGATGCCGTTAAACACCAGGATATAGTCGGGAATTTCATACTTACTTACTTACTTACTCAGTGGCACTATCGAACCCGTAGGTTCATGGCCGCGCGGACATAAGCTCTCCATACATCCCTATCCTGAGCTAATGCTTTCCAATCATTCCCTGTGTAATCTACTTCCCTCAAATCATAGTTAATGCTATTCTCCAACCTTATTCTTGGTCGTTTTCCCTCTGGATTTTTACAAGAAGCTCCATGCACGTCTTTCATTCCCCATACTTGCCACATGTCCTGCCCGTCGCAGTCTACGATACTTAACTGTTCTCATTATATCTGGCTTCCTATAAAGACCATGTAGTTCATTGTTATGCAAGTCTTCTCCATTCACCTGTCTGTTCATCTCTCTTTGGTCCAAAAAAATTCCTAAGAACTTTATTCTCAAATACTTGTAATCTCCTTTCCTCCCTTAAGGTAAGAGTCCATGTTTCATACCCATATAATATAACTGGTAGAATAATAGTTTTATATATTTTCAGTTTAACGTTTTTTTGAAAGGAGTTGGGACAGCAATCTCTGCAATGCGTAATAGCACGCATGTCCAGAATTGAGCCTATGTTTAATTTCTTTGTGCATCTCATTCCTATTTGTGATTATTGTTCCTAGGTATTTGAATTCAGTCACTTCCTCAAAATTTACCTAATTCGTCATTCACTGACCATTTCCATTATATAATGTATTTCTACGTGTGACCATATATTTAGTTTTATTGATATTTACTTCCAGTCCTAATTTCTCAATAGTGTGTGCGTGTTGTCCTTTAGTATCTCCTCAATTTGATGCTATTTGTAATTTGCTGGACGCCCTGACTCTGTAGATTTAGAGCTAATGTAATCTGGACGCGGTTAACGAATGACTACGGACGGTGTAAAACCATTGGAACGTGGTGAGCTATTTCAACACTTTGTCTTGTTAAACAAACTCGTTCGGGCGTCTAATATTTTTCGCCTAATTAATCGTTCCTCTCGTTTTCTAATTGGTAAAGAATTATTAACGCAAAGAAATTCAAATTTTACAGTAAAGTAGCTTCTTTCATGGAATGTTAATTAACTCACTGGCACTCTCAGACATGAAGGTTCATGGTGGCGAAACTGTCCATAAACCCCTATACTGAATTAATGTTATTCAATCGTTAACTAACAAACTCATTGGCTCTAGCGAACCCGTAGGACATAAGCTCTCGGTACATCTCTATCCTGATATTATTTTCCAATCATCCCTTTAATATCTACTTCCCTCAAATCATGGTTTGTTATTTTCGCACCTCAATCTTGGTCTGCCAATTAGGCGTTTTCCCTCTGGTTTTCCTACAATAAGTGTTGATGCTACTCTTCCATTACTCATTCGTGCCACATGTCCTGCCCATCGCAGTCTACGAGACTTATTATAACTGTTCGTATTATTTCCCATAAAAATCATGTAGCTCACTGTTACGAAGTCTTGTCCATTCACCTGTCTGTTCATCTCTCTTTAATCCAAAATTTTTCTTAAGAACCTTATTCTCAGATACTCGTAATCTTTTCTCCTTCCTTAAAGTAAGAGTCCATGTTTCACATCCATATAATATAACTGGGAAAATAACAGTTATATATATTTTCAGTTTAACGTTTTTTTTAGAGAAGTTGGGACGTAAGGTAGCACCGAACGCAGAACTTGACTTTAAGATGACGTGGAAAATAATTTCAGAAGACCACATTTTTCTGTGGTTTCCCCTAGTACAAAGGAAAAAACCGAAATAGACCAAAAAGGCGGCAATATCTATTCGTTTTTTCACACTCAAAATTCAACAACCGGAGTAAATGGCTCAAGCCTTGGAACCCGGGTTCCACTTTCTTCAAGAGACAAACCAAGAATTGATCCACCACTGGAATACTGGTTATTCCAGTCGCTGGGCAGTTCGTTGTATCTTTGTAGATTTAAAGTGGAAACAGTAATATTGGAGACAGAAAGTAAAATATAGAACAGAATGGTGAGCTGTTGTTCGGGAGATCAAGGCCAAACTGTAAGAGCTGTAGTAACGAAGATGATGATTATGATGGTGATTAGAGCTAGGATTTATATAATCTATAACAACCGAAATATGCAAAAAAAAGTATACAGTTATGACCTAAAATTTACAAAAGTATGCATTGTAACATAAAACATTTGACCTAATAATATTATAATTATGTAATAATTTCAGTTGTAAAATCAATTAGTAAATCAGTTTATGACAATTAACTATTTATTTAAGAATAAAATGCAAATGAGAAACAAACTAAAGTATGGAATTTGATATTGTAGCAGCTTTTTATTTTATTAAAATTATCAGTAGCTACCTGTTTGTTGCGAGACAATACATAAATATTTGATCAGGTATATACGTAAGGGAAAAGTCCATACTGTAAATACGATATGAGTTTATTGAATTCCTTGTGCTTTTCTAATAGTAGTTTTAGAGTGAAGAATCCATCTGTACAAGATCTACCCTTTCTGAATCCATTCTGCTCTTCACCAATTATATTTTTTTCAATTTATTCTTAACTACGAGTATATTAGCATCCATTTTATATCCAGAGTTCAATAAGCTAATTCCACAGTAGTTATATTTGATTTGGCGACTTCCTTTTTTGAAGATTGGTATTACAATGGATTTGTTCCAGCTTTGTGGTGGTTCTTGTTCTTCCCACATCATATTAAGGAGAATAAGAAATCTGTCTAAAATTTTTTTAGTTGAAAATTTAAATAATTCTTGATTAATGTGGTCTTCTCCGGGAGCTTTGTTACTTTTTAATGATTTAATTACATCAGTTAATTCATCTATAGAGATTTGTTCCAAAGCAGTGTTTTTAGAGATCGGTATTTGTAATAAATCATCCTTTTGTGTCCATAAATGATGAAAGTAGTTAAGCCAAGATTCTTTAGATATACAATTTAAATGTGCATTTTCTTTTGAATCATTATTTACTTTATAGAAAGCATTTATAATAATAATAATAATAATAATAATAATAATAATAATATAATAATAATAATAATAATAATAATAGTAATAATAGTAATAATAATACTTTATTTGTTCTGGCAGAGTTAAGGCCATAAGGCCTCTCTTCCACTCAACCAGCACAAATACAAATAAATATTTGACGAATATAGATATACACTATACTAATTATAAACAGTTAAAGATACAATAAATGTAGCAATGTAAATTTCATGTACAAACAGCATTTTATAGGGTAATAACAATAATGATACGATAATAATAATAATAATAATAATAATCCATCCATAGTAATTCTGCCCGAAGGCAGGTCCTTCACTGCAATCATAGCATTTTCATGCTAGGCTTGCAGCTTTACTAAGGAATTGTAGGTGTGGTAGCTTCCTGTTTCTTTCCACACCGGTGAAGGATGATGATGAAAATGATGATGGCCATATGATTTCGGGGACCGTTTGGGCCTTAAAGTTTCCTTGACATTTGTCTTACAGGTGAGGAAAAACCTTGATAAAAACCTCACCCAGAAAAACTGCCCCTACCGGGGATCGAACCCGGGCCCGCTGCGTGACAAGGCAGCACGCTACCTCGAGACCACAGCGGTGGACTATAATAATAATAATAATAATAATAATAATAATAATAATAATAATAATAATAATAATAATAATAATAATAATAATAATAATAATAATAATAATAATAATTATAATATAAATATGATAAATTATACGAGAAACACCAATTTATATATATATATATATATATATATATATATATATATATATATATACCTTACACTGGGTAATAATGAAGTCGAGGTTAGAGCAAATATAATTTTAGATTTCTTTTAAAAGATGCCAATGTCCCGTAGTCCCTTATTTCTAGTGGTAGGGAATTCCAGTTGCGAGAAGTGAAGTTGATATATGACATGGAGTGATGTGATGTCCTCCTATGTTGCGGTATATTAAGCAAAAGACTATGTTGTGATCTTGTGTTTAAGTTATGGTTTGAGGATAGATACTGGAAACGGGATGATAAATAATTGGGAATCGTGTATATTTAAGAAACATGTCACTGTTAACAAAAACATAGGCTATGTACTCTATCATAAAAATACTAGCCCTAATGATGATGTTCATAAATAACTATAATTCCCATAGGACGAGGCCAGTGATTAATTGAAAAGAAACTCATAAGAGAGAACACTTTGGGAGGAGCTAATATCCTGGTTGTATTTGAGGTAATTAAAAATGTTTTTAATTAGCCACTAAAAGCGCTCTCCAGCAGAGAGTAGAAATGGAATACTCAGCATGTAGCTTTGCATGTGCTTAATGCTGGGTTATGTAAAGCTCTCATTAATTATGTGTCTTGTAAGTGTGTCAGTTTGATTGTACATTGATACCGTGGTTTTGTTTGTTTTAAAATCGATCTTTGAAGAGAAAGTGCTGTATGATTATATCAGTGCTAATTATTAGAGATTGGAATTTCAGATCCCCTCACATCGTTACAAAATTGTTTACTTTCTTAAAAGCCAGTTTATTTTTTGTAGCTGTACGTTTAAATAATAGTCAACAGATTTCAAAAAGGCATACGATTCAATTAAGTTATTGGTACAGACCGGACTATATGCAATTGCATGTTTATACCTTTTTCACCTGTTATTGCATATTTTAACTAAGAACTAGTGATAACTAGAGTTCGGATGTTAGGCACTTAAAAAGTTCAAAATAGGCAGGCAAAAAGGCATTAAAATCATTAATATAGGCACTCAAAAATCAAAATAGGCTCTTACAATAATGGACTACAACATAAAATTTTACAGCCTTACATAAAGAATATAAACATATGCTATCAATACCATACGAAGATATCAGAGATGATTTTGGAACTTGTTTTGCCTTTTTACAAAGAGCATACTTATGTTTTGCAGTTGCAGTGTGTCGTGCTGCGAAACATGGCACCTCTTCGCGCAATTCACTGATATTTTACACACTTTGCAAAACAATGTCACTTGAGAATATTTCGGCACCAAATTCTTTTACGAAATTGGTCACTTTGTCTTTTACTGTTGTCCGTTCTTTAGGCATCGTGAAACAACTGTTCTAAGGGTAAAAAAAAAGAAGGAAAAAAAAAAAGATAAAGCCACATACACTTGTCGCACAACTTTGTCTTTGAAGCACCAGTCTGTGAACGAGGACTACAGACTGAAATTCAATGTTATCAACATAAAAAATATAGATATGTGCCATGAAGTTTGTCTATTTCAATTAATTTCATTGAAATACTAAGTTAATTTCGAGAAAAAATGGCAAATAGGCATTTATAGGCATTGTAAGCTGGAATAGGCATTTATAGGCAAAATTAACTTAATGGAAAACAACTCTAGGGTCGCGGTATGAACTTATATGAAGTCACTTTTACAATATCTATAATAAATAACTGTAGGCATTTTCCCTAATATCCGATCTCTAGTGATAACTCACATTTTTGCGCTATATTTATAACATTTTTAAAATCTGTTGTTTTACAATGAACATTTCGAGGCCATCAAAAGAGTAGTAAACGATTTCGATAGTGCAGAGGCTTTTGCAGTTGTCAGTGCAAGGAAGCATTTAACGATTCCAGTATTAAAAAAAAACATAGCTGTGATTAGCACTCATTTTTCCCATATAGAGTAAAACTTGTTTATTCCGGAACGTGAATAATGCGGAAATCTGTCCAATGTAAACAAATTTTTTGGTCCCGGCAAATTAATAGTATTTTACGTGTATTTATTTTGTATAAAACGGAGTCTGTCCAACACGGAAACGGAAGGTTATTTCTATACATTTCATGAAAAAAGTTTATAAGGCGGAAAGGGAGAGACAGAAATAAATTAGTTTCCACTTCACTGAATTCCAGTTAGGCGAATTAAAATAAGTGATGATTCCTGCCGCCGGGTGAAAAAGAGTTTTTACCTGTATCTGGAATTTTCTTTTGGTCTCACTGCACACCCGTTTTGCGAAATACAGGTTCGTTTAACAAATATTTGCCGTGTGACATCTGTCTTAAAATAACCAATGCACTGCAAAATCTTAAATTAGTTTAAGATCTGAGACCGATTGTGTACGTATCTTTCACAGGTAGCTTTCTGAATTTACGGAATAAAGATGGCTAAATCGTATGTATCATTGTCATTAAACGAAAAAGTGAAAGTGATTGAAGATAATTTCCAAAATTATTGCTAAATTACAAATCGCACGGAAGGAGAAATGTTGGACGCCCACACAGAAGATGGTCTGAACAATTTTAACAATTCCAACTTTCATGGAACCGGAACGAGCCAGCAGGCTTAATCCCTGGATGATCATGATTGAAGATAAAGAAAAACAAACTCTCAGCACGCGAAATAATGACTAAATTTAAATGTTTATGTGATTTTAAAACACAAAGAAAACATATTGAGTGAGTGGATGTAGTGTGGAATGAAATTTGCGGGGAATCAAAGGATGTGGACGAAAGTATAGTTTGAGTGTGGAAACCGAAACTGCATACTTTAATTTCAGGATACACGCCTAAGAGACTTTAACGTTGATGAAACGGGACTGTTTTTTCGCGCGTTACCGCTCGTATACTTTACTTTCTTTACAACGGCAGCGGAACTACAATTAATCCAAGGTACATAAAAAGACTTTTACGATTCTCTGTAATCTAAGATTGGTTAATATTTTTTGTTTTTTATAATGCGGAATGTTGTCTAATGTGGAAAAAAAATGGTCCCATGCGATTCCGCTTTGTACAAGTTTTACTGTACTTGCAACTATTAAGAATATTGAAACTCAAGGTTTGCCGTTGATTGAATGTATCATTTAATGGATGAAATCCGACAACTGAACTCCTTATTGCCGGAGATATTACCGAGCAAACTTAAAGAAAAGTTTGAAAACATTTTGAACGATAATCCAGGCTTTGAACATTTGTGAAAAATTAATAGTTTATTAATAGTATATTTTAAATTTATACAATGTATATAAAACAAATTTGATTTCAGTTCGAATCAATAACACACAAACAGAATGGACCGAAATTAATAGGGGCTTAAGACAAGGATGTGACCTCTCGCCCTTGCTCTTTATCATATACATGGATAGAATACTCCAATATTGGCGACAGATGAGACACGGTTCTATCCAAATTAATAGAAACCATAAAACATACTATTTTCTTTTTGCAGATGACTTGGTATTAATAGCTCCAACAGAAACAGATTTACAGCATTCTATACACAATTTTAATATAATTGCAAAAAGGTACAATATCTAATCAATACAAAGAAAACTAAAGTGATGGCCTTTTGTGGGAAATACCCTATACCTAGCAACATTGTTTTGCATGATGAAATTTTAGAACGAGTAAACGAATTTAATTATTTGGGTTATAATTTAACATTTCAAGATGAAGCTGATATATCAAAAGAAAATCACAAATGTTACAAAAGCAACGGGGATAATTAACAGTATAATGAAACCATCGTTAGTACAGAAGAACACAAGATTACGGCTTTATAAGGTTCTCGCAAGATCAGTATTAAGATATGGTAGTGAAGCATGGACAATACGAAGAAGAGGTGAAAGCCGAATAACAGAAAATGAGATGCGATTTATGCGCCGAACAGCAGGCTACACAAAGTGAGACCATAAAAGAAATGAGGAAATTATGGAAGAGTTGGATGTAGAACCCATTCTTCACCATATACAAAACTACCAGAACAACTGGAAAGCCCATCTTCAACGAATGCCGTCTCATAGAATTCCAAAAGCCATGCTTCACTACTGTCCCCAAGGCAAAAGATCGCTGGGACGCCCAAAAAAGCGCTGGATGGAAAATTCCTCTTTGAGACCGTAACAGGCCACATGGCCTAATACTTGCATGGATGATGATGACGATGATGACAATTGCCAAAATAGCACAGAAATTCAAATACTTCACAATTACTTCAGTTGACGCAGAGCGGTCCCTTTTTGTTTATAAACATATTTTGAGCGATCGAGGACACAACCTTACTACAGAACATTTAGAGCAATACCTGATCGTTTCTGTTTACAATAGCAGCAAAATGTAGAGCATTTTAATTTGTGAACAATACTTTTGTCTGATACTGATTGTTAATTAATATTAATAAATAGATAATAAAATGATAATTATGTTAATTTACAAATAAAACATATATTAAAGTAATAATAATAATTTTTTTATTATTTGGTATTGCATATATTGACATTTTTCAAGCATATTTTATGCATTTTTCATGCATATTTTAATGCATATTTCGAGCTTGTTATATTGCATACAGTCCGGTCTCTAGTTGTTGGATTAGTTGAAATCAGCAGGTGATTTGATTAGATTTTTTTTATTTAAGAATAATTCTAGTATTTTTGGTAAAAATACCCATATTATCTGTTCAATTATGGCTCCCCAAGGCTCTTGTTGAGGCCCTTGTAAGAGGATCAGTAATTTTGGCAGGAATTCTGTTAAAATTAGGAGGGTATGGGTTACTTTGGGTATACAATTTATTAATGGGGATTGGTTGTAAAAAAATTATATTTGTAACAAAAGCAGATGTTTAGTAGCGAGATGCTAAGTCTTAAGAGCAGCGAGTTACGAAAACTAGTTTTGTAACGTGTTGTTTTATTCATATTCTCCAATTCTCCAATCGCGACAACCTAGAAGGTCGGCTGCTGGCCTCACATCCACATGTGTTACAGGGGTAGACGATCTTCTAGCCAGTGTAGAGTTGACATGTGGTCAGCATATCGGTTACTCCAGCCGTTATAGCTGGTCTTCTCAACCTTGGGTCGCCACTTATTGTAGCTACCCAAATGCCTCACGATGCTGGGTGGGCCGAAATTCCATGAGAAAAACTTGTTCCCCCATGGAGACCCGAACCAGCACAAGTCACGTAGCTCTGCGCCAAGGCTTCTTGCATTAACCACTCGTACAGCGCGGGACTTATCTATGTTCAGAGTATATTGATATATGTTGTATATTTAATGAAATTTATTTATTACAGAAAATATATAGGCCTATATTTAGAGAAAGAGTAATGTAGGCTTGGGGGGGGGGGGGACCACCCACACGACCACATGATAAGTCGACAAACATTGTTGTTATTTCTGCAACTTTGGTGCTAGTTTCATACGTGAATTTAAAGTAAAAATGAACCGAGAAGATGATTTTCACGGTTCATCAGAAGAAATTTTAAAAACAACCCAAGATGCAACTATTAATATACTTCCAGAAAAGCCACGGAAAGTTTATTTATGTAGTTATACGAAATCATCATTAAAGTGTATTTTACGTTTTGTTGAACCTGTATTTTATGTTTCGATAGCGTGTTTTGTTAGAAAATAAAGTATAGGTTTTGTTACCAACTAAAGCGTCACTGATTGTTATAATAGTAGATAAAGTTATATAGTATTCTGTTGGAGTTCGGAATTTCTAAAAAAAAGTTATTTAGTCTTGTAAGAATGTGTCTAAATGGCACAAAGAGTAGGGTGCGTGTAGGCAAACCGTTTTCTGTTTCTTTTGAAATCCACAATATGTTAAAGCAAGGAGACGCACTATCTCCTCTACTATTTAATTTTGTACTAGAGCATGCCATCAAATCTTTAGAGGATGAAGAAGGCCTACAACTCAATGGTATTAATAAGCTGTTACTTTATGCTGACTATTTAACTCATGCCCCAAATGGGAGTCAATGACCAATCACGTTTCAATGATTTCTGTTTTACAACCAATCAGAGTCGTGTTTCACGAAATATTTATCAGTGTTATAATTACCATATATTAAACAAAGCTCCTCCTTTTTAATATTCTGAACAGGTCTGACCGTTATTTTGCAGTGACTGAGCCTATAAGAAATACGGCTACCAGATTGTATATATAGTGCATACATGTCAACATTTGTAGCAATTTATTATACCACCAAAAAAAGAAACTACTGTTTGACTTTCTTAAATGTATTTTTTCCCAGGTAATAATCCAGAAAAATATAATTGTAATATTTACATCATACGACATCAGAAATGAATTAATATACAGATTGATGTTTCATTTTTCTCCACTAGAGAGCATTCTTACAATATTGCGTTCCTTTGGCAATAAATAGTATGATCTGGTTGCAGTGATAAACAAAAGAAGCAGTAGAAGCGTACCTATCGTTTCTCATTTGTTTTCAAACATCGCCGTTTGCATAAATATATAAATATTTTGAAATAACTACAGTTAAATAATGATTTGTGAGTAAACAGCTTAATTTTATTCGTTAAATAGTCCTAACAAATGCCACTCTTGATTTCCAAATTCTCTAGATAAATTCACTCCTCACTTCGTGAGTCGTGAATTTATCGATAATTTGGAAATCACTCGTGGCATTACTTATGATAATTTAGTACTATTGGGCGATAGCGAGGAGATATTAAGGGTCAACACACACACTCCATTGAGTAACACTAAGAAATAGGGGCTGGAAGTAAACATCAATAAAACGAAATATATGCTCACACATATAAATGTAATGAAAATGGGCAGTTAATGACAAATGAGGGAAATTTTGAAGAAGTGGCTGAATTCAAATACCTAGGAATAATAATTACAACCAGGAATGATATGTACAAAGAAATTAAACATAGGCTCAATTCCGGAAGTGCACGCTATTATGTGACTGTTGTCATCCCAAGTTCTTTGAAAATACGTTACATTGAAATATATAAAACTGTTATTCTCAGTTATATTATATGGATGTGAAACATGGGCTCTTACTTTAAGGGAGGAGACAATACTATGAGTATTTGAGAACAAAGTTCTCAGGAAAATGTTTGTACCAAAAAGAGATGAACATACAGACGAATGGGGGAGACTTCATAACAGTGAACTACATGGTCTTTATGGGAAAACATATACAATAAGAATAGTTAAGTCTCGTAAACTGCGATGGCATTAATAAAGTTTTATTCTTGCTTGGATTATTTACTTTGGAAAAAATTGATGTGCTAGATTTTTGTAATTAATTATATCTTAATGTTTAATTAAATGTTATAAGATAAAAACATTTCATGTTTCTTGTTTACACAGTTTTTTATAAGGTCATGTGATTTTTATTCGTTTTTTGATCTCGAGGCACCTTGGTGACGTCACGACCGTTTGTATAGTTGTGCACAAACAAAGGAACTCGAGGAGCAGAACAGCATGGATTTAGAACATAATACATGGACCATACAGTAAACAACTGTTTCTCGAAGAATAACTGATCTCTGATATCTGGCACGTACACATCGCAGGTTACAAATATTTCGATTGTTTTCGATATCTTAGTAAATCTGATTTCTCATAAACATGATGTAGCTCCTGTTATGTCGTCTTCTCCATTTACCTGTCTGTTCGTCTCTATCTGGTCGAGGTGTTTTCTTAAGAACTTTATTCTCATATACGCGTAATATTTTCTCCTCCCTCAAAGTAAGAGTCCATGTTTCACATTATAACTGGATAAATATCCGTTTTATATATTTTTATTTTAATGTTTGTTAAGAGAAGTTGG
This sequence comes from Diploptera punctata, assembly GCA_030220185.1. Taxonomy (NCBI): domain Eukaryota; kingdom Metazoa; phylum Arthropoda; class Insecta; order Blattodea; family Blaberidae; genus Diploptera; species Diploptera punctata. Next base: position 999,628 of record JASPKZ010007819.1, read on the forward strand.
GACGACAAGAGTTCCTGTAGTATGTAATACCATTTAAAGAATAGAGCCTGTTAGATTTTTTTAGCGTCTCATTACTATAACAACTCACTAATACTACTTTTTAAGAATTAATAATGCGTTTTTGCATTATTTAATAAAAATAGACTTAGGATTTGTTAATATATTTACCTAATGCCTTGTATAAAAAGCGTAGATTAATTCATTGTAGTGTTTTTTTTTCTCTTCTTTTTATGCATAGTAGATTCGAGCTGTTATTCCTTTTTTATTCATTGTATCATTAATTTAATTTTAATTGTATTTAGTTTCATTCTATTATTAGACATTAATTTCATTATTATTCAATATGACAGATAATGAATTGTTCAATAACTATTATTGTAACTTTTTTTTGTATTCATATGTAACATGTTTGTCCTGTATAATATGACTACTATTGTAATTTTTTGTATTCATGTGTAACATATGTTTGTCCTGTTTTATATGACTATTATTGTATTTTTTTTTGTATTCATATGTAACATATGCTTGTTCTGGTGAGTGGAAGAGAAGGCCACATGGCCTTAACTCCACCAGGCTAAATAAATAAATAAATAAAATAAAACTATTTGTAATAAAAATAATTGCAATTAAAAAAACTGAAAATACTGGTGCCGCATAAGTTAGTTGACCACTGCACATGATTGCAAGGAAAAGGATCAAATTGGTTGAAACATTACTACACTCTAATTCAACTCAGGAAGTTACTACAGACCTTACGGGCTACGCCAGTTTCTCCCTACGTACAGGGGGTAGATGTTGCAAAACTCTTAATAACGGTATTTGTTTGTTTAGGGAGGGGCGGAGGGGCAAGATTGGCAGTACTTTTTTCAAATCTATGTACTATACATTTAAAAAACATAGTTTTTCTTTTACGACATACAAACTAGTTTTATAGTAAATACGAGAGTCGACACTTTCACACATGATAGTACAGATCCGCACGAGCTCGGTGACAAGTGGTAACTGTTTTTTTCTTTAGAGGGGGTAGCTTGGACGGCTACAACTTACAACAATGTACCTGCTGTGATGCAATCTTCAGTTTTATATAAGGATTTATCTCAAGAAAATACTGTTAAAATGGCAACCCCAGTTCTCTATTCCAAACACACAGTAACTTCCTGGGTTAATCTGAGTGCAAGCAGTAGTGTTTCAGATTATGTTCTGATAGTCCCGTATTCAAACCCCAGTTTCAACCAATCTGACTTTTTCCCTTGCAACCATTTGAAGTGGATAACTGACTTATGTCGCACTCAATATATGAAACGGGTTATTCTACCAGTTATATTATATGGATGTGAAACATGGACTCTTACTTTAATAAGGAAGTAAAGGAGATTACGAGTATTTGAGAATAAAGTTCTTAGGACAATTTTTGGACCAAAGAGAGAGGAACAGACAGGTGAATGGAGAAGACTGCTTAACAATGGAATACATTATCTTTATGGGAATCCAGATGTAATAAAATAAGTTAAGTCTCGTAGACTGCGATGGGCAGGACATGTGGCACGAATGGGGAATGAAGGAGGGACGTGGGAAATATTTGTAGTCAAAGCAGAGGAAAAGTGCCCAGTAGGTAGGCCAAGAAGAGGTGGAAGAATGACATTAACCATGATTTGAAAAAAAGTAAGTTATAAAGTGGAAAACGTTCCTATTAAGGGAGGGTGGGTTGTTTCCTCACCTGTAAGACAAATGTCAGGTGGCTATAAGGCCCAAAAGGTCCCCGAACATCATCTGGCCATCATCATCATCCTTCACCGGTGTGAAAAATAACGGAAGGCTACCACACCTGGAATTCCCTGGTAGGGCTGTAATGAAAATCCTATGATTGCAGTGAAAGACCTGCCCTAGAGCAGAACGCTATACAATAGAAGGGAGAGGTGAAATAAAGTTAGTTTTGGTGCAGAGCTACATGAGTCGCTCTGGTTGGAATCCCCATGGAGGAAGAACATTTCTTATAGAATTTTGGCCAATGTCCACCCATCATCATGAAGAACAAGTAGTTGCTCCAGGTTGAGAGGAGGGGGGACCCGATATGCTGACCATTTAATCCTTACACTGGCAGTATGATCATCCACCTCTGTGATTAACACATGTGGATGTGAGGCCATAATAGGGTCTTATAAGTCTGTCGCTCCATGGAGTTTTGTGTTGGAGATGAGACACTAGTGGGTCCATGCTGTCTACATTGTCTGTGGTTATAGTGCGGAAGGAGACGAAAGTAGTTTCCTAGAAAGGAAACCGTTTATTAGTCTTGTTGCACACTCATCACTTGTGTACCGTTTTTCCTAATAGAGAGTGGTTTAATAGTTATCTGCAAGAACGACATAACAATAATAGTTTGATTTTATCTTTACTGCAAACATGCCGTGTGTATTATTGAATAAACCCCATCTAGATTATTCCCAGCCCCTAACGTATAATCTAATTGGAATATATATATATGTGAAGGTTCCATGTGTAATTCTTCTAAGATGTCTTCATTTTTTTATGATCTGGTAGTGTTTATCTCATTTCAGCAGACCTAAGTCATCTCGTGAGGTGAAATATCAACATCATCATCATAGTAAATTCACGAATTTAGATCATTTGTTGACCTGTTTCTGCCTCAAGAGAAACACCATCCAGAAGTCTTTTGAGTGGACGTCCTGGTCTTCTTCTTCCTGCAGGTTGATAGCTTAACATTTGTTTGGGTATCCTGTGATCTTCCATTCGATGAACATGTTGCATCCATTTTGTTTTCTAAAGGTTCCATGTGTAATTCTTCTAAGATGTCTTCATTTTTTTATGATCTGGTAGTGTGTATCTCATTTCAGCAGATCTAAGTCATCTCTTGAGGTGAAATATCATCATCATCATCATCATCATCATCATCATCATAGTACACTCACGAATTTAGGTCATTTGTTGACCTGTATCGGCCTCAAAAAACACCATCCAGAAGTCTTTGTCTTCTTCTTCCTGCAGGTTGATAGCTTAACATTTGTTTGGGTATCCTGTCATCTTCCATTCGATGAACATGTTGCATCCATTTTGTTGTCTAAAGGTTCCATGTGTAATTCTTCTAAGATGTATTTTAATTTTTTTGTGATATTGTAGTCTGTATTTCCTTCTGTTTATATATCTTATGAACTTGTTTAGGTTTAGATCGTTTGATCCTGGTCATATGAGATCTCAAGATGTAGTTGGTCAGTCCATCTTAATTTTGGTCTTCCTTTATCTCAAAGTCCTTTAGATAGATACTGCAATGTTAATTTAGGAAAGTGAGATGGGTTCATTCTTTGTACATGTTGTAACCAATTGCGTTGATAATTCTGAATTTGTTTAATTATGTTTACAACTTTTAATTTGTTGCATATATCTATTATATTTTGAGTTGTAGCCACTATTATATTTTATAATGGAAATGGACAGTTAATGACAAATGAGGGAAATTTTGAAGAAGTGGCTGAATTCAAATACCTAGGAACAATAATCACAAATAGGAATGAGATGCACAAAGAAATTGAACATAGGCTCAATTCTGGAAATGCGTGCTATTATGTATTACAGGGACTCTTGTCCAAAAAAAAAAAAAAAAAATTAAACAGAAAATATATAAAACTGTTATTCTACCAGTTGTATTATATGGATACGAAACATGGACTTTTACTTTAAGGGATGAGAAAAGATTATGAGTATCTGAGAATAAAGTTCTTATAAACATTTTTTAACCAAAATGAGATGAACAGACATGACTACATAACAGTGAACTACACGGCCTTTATACGAAGCCAGATATAATAAGAACAGTTAAGTCTCGTAGACTGCGATGGGCAGGACATGTGGCACGAATAGGAATGAAAGATGTGAATGGAAGTTTCTTGTAGGAAAACTAGAGGGAGAACGCCCAGTTGGTAGACCAAGAATGCCATTAACCATGATTTAAGGGAAGTAGATTATACAGGGGACTATTGTAAAACATCTCAGGATAGGGATGAATGGAGGGCTTATTTTCGCGCGGCCATGAACCTACGGGTTCGATAGTGTCAGTGAGTAGGTTAGTTATATTTTGAACTTTTAATTTATCGCGTGTATCTCTGTTTCTTTGCTTGTCCATTTTTGTCAAACTTGGAGTGGACGTTAAAATCACATCTGTTCCGCTTGCAATTTTGATTTGATTTTAGAATTTAGTATCCAATTTTCGCTGCTTATTTTTATTACATAGTTATATACAATTTGAAAGTTTTGAGTACTAGGACAAGCTCGACTAATTTCGTGACACGGATAATTTCGTTATATTTTCTTCTTTCGTTTGTAATAAAGTTGTACTGGCAAGAAAAACAAATTCTTTTTCTGTCTAATAGATGGCAGAAAGTGTGCTTTCTTGCTGTTTTCATATTTATGATAACAGCGTTCCTTGGGTTTATTTTATGTTATCATTCATGTTAGCAGTTGTTAGATTTAACACTTGTCTGTGTTTGAGTACATAAAGGTGAACGGATACAATGTGATCAGTGGTTCCAAGGGTTGACTGTTTATAAATGGGATTTCAAATGCATTGCATATAACATGGAGAGTGATTAAAACGTTTGTCACGAATTTACTGTAATACTATCATGAAATTACCCGAGTTCTTCAAACCTCCAGAAAAAATAGATATACAGTGCGATCAGTGTAGCATTGGACATCGCGATTCTATGCTGTCCTTTCCCCGCCGCGAATGCGCCAGCAGTGATAGTGAAATCCCAGCGTCCCCGTGTCTGCTGTCCAATGCCATACTTGATCGCACTGTATAATTTATGTCATATTGGTAATAAAATAAAATATATATTCTACAAATTCAGCATATATATTCCATTCATATTTCCTTAACTTTTATTATTCCCAGGACTCTAACCAGAATTTTTCATAATGTTAAGGTATAAAATAAAAATATCAACTTGTGTTCAACTCATCGTCGGGTAGAGGAATGAGATGAGATGATCCTATATATATATATATATATATATATATATATCTGTGAATGACAAGGGTGCCGACTGACTACGTCTCACGCACCATCACAGGGGCGGATGAACGAAATGAAACGGAATGGATGAGATGAGTATGGAGAAATGATGAAATAGAATTGCGGCAGGGGAAAACGGGAGAAAACATCGAGAAAACCTGCCCAAGCTCCGCTTCGTCCACCACGAAACCCACATGGAGTGACCGAGACTCTATTTCGGGACCCCTGCGGTGAGAGACGAGCGTCTAACCGCTTGCTCCACGGAGCCGCCAATATTAAGGTCCACCACAGTAATTCTGCCCGAGGGCAGGTCTTTCACTGCAATCATAGCATTTTCATGCTGTGATTTGCAGCTTTACTAGGGAATTGTAGGTGTGGTAGCTTCCCGTTGCTTTCCACACCGGTGAAGGATGATAATGATGATGGCCGGATGATTTTCGGGGACCGTTGAGCCCTAAGCTTCATGACATTTGTCTTACAGATGTGGAAAAACCCCGAAAAAACCTCATCCAGGGAGCCTGTCCCGACCGGGAATCGAACCCCGGCCCACTGCGTTAGAAGGCAGCACGCTACCTCGAGACCACAGTGGTGGACAATATTGAGGTATAATAGACTAAAATCTTAGTATCACAAAATTAGCCGAGTTTGATAAACCTAAAAATGGAGACTGGTCATTACTTATGGGGCGACAATTCTGCTGGTGCGGTGTTTGCGTGCGCATGACGGTACAGGTCGGTATCTTGGCACGAGCGATGGCTCATATTCGATAAACATCATAAAATTCTTGTGAATGTGTAAAGACATATCTTGCTTCTTCCTCATGTCCAGGTCATTATATAAACACAATTCCTGGAAATAATCTTCCGTCTTTAAATGAAACTTGCTTCGTTTGTTTATCGTCCATCATTTAACATATTTTATTTATTTCCGACGTTTTCTCTTTTGAACTTTTTAGCCAGTCTCGAAGGAACGGAGCTTTTGAGGTTGTTCCCATGGGAATACTTTTTGAAATAAGGTACTAGCACCCAATTTCGCCATGGCACGCAAATTCGCCATTGTCTCTTCTTGGTGCAATTGACAAACCGAAAAATAGCAGTTCCACCCCATTTCTTAAATTAAAATGCAATTTTTACTTTCTATACCAAACCAATTATTTAATAAAATGATATATTATTATTATTATTTTTATTATTAGGCCTATTATTATTATTATTATTATTATTATTATTATTACAAAATTGAAAAAGAAGAAGAAATAGTCGTACGAGAAGAAATAAATATTAGATATTCAATAGCAGATTATATAAGATATAAGCAATTAAATTGGTATGGACATGTACGATGAATGCAAGAAGAAAAGTTACCCAGAAAAACATTGAAATGGTGTGCACCAGGAAGAAGAAGGAAAGGAAGACCTCGAAACTCATGGATGCAAGAAATAACTGGAATGAGAACAAGAGGACTGGAGGACATGGAGTGCATGGATAGGGACAAGTGTAGAAGGAAAATAAAACTTTAGGAACAGAAAGATGTGTAAACATTAAACATCTGTATATAAATAAACGTTATTTAATTATTATTGTTTTACAATGTTTTATTTCCTTGTGATATGTATATTGTATTGCTTATTAGCTAATACCCGGCGTGCACTGCTACGCCTAAATAAATGAAAATTAATGTGCTTTATGTTTAGTTAAATAAATAAATGGAAAAATAATTATAAATTTATATTTTTTAGATACCCCGTGCTGATTACCCGGCGTTGCCCGGGAATCTACTTATCCCGATCTTCTTGACATAAATGAGCCGAAATACGAAAAATAATGTAAAGTGAAAGGAAACATTTATATCGTAATTATTTTTAGATACCACGTGCTGTTTACCCGGAGTTGTCCGAGAATCTACACATCCCGATCTTCTTGGCATAAATGAGCTGAAAGACAAAAATTAATGCACTTCTTATGATTAGTTGAATAAGTAAAATGGAAAATAATTATAAGTATATCGTAATTATTTTAAGATTACCCGGTTTTGCCCGGGAATCTACTTATCTCGATCATTTTTGGCATAAATGAGCTAAAAGACAAAATTCGTTATTGTGAGTTATCCGTAAAAGAATACCCGCCATGTGCTGCTATGCTTGCACAGGAATCTACGTACTTGTCCCGAATCCTCTTGGCATCAATCAAAGACAAAAATGGTTATTGCGAGTTATCCGTAAGAGATAAACATATGCTGTCGCGGACTTTTTTGTAGAGCTTTTTGAGATATTCAATTCTGTGTACATTCATTTTGTGTATTTGTTATGGTTTAGGCAGCGTAAGCCATTTAAGCGTCCAAAAGAGCTGCTTTTTTCACGTTTTTCACTACAAAGTGTGATTTTTAAGGGTGTAGGTTAAGGCACTGAACTACAAGCCGGAGGGTCGAGGGTTTAAGTCCCGTTGGGGTCAGGATTTTTAAACTGACCCAAACCCTCTGGCGGCACTATGGCCCTGGTGTCGACTCAGCCTCTAACTGAAATCAGTACCAGACGCTTGTTCTGGGGTAAAGGCGGCCGTCACGCAGGGCTGACAACCCGGCTGACATAAAGTGCCGATTGTCTAGAAAAAGTGGGAGCCTTAACCTCCTACTACCCCAAGGGCCTCCTGAGGCCTGTTGTGGGATCACTTTACTTTTAGGAGTTGAGTATCACAACTCTCTTATAACCTCTGTTCATCCCGGGAATATCTTAAACATTTTGCAAAAAGCCGCATCACAATCGGATCAACGGTATGGCCGTGCATAAAGTACGAACAAACAAACAAACAAACATTCATTTTTATATATTAGATTACATGTCTATTATGTATCATTAATCAATTTGTAGATAATTCATAATTATTAATATGTGTACGTATAATTTAACCTGGTGAAGTGGAAGAGAAGATGTTAACTCCATCAGGTAAAATAAATTATTATTATTATGATTATTATATTAAGACTATATCTTTCTTTTTGCATTTCATCGTAAATGATTTCATTATACTTTCGTTTTTTTCTACGAACTTGTTGGCGGTTTGGATTCTCATCATCATCAAGAAGTCTCTGCATAGTAATATAGTTTTTCATTTAATTGACGCATGGATTTTGTTTCTGTAATATTAGGCATATTATTATAACTAACAGACTTACTTACAATTCTGTTATTCCGTTCCTTAGGACCTTCATATGTTTTTAAATTGACATTCTTCTTAAATGTAAGATTTATGTCACATAGGCCTATACCAATTTGCGGAAATTCACTTGATATCTTATCATTCATGGTCTCTAGAACTGATTCGCCATATTGTTCAATGTCTCTTCTCGGTCCAGTTAAATTTAAATTAAGTTGCTGTCTTTCAGCCAGATTACTTAAAACTAATACTTACACGCGAAATTAATATTATTATCAATATATTGAAAATAAAATAAACTCTGAACACACTTAAAGTATGAAATAATCAATATTTGTATTTCAATTGAAATTCGCGGTTGCAACAAAAAGCACAGCCACCTGGTTAAATAATAAACCAATTACCTTACACGGCCATCTATTAGAATCGTATGGAACTCACAGATAATTATAACTCTTTGTTAAATAATAAACAAATAATTTGCAATAAAAATAATGCGACTATAAATTTAGTTATAAACAACCGTAGGTCTCAAGTTGGATCAAACAGCACACAGTGTGCAAAATGTTATTAAAATCGGTTCAGTAGTTTAGGATTCCATCGCGGACAAACAACGTGACACGTAATTTTTATATATTAAGATTATAGAATATGTAATATTTATTTTTCTCGTATGACTTTATTTCTTATTTTTTCTTGAACGTCTTGCTGCATCATTATATATATATATATATATATATATATATATATATATATATATATATATAATCTATTGTACCGCTGTGGTCTCGAGGTAGCGTGCTGCCTTGTCACGCAGCGGGCCCGGGTTCGATCCCCGGTCGTGGTAGTTTTTCTGGGTTTTTCGTCATCTGTAAGACAGATGTCGGGAAAACTTTAGGGCCCAAACAGTCCCCGAAACCATATGGCCATCATCATCATCCTTATCATTATCATCATAATCCTTCACCGGTGTGGAAAGCAACGGGAAGCTACCACACCTACAATTCCCTTGTAAAGCTGCAAGCATAGCATGAAAATGATATGATTGCAGTGAAGGACCTGCCTTCAGGCAGAATTATTATGGATGGATAGAATATTTAATATTTATTTTTCTCGTATGACTTTATTTTTTTCTTCTTCAACGTCTTGCTGCTCTGCTCAAGAAATCCATTTCCATCCACATACGTTTTTGTTCTAGGTTTTTATTGAATTTTTATGCTTCAGGACCATATGTGACAATAAGGAAATAGTTGAAGTGGGAGTGAACAGTAGTTCTCACTTGAAATTGCAATATATTTCTTGTAACAGTTTTTTATACGACTGGTTACAAATGCAGAGGTTTAGTAACGAGATGCTAAAGTTAGAAGGGAGTTACTAAACCTAATTTTATAACGTGTTGTGTTTAATATTTTATCTACATTCAGAGTATTTTAGTATATGTTGTATGTTTACACTACAGCCGCTGATATCCGGCTCTGACGTTTAAGGTTATACGAGGTATAAAGGGAGACTCGCCCTCTACTGTCAATAAGGAAATGGCTGAACTGCGAGTGAACGTCTGCCACAACCAATCACTGCTCTTGACGCCGCTGTAGCGCGCTAGTAAGGTTTGAAATTGCTGAGATGTCAGCTGTATTTTTGCTAACCGCATACATAAAGCGGGCACTCCCACTGAATATCCATATCGGCAACACTGCCATGAAAACGTCAAGGCCGGAGAATCAGTGGCTGAGGTATAATGAAATGTAAATTATATGTTTAGAGAAAGAATAATGTGGGCTTTGGAGAGAAAAGAAGACACGATAAATCAACAAACATTGTTGTTATATTGTGCAATTTTGGTGCTGATTTCATATGTGAATTTAAATCAAAAATGAGCGGAGAAGGTGATTTTCATGGTTCATCAGGAAACATTTTAAAAGCAGTCCAAGATGCAACTATTAATATACTTACAGAAAAGTCGAGAACAGTTTATTTATGTAGTTATATGAAATCATCATTAAAGTACATTTTACGTTTTGGTCAACCTGTATTTATGTTTTGATAGCGTGTTTTGTTAGAATATGAAGTATAGGTTTTGTTGCCTAGCAACTACCAGCTACAGTGTCACTGATTGTTTACTATGTTTCAGCTCCCGATCCACCTTCGAATCTGTCCGTTAATGTCCGCAATGGTAAGATAGCCTATGTGTCATGGAGTCCACCAGCTCTTGGCCGTTATTCCACTTTTAGACTTAAGGTAAGAATCTTCTAATTACATAATCATTGTTTTAGTGTGAGCCTGACTATCATCCGTGATAAAAATATTTTAAAATACTTTGTAATCAACTGTGGGTTTAAGCAGGAAATGTACTATCTCCTCTACTATTCAGTTTTTTTGCTAGAGCATGCCGTCAAATCTTTAGAAGATAAATCAGACGTACAACTCGATGGTGTTAATAAGCTGTTAGTTTATGCTGATGATGTATCATATAAGCGATAGCGAGGAGATACTAAAGGCCAACACACACACACTATTGAATAACACTAAGAAATTGGGACTGGAAGTAAACATCAATAAAACTAAATGTATATGTTCACACACATAAATATATTACATAATGGAAATTGACAGTTGAAGACGAACGAGGGAAATTTTGAAAAGTGGCTCAATTCAAATACCTAGGAACAATAATTACAAACAGGAATGAGATGCACAAAGAAATTAAACATAGGCTCAATTCTGGAAATGCATATTATTATGTCGTCCCAACTTCTCTCAAAAAAGTTAAACCGAAAATATACAAAAGAGTTATATGGATGCGAAACATGTACCCTTGCTTTAAGGGAGGAGAAAATATTACGAATACTTCAGAATGAAGTTCTTAGGAGCATTTTTGGACTAAAAAGAGGTGAACAGACAGGCGAAACCAAACAGAGATGAACAGACAGGTGAATGAAGATCACATAACAGAGAGCTACAAGATCTGCATAGAAAACTAGATATAACAAGACTGCGTTGTACAGGACATGTGGTACGAATTGGGAAAGAACGAGAGGTATTGAAACTTAACTAGCAGAAAAACAATAGAAACATTACAAATTTGGAAAACCGCGGTCGAGGTTTAGACTTCGGTTGAGAAATCCACCAGTTGTCTATGTTCAGAAGGACTCAATGTGACGACCACTGACACAATATCTTTATTTTACCTGGCAGAGTTAAGGCCTTAAGGCCTTGTCTGCCACTCAACCAGGTTTAAAAAATACAAAAAATACTCTTACATCTAAATCACAATAAACATAAACGATAACATGTTATATATACAATACAATTATTAAGATCTTGAAGAAGATTTCCGGGTTGTTGGCTGTGGTCCTAGAGGCTTGAAGTTCCCCGACATTTCGCCAGAGACTGCGTCCGGCATCCTCAAGGGTTCTCTTGAGACTGGCAATTTTGGAGTAGTAGTATCTCGGTTGGAATGTCCCGCGGCTAGCCAAATTATTGACTAACGGTGAGCAAATCCTTTCGGTTCTTCTTGGAAGTCCTGAATAGGAGAACCCCGAGTTGCTCTCTCGACTCGACTATGTAATGGAAGTAGTAACATTTCCCAGATATTGACTCTCCTTCAGATCTCGTCGAGGAAACATCCAGTTTACTGGAAACGTCCTCGACAGTTGGGAAGGGAATCATATCTGTCTATATTACCATCTTCCAGCTATTTTAGGGCTTTCTTTCCCTCTTTAGCTCTTTTGATATATGATTTTTCGTCGTTGATGATAATGATTTATTCTCTGCCATCAATAGCTAGACGTAGATCAACAAGCAAATGTCTAGCGGTTGGACATTAAAAAGCCTCCATCCAGATTCTTGTTGAATATAGTTTTGTTTATTTGATGTATTGAATTTTAGAGTCGTATTTTTAATTCCATCTGAAGACTTGTGACAAAGCATGACGCACCCTCTCAAGCTTTGGATTTTATAGATTTAAGTGGTTGGATTTAGTGTAAATCTGAGGTATTTTTTTATCTTATATATATGTATCAGTGCTATTGTATTATCTTTATATATTGCATTCTATTTCAATATGTTGATGGTTTCTTTCTGATTGAATATGTATTAATAGTGTTCTTTTTCTGATGATAATTTCATTTCGTTTTATTCTGTATTTTTTTTGTCGACTGCCTGCCCTATTTATACAGTTCACCGCGATGTGTTTTCTGCGCGGTCCGTTCCGTCGTAAATTGTGTCTGCCTTCTGATTGGTTAGCGGTAGGGACAGCCATTGCACCAATGAGGTTACTGTTAGAAGGTGTAGTAGACTGTTCTTGCAGCGGTTTGCATCTGGCATGTTTTAGAACCGGTATCCGTGCTTTGTTGACTTTTAGGGATTCTTCTTTTCTATTAAAACTATTTTGATGTTTGTATATCTCGATGGCTTCTCGTTGTAGACAGGTAAAATAGTGTGTGCTGTTGGATAATATGTCGGTATTCTTGTACTGAAGTATATGGCCATCAAGTGAAGGGTGTTGTGCTACTGCCGACTTTTCCACTTGTTTAAGACGGCTGTATCTTTCGTGCTCCTTTAGTCTGGTTGCGATGCTGCGTTTAAACATGAAAGAAGCGGTGAATTGTATAAATAGGGTAGGCAGTCGACAAAATTGCCAGTCTCAAGACAACCTTTGAGGATGCCGGACACAGTCTCTGGCGAAACGTCGGGGAATTTCAAGCCTCTGGACCATGGCCAACAGCCCGGAAATCTTCTTCATGATATTGATAATAACTCCGGCTGTGAAAGCCTAAGTCAATATAATGCTATTATTATTTATAATGTATTTTGATTTACTCTAGATTTAACATCCATCCATAGTAATTCTGCCCGAAGGCAGGTCCTTCATTGCAATCATAGCATTTTCATGCTATGCTTGCAGCTTTACTAGGGAATTGTAGGTGTGGTAGCTTCCCATTGCTTTCCACACCGGTGGAGGATGATGATGATGATGATGATGACCATATGATTTCGGGGACCGTTTGGGCGTTAAAGTTTTCCTGACATTTGTCTTACAGGTGAGGAAACACCCCGATAAAAACCTCACCCAGAAAAACTGCCCCGACCGGGGATCGAACCCGGGTCCGCTGCGTGACAAGGCAGCACGCTACCTCGAGACTACAGCGGTGGACCTAGATTTAACAAAGTAAATATAATATATACAAGATATAAAAAATAAAATAACAATAATGACATAGTATACATTTAAATAAATAAAGAAAAAATTATTAGACAACAGGTAACTATATAAGCGTGACTTAAAAGTGCCAAGTGTGCGGCAACCCCTGATATCTTGAGGGAGGAAATTCCAAGAGCGGGCAGAGGCTACTGTGAAGGAAGTAGAATAAGAGGAAGTGCTATGAAGTGGGATTGTTAGCAGACTTATATTGTGACCTAGTGTCTTGGTCCCCACTACATGTCCTCAATGTCTGTAATGGACATTTGATTACACTCTGTATTATAAATGTTATTTACTTACTCGAAACTCAAAACAAACATTTAAAAAAGTACGACATGTCAGGAATCCGTCCCTTGTTATGCATGTGTAAATGTGTTAAAATATTGCCCATTGTATGTATTGTCAGCTATAAGATGATTCATGGCCCTTCACAGCTGCTGCCCCTGGAACAAATCATTCATAGAAAATTACTCACATAATATGTCCACATAACAATTCATTCTCAGTTTTTAGTTAACGAGAAGTGCAGCATTTTGTGATCTTCAGCAATGCTCTTTGTAATTTTGCAGGTGAGAAATATTAAATCATCATCATCATCATCATCAAGGACTAGATCTTAAGATCTGTTCCGATCTCATGTTAGAATTGGACTATCCATCTTTACTGGGTCTTCTTACATTTCTTCGTTCTAGTGGTTTGTAGTGAAGAATCTGTTTCGGAATACTATTGATGTGGTTCATCCATTAATCTCTGTATTGTGCAATTCTATCTAATAGTTTGAATATATTTAGTTCTCTTCGTATATTTTCATTTCGTTTACGATCTGTTATTGTAGCCTATAGCCAGCCACACTCCTCAGAAACCTCATTTTTGACGTTTCTATTCTTGGCTCTTGGTTTTTGGTTAAGACCCGATCGATATAGTAGTGTTGGAACCGCCATTATTGTATAATCTTTTAAAAGTGTCTCCTTTGAGACTTCGTTTTATGGTGCAACACATATAATTAAATTTATTTATTTTGTTTTCAATGTCTTCACTTTTTCTATAAGACACATTGTATCCCAGGTAATTAAAATTGCTCACCTGTTCTATTATTTTAGATTTAGTTCTATTATTTTAGATTTATTTTAAATATTAAATTTAAAATTATAAAATTGTATAAAGTAAGGCTTGTACTTGCAATATTGTATGGCTCAGAAATATGAACTCTTGAATAAACAGACATTTAAACAATAGAAGCCGCAGAAATGAAATATTTACAATTTGTAACAGATATACGTTAATGGATAAAAAACGAAGTGAAGATATTCGTAAAGAACTACAAATATTCAGTTTGACAGATAATAAATAATAGTTTTAAAAAACTAAAACAACACGCTTTATTAGAAAACCGAACTAAAAAATTAAAAATAATTTTAATTTCCAACACGCTTGGGATAAAATTAAAGTGGTCAACAAAAAAATCCTCTGCAACGCATTTAGAATAAAACTAAGAGTTATCTAAAAAAAATAATTTTACCATCAAAAGCGTGGGGGGCTCTATATCAATTAATATATTTGATAATAAACAGATATTGGTAAACGTAAAGTCTCTAAGAAGAAAATGTAAAAACCATATAGAGCACTCCACGCTTTTGATGGTAAAATTATTATTTTTTTAGATAACTATAGTTTTATTCTAAATGTGTTGGAGATTATTTTTTTGTTGACCACTTTAATTTTATCCCAAGCGTGTTGGAAATTAAAATTATTTTTCATTTTTTAGTTCGGTTTTATAATAAAGCGCGTTGTTTTAGATTTTTTAAACTATTATTTATTTTTTAGTTTTAATTATTTACAGAATAAGATAAAAATGTAAATATCTTTCAATTCGATACTATTGTGGTATGAGCTTAAAGTAATACCCTTCTAAAAAAATCCTCAGGCCGGATTTGAGCCAGCGACCTATGGATTACTGAAATTATATATCACTACAGTCCACCACTCTACCAACTGAGCTCTTATAACGATTGACTAAAAAGTTGATAAGTCCGCAACCTATTATACCGGCTTTTATTTTTTTTATTTTCTCATGATTCTGGCCAGGATTTTAGAAAACATTTATGAAATTATTGTATTGTCATTGGTGCTTTACAAGTATACAAAGTTTCAAGTCGATCCAATGATTTTAAGTGGGTGAAAATCGTGTTGAAAGATTCCGTTACATAAATACACAAACACTTTTTTTTTTATTTTCTGATGATTCTGGCCAGGATTTTAGAAAAAAAATGAAATTATTGTATTATCATTGGTCCTTTACAAGTATACGAAGTTTCAAGTCGATCCAATGATTTTAAGTGGGTGAAAATCGTGTTGAAAGATTCTGTTACATAATCACACAGACACTTTTTTTTATTTTCTGATGATTCTGGCCAGGATTTTAGAAAAAAAATTAAATTATTGCATTGTCATTGGTCCCTTACAAGTATACAAAGTTTCAAGTCGATCCAATGATTTTAGGTGGGTGAAAATCGCGTTGAAAGATTCCGTTACATAGATACAGGTAAATCTTATATAAAGCGTGTAAAATAGAAGAGTATAGGAGAAAATGGTATGAACATGTTTGCGGAATGGATACCAACAGATTGCCTGGGAAAGTCTGAACTATCAATCGAGCAAAGGAAAAAGAGATCGGGGACGCTCACGAAAGATATGGACACAGCAGCTATGATACTTGGAGCCGGAACGAACCAAAATGTTTAATCCATGCAAGAAGAAGAAGAAGAAGAAGAGAAATGTTATTACTAGGGTTAGGATATTTATAATATAACATATATTTTTTTGGTAAGAGTGATATGTTTCTTAAATATTCATAAATGCTTTTAAATACAAAATCTAATTGAATTAAAGTATTTTGCTAAGTTATATTTATGCATATTTCGACATTTATATGTAACAGAGCATATTATAGCAAATTATTGGTCATATTCGTCATATTTTCACTCTTTTAAGAAGTAAAGAACTTATTTCTTACGTATTTGAGTTGTTAAATTTCTCAGAATTTTGTTTCTTGTAAAAATCTGTCTTCCTTTCCTATTTCGTTTCAATTCACAGTATGGACTTTTCCCTTACGTAAATACCTGAGCAAATATTAATGTATTGTCTCGCGACAAGCAGGTAGCTACTAATAATTTTAATAAAATAAAAAGCTGCTACAATATCAAATTCCATACTTTAGTTTGTTTTTCATTTGCATTTTATTCTTTAATAAATAGTTAATTGTCATAAACTGATTTACTAATTGATTTTACAACTGAAATTATTAAATAATTGTAATATTATGAGGGAAATTTTGAGGAAGTGGCTGAATTCAAATACCTAGGAACAATAATCACATACAGGAATGAGATGCACAAAGAAATTAAACATAGGCTCAATTCTGGAAATGCGTGCTATTATGTATTTCAGAGACTCTTGTCGTCCCAACTTCTCTCAAAAAACGTTAAACTGAAAATATATAAAACTATTATTCCCCCAGTTATATTATATGGATGTGAAACATGGACTCTTACTTTAAGGGAGGAAAGGAGATTACGAGTATTTGAGAATAAAGTTCTTAGGAAAATTTTTGGACCAAAGAGAGATGAACAGACAGGTGAATGGAGAAGACTGCATAACAGTGAATTACATAGTCTTTATAGGAAGCCAGATATAATGAGAACAGTTCAGTCTCGTAGATTGCGATGGGCAGGGCATGTGGCACGAATGGGGAATGAAAGGCGTGCATGGAAGCTTCTTGTAGGAAAACCAGAGGGAAAACGCCCAGTTGGTAGACCAAGAATGAGGTGGGAGAATAACATTAACTATGATTTGAGGGAAGTAGATTATACAGGGGATGATTTGAAAACATTAGCTCAGGATAGGGAAGTATGGAGAGCTTATGTCCGCTCGGCCATGAACCTACGGGTTCGATAGTGCCAGTGAGTGAGTGAGTGAATATTATTGGGTCATATTTTTATGTTACAGTGCATATTTTTGTAAATTTTAAGTAATAACTGCATTTTTTTGCATATTTCGGAGGTTTTTAGGTCATAAAAATCCGATCTCCATCGTTTCACAAGTTTAGGCTCGTCCAGTCTCATAGATTTTAATTTGAAAGTTGGATCCATCACTTGTTCGACTTGCTGACATTTCTGCTGTCTTCTGTTCTACAATTTAATAGTAGGCTATATTACGATGCCAGGTTGGGAAGTGGTTTTTACAGAAGTAAGGAAATGTTTAAAAACCGAGCATTAGCGAGGTTTTTAATTTCCGAGATTCTGTAAAACACTTCACAAACGTGCGTTGTACATTATTTTTTTGCGCGATGGTATTTTCAGAATAATAAATAATAATAAAATAATATATTTTTTGGAAATATTTGCATTCATTATAAACAAATGACTAACGTTAACAGTGTGGGCAATGTTTATTAGTTGAAATTACAGTAGGCCGTGACACTAATCAGTCATAAAATGGCGGCAAGTGCGTATTTATTGTTTTATATCGTTTCAAATAAAGTTCAATTAATTTAGAATGCAGTGATTTGTTACGTAGCCCCGATGATATGATGGATGATGATGATGATGATAGTGGTGCGCCTGGAGAATCCTTAATTCTAAGCTTAATCTAAGATGAATATGAATGATGATGATTGCGATGGCCATATGATGTTCGGGGACCGTTTGGGCCTTAAAGTTTCCCGACATTTGTCTTACAGGTGAGGAAAACCCCGATGAAAACCTCACCCAGGAAACTGTCCCGATCGGGGATCGATCCCGGACCCGCTGCGTGACAAGGCAGCACTCTACCTCGAGACCACAGTGGTGGATCGTGTAATGTACATTAACACTATCTTTTGGATATTTTTTGTATATACATTGTACGTAGTATACATACAGGGCAGTGGTTTTACTTCCCACATGTGGTTTGTAATATGTAATATTACAGTATAATTATTTAGGTTGGCAACCCTGAAATGTAGGAAGTTGAACTTTCAACCATGGTCGTCATTGCTGTAAGTACGACAAACGCATTATCGTGCAAAAGCAATGTTATCGAATTCCGAATTAATGATGCTATTGAAGTTGTTTTGATGAAAATATTTCTGAAAACATTTTACAGGTCGTCAATCGATCCTGTCCAGTAGACAGGCCTAAATGAGTCGTTTCTTCTGTTTTTTTAAAGGGGCAACACGCACACACTATTGAATATCACTAAGAAATTGGAGCTGGAAGTAAACATCAATAAAACTAAATGTGGGTCACACACAGAAGTACATTATATAATGGAAACGGACAGCTAATGACAAACGAGGGAAATTTTAATGTCTGAATTCAAATACCCAGGAACAATAATCACAAATAGGAAGGAGATGCACAAAGAAATTAAACATAGGCTCTATTCTGGAAATGCATGCTATTATGCAATACAGGGACCCTTGACGTCCCAACTTCTCTCAAAAATGTTAAACTGAAAATATATAAAACTGTTATTTCCCATTTATGTCTTATGGATGGAAACAGGGACTCTTACTTTAAGGGAGGAGAAAATATTACGTGTATTTGAGAATAAAGTTCTTAGGAACATTTTTGGACCAAAGGCAGGTGAATGGAGAATGTTACTGTGTAACAGTGAACTACGTGATCTTTATAGGAAACCAGATATAATAAGACTTAAGTCTTGTAGACTGCGATGGGCAGGACATGTGACACGAATGGGGAAAGATACAGGGGCATGGAAGCTTCTTGCAGGAAAACCGGTTATATTATATGGATGTGAAACATGGACTCTTACTTTAAGGGAGGACGAAATATTACGAGTATTTGAGAATAAAGTTCTTGGGAGAATTTTTGGATCAAAGCGAGATGAACAGACAGGTAGCTGAATGAATGGTGAAAACTACATAACAGTGTGCAACATGATGTTTATAGGAAGTCAGATATAATAAGAACAGTTAAGTCTCGTAGACTGCGATGGGAGGGACATGTGGTACGAATGGGTAAAAAAAACGGGCATGGGAGCTTATCGTAGGAAAACGGAGGGAAATCGCCCAGTTGTTACACCTAGAATGAGGTTGGAGAATACCATTATTTATGATTTGAGGGAAGTAGATTATACGGTGGATGATTGTAAAACATTAGCTCAAGATTGGGATGTATGGAGAGTTTATGTCCGCGCGGACGTGAACCTGAGTGTTCGATTGTGCCAGTGAGAGGAATTGGTTAGTATACGCATTTCCTGCGTGACGGACTTTTTATCTCTGAATGAGGATAATTTGCGCCATTGAACGATCGGATGGGATAATGACGTCATAACATGAGTAATTACTCGATATTATATAAACAGTTTTGTGACGGTTTTTTTTATTAAGGTTATAATCTTGCCACCTGATACAGCTCCTTCAGGCGTTGATAGCAGTTGTGTGTACACAATGCCAGTCTTAGACATTCAGTGTCAGTTGTGTCTTACGGTGTTCATCTATTCACAGGTAAGAAGTACAGCAAAAACTCCTTATTCGCGGGGGATATCTTCCGCAGATATGCCGCCGCGAATATGGAATGGCAATTTGTTTGGATATATAATGATGTTGATGACGATGGCGACGATGACGATGATGATGATGATGATGATGATAATAAAACTTTATTTTATTATACATATAGGGGATACGTTCCAAGGTTACAGAATAAAATGAAAATTATCATAAGTAATGCCACGAGTGATTTCCAAATTTTCGATAAATTCACGACTCACGAAGAATCAAGAGTGGCATTTGTTAGGACTATATAACGAATAAAATTAAGCTGTTTACTCACAAATAATTGTTTAACTATAGTTATTTTAAAATATTTATGTATTTAATGTAAACGGCGATGTTTGAAAACAAATCAGAAATGTGAGGTTATGTTCATTCACTGCAACTAGATCATATTATTTATTGCCAAATAAGATCGCAATATTGTAAGAATGTACCCAAGAGGAGAAATAATGAAACACATCAAACTATCATAATCAACATTACGGGTTATTCATTTATTTTTTTAGTAAACTACTCAGTATAATCAAGGAATCTGTTCATTATTTGCTATATTCAATGTATTTGTTGGAGAAAAATAATGTTCTGTCCTGTTCAGAACATTAAAAAAGGAGGAGCTTTCTTTATCACAAAAGCAGGAGCTGATAAAGAGAAATCGATAAAGAGCGAGGTGAAACACGACTGTCATTGGTTGTAAAACAAAATTCACTGAAACATGATTGGTCATTGACTAGCATTTGTGGCATGAGTTAAATAGTCATAAGTGATGCCACGAGTTTTTTTCCAAATTATCCATAAATTCACGACTCATGAAGTGAGGAGTGAATTTGTCTAGAGAATATGGAAATCAAGAGTGGCATTTGTTAGGACTATTTAACGAATAAAATTAAGCTGTTTACTCACAAATTATTTAACTATAGTTATTTTAAAATATTTATATATTTAATGTAAACGGCGATGTTTGAAAACAAATGAGAAACTATTGGTATGCTTCATCTGCTTCTTTTGTTCGTCACTGCAACGAGATCATATTATTTATTGCCAAAGGATCGCAATGTTGTAAGAATGCACCCTAGTGGAGAAATTTCTAACCAACGTAATAGGTATTAATTAATTTCTGATATCCTATGATGTAAATATGTCAATTATATTTTTCTTGCAACGTCATTTCCTGGAAAATAATTCGTTTAAGAAAGTGAAAACAGTGTTTTTTTTGTGGTATAATCAATTGTTGCAAATGTTTTTATATTATATCTTTCTGTTGACATTCATGCACTATATATACAATCTGGTAGCCGTATTTCTTAGGGGGTGGGTCACTGCAAAATAATGCTATGGCCTATTCAGAATGTTAAAAAGGAGGTGCTTTCTTTATTATGATAAACTTTAGTTGGTAAATTCTAGGCGAAACACGACAGTGATTGGTTGTAAATAAAAAATCACTGAAATGTGATTGGTCATTGACTCCCATTTGGGGCATGAGTTAAATAGTCAAAATAAAATCAACTAATGAGAGATAGCGAGGAGATACTAAAGGACAACACGCACACGCTATTGAGTAACACCAAGAAATTAGGACTGGAAGTAAATATCAATAAAACTAAATATATAATGGAAATGGACAGTTAATGACAAATGAGGGAAATTTTGAGGAAGTGGCTGAATTCAAATACTTAGGAACAATAATCACAAATAGGAATGAGATGCACAAAGAAATTAAACGTAGGCTCAATTCTGGAAATGCGTGTTATTATGCATTGCAGAGACTTTTGATGTCCCAACTCCTTTCAAAAAACGTTAAACTGAAAATTTACAAAACTATTATTCTACCAGTTATATTATATGGGTGCGAAACATGGACTCTTACTTTAAGGGAGGAAAGGAGATTACGAGTATTTGAGAATAAAATCTTAGGAAAATTTTTGGACCAAAGAGAGCTGGACAAACAGGTGAATGGAGAAGACTACATAATAATGAACTACATGCTCTTTATAGGAAGCCTGATATAATAAGAACAGTTAAGTCTCGTAGACTGCGATGGGCAGGACATGTTGCGCGTATGGGAAGTGAAAGACTTGCATGGAAGCTTCTTGTAGGAAAGGCAGAGGGAAAGCGCACAGTTGGTAGACCAAGAATGGGGTGGGAGAATAACATTAATTATGATTGAGGGAAGTAGATTATACAGAGAATGATTGGAAAGTATTAGCTCAGGATAGTGTATGGAGAGCTTATGTCCGCGCGGCCATGAACCTCCGGGTTCGATAGAGCCAGTGAGTAAGTAAGTAATGAGATATTTTGTACAATTTCTATTAATTGTTACTGTTGGGTTTAGGCAAGGACTTAAAGAACTTAGTAATTTTTTCCTGTTTTGTCGCTTTTAAAAGGTCTTTCTATTAAGATTGATATTCAGCTGTGAATTTTGCGATAAAATTCTTCATTTTGTCTTCGGATTTCTTGATGAATCATACATTTGATTCATTAACATTGAAACAGCGTGATATAGATGCAAACGACTCGCCAAAACGTAAACGGTCAAATATTTCTATTTTTACTTTAAGCGGCAACACTACTTTTTTCCGCTTCGGAACTAATTTTCTTTCCTTTTATTCGACATTATAAATTGGCAACAAAGCAGAAGAGACACGTGTTATTCAATCAAAATCATTGCAACGAATGACAAGTTGAAACAATAAAACACTGATCGTGGCGAGAACAGCATTTATCAACGGACATAACGGCTCGTGAAATACTGCGGCGGTGGCTTTTAAAACGAACTTTAGGCTTAATAACAATAAGGTTTGTGTTACTTTGATATTAATTTGTCCATTTGGTTTGAGTCGCTCTTTGTAAAAGCTGCCTTGACACCTGCCTGCAGTAAAAAAAAAAAATGTTGTTGATGGTTAATAAAGGACACTAATCCTTCTAATATACCGACTGGATCCGCGAGTAACTATATTTTTAGCCGCGAATACAGGAACTGTCTCGCTATTTTTTAACCCGCGAATAAGGAGCTTTTACTGTACAGTAGTTTACTATATAGCAGTGGCGGCTCGGGACCTAAATATTATTATAGGGTATTTCGTGTCTAGAAAATAGTATTGCCCTTATGGGAACGCTTTGCCACTTAACGCCGCAGACTGAGTGACACAGATGGAAATATATCTCGCTCTTCTCCTTCTAGCATAAGTACAGTACAATTATCTTCACTAACTCACTCACTGGCACTATCGAACCCGTAGGTTCTTGGCCGCGCGAACATAAGCTCTCCATACATCCCTATCCTGAGCTAATGTTTTCCAATCATCCCCTGTGTAATCTACTTTCCTCAAATCATTTTTGTTGTTATTCCCCCACCTCATTCTTTGTCTACCAACTGGGTGTTTTCCATCTAGTTTTCCTACAAGAAGCTTCCATGCACAACTTTCATTCCCCATTCGTGCCACGTGTCCTGCTCATCGCAGTCTATGAGACTTAACTGTTCTTGTTATATCTAGCTTCTTAGAAAGACCATGTAGTTCACTATGTTATGTAGTTTTCTCCATTCACCTGTCTGTTCATCTCTCTTTGGTTCAAAAATTTCCCTAAGAACTTTATTCTCAAATGCTTGTAATCTCTTTTCCTCCCTTAAAGTAAGAGTCAATTTTCACATCCATATAATATAACTGGTGGAATAATAGTTTTATATATTTTCAGTTTAACGTTTTTTTGAAAGGAGTTGGGACAACAAAAGTCTCTGTAATGCATAACAGTACGACGCATTTCCAGAATTGAGCCTATGTTTAATTTCTTTGTGCATCTCATTCCTGTTTGTAATTATTGTTCCTAGGTATTTGAATTCAGCCACTTCTTCAAAAATTTTCCTCATTTGTCATTAGATGTCCATTTCCATCGTATAATGTGTTTCTATGTGTGACCATATATTTAGTTTTATTGATATTTATTTACTTCGTGTGCCCAAAGCTTTTTAAAATTTTAATTTTCTTTCTCCATCTTCCCATTCCAATTCTTCCAGACCTATCTCCCTCATATCTCTTCTTATATCATCCATCCATTTAGATCTAGGTCGACCTCTGTTTTGTTTCCCAGGTGGAATCCATTCCAAGGCTTGTCTGAGTAATCTATTTATCGTCCATATATTTAATAAAGATTTACACTGCCCCCATGGTGATGGTAATGATGTGCCAGGAGAGACTTTAATCCTAAACTTAATGAATATGTAATGATGATAATGAAGGCCAGATGATATTCGGGGATCATTTGGGCATTAAAGTTTCCTGACATTTGCCTTACTCCAAGCTCGACAGGTCTAGAAGGCCCTTGGCCTACAATCCGGCTGCTGGCCTAACATCCATATGTGTTTATTACAGAGGTAGATGATCATCCAGTCGTGTAGGGGTGAAATGTGGTCAGCATTTCAGGTCCCCCAGCCGTTATAGCTGATTTTCTCAACCTGGAGCCACTACTTATTGTAGCTACCCAAATGCCTCATGATGCTGGGTGGGCACCGGTCACATACTGGCCGAAATTCCATGAGAAAATTTCTTTCTCCCATGGAGACCTGAACCAGTGCAAGTCCCGTAGCTCTGCACCAAGGCTTCTTGACATAACCACTCAGCTACGGAGCGGGACATATTTGTCTTATAGGTGAGGAAAAACCCCGAAAAAATCATCACCCAGGAAACTTGTCCTGTCCGGTATTGAACCAGGGCCCACTGCGTGACAAGGCAGCATGCTACCTCGAGACCACACCAACCTCAGAAGTGGGTTACAATAACGCCATACCAGGAGAAATTCCAGAATGTGGACGTGGTGGCATTGAATAAAAATAAAAAAATAATAAAATTGGGGGTGTAGTCAATAACGTAACAGCCACTAGTTGAGATGCCTTTGAACCATGCCCTTTCAACGAAACTTGGAAATAATTATATTTCCATCTTTGTCACTCAGTATGCGGTGTCAAGTGGCAAGAACATTATTCTATAAGAACAATACTATTTTCTAGACATGAAAAATCCTATAGTGTTATAGGTAATTTAATGTGTTTATGTTTTTGCAGATTTTAAGTTTATCCGAGCCATCAGTAAATATTGCACACATCCCACCAGTGACAGTGGTGGACACACACTACTCCTTGCAGAACCTGACCCCCGGTGCTTCGTACCAAGTGCAGCTTTTCACGGAATATGATGGCAAGGAAAGTGTGGCCTACACTTCTCGAAATTTCACAACAAGTAAGTTTATTACATCTTCCATACATCAGTTTTATAGTGACCCTTGATGTTGTTCGCATGAACAATATAATTTAAGCAAGTTATGTATATATAGAACATCGGTTGATTAATGTCTTTGACATCGTCCGATTCCTAATAGCCAATTTTGTCGGTCCATCCAATCTCCTGGTTGTAGATTTTTCTCCCTCGTGTATAAAATATATTCCATGACTGCAGGAGGTTTTAGGTCTTCCTCTGCATCGTCTACCCTCAGGTTTCCATTCCAAAACACATTTTAGTAGCCGATCCTCTTCTATTCGCTGGACATGTCTCTACCATCTTAGTTTTAATATAATCTAAAATAGTGTTTTCAGTCTTCATTTTCTTCCTTATAACTGAGTTTCTAATTTTTTTCTCTTCTTGAAATTCTTGCTGCTTTTCATATAAAATCCATTTCCGTTGCCAAAAAATACTTATTTGTGTTTGTTGTTAAAGGCAAAAGTTTTGCTCCATAAGTAATGATGCTTTTAACAATTGTATGATATATATTGTTGTTTTCTGACCCCGATGATATTAGAGTATTCGAGGCCTAGGGGATCATTTCATCTTATCTTTTCTGTCAAATTCTTCTTTATTAAGGGCAGATCAGGCTCTTAGCTGTAGTGAAAGCAACTGATCTAAGGATGGACACCTGAAAAACCCCCTGGTTCTCCAGGTTGGGGGTTTATGTGGTAGGCCAGCTCCCTCCCATCAGAAAAAAAAAATACAATGTAAAGAAACCTAATAGAGATAAGCAAGTTATGTATAAACAATTTTTTTTGAAAATCTATCTATCTATAATGGCGTAACCCATAGCCTGTCTCTTGTTGGGAGTCACTGGACCAAGTTTATTTAGTTACCTTATTTGCTCATAGATGTCATGAATGGTATGTATTCAGCACACCGACCCAATGAGACATCTAGCAGACAACCAAAGTATTACTAGAACGTTGAGGTCGGTAAATTTTTCTTAAGAGGCCTCTTTATTTAGGCTTAAGGAATTTTTTATGAGCCTGGAATTCTTCAGACTCGGGACACACTGCTTAAAGTCCCTCCCAGAGCAATTGTCACTTGGATCTTTCCACCTTAAAAAAATGCATCGGTCCCAGCCGGGTTTGAACCTGCGACCAGAGGCAATGAACATAACCACTAGTCCACTGCGACTGACAAAAAAAATTGTGTAAGAGGAAAGAAAACTTAATGTTTGTAGATGGTCTTGAATGGTTTAATGGATTGCATGCTGATACACAGAATCAGGGAGGTTCAATTTCCAGTTCATGCATTAATTTTTCTTTTGAAAAATTTGCTGGACATTATATGACCACATTTTGGTGTCCCTGACTTGACTTTTTCATATAATTGCAATGTGTTTTTAATTTTTGATTCCTGTATTTATTTTCAGAACCGAATACACCTGGAAAATTCATTGTGTGGTTCAGAAACGAAACAACGCTTCTGGTGCTGTGGCAACCACCTTACCCTGCAGGCATCTACACGCACTATAAGGTGTCAATCGATCCATCTGATGCTATTGATAGTATTCTCTACGTAGAGAAGGAAGGAGAACCCCCTGGTCCAGCGCAGGCAGCATTTAAAGGACTTATTCCAGGTAAAGTTTCCACGAAATTGTTGATAATTATGAAGAAACAATGTATGGGTATTATGACTTTGACATGCACTTCTCACCTCATATTTGTAGCTTTTTTTGAAGACTTAAGTTTCTATGCCTTTAGGCATCATTGTCAATTCTTTCTAATTGTCGAAATGGCGGTTGGTGATCCTGTAGGTTAATTTTTGTTCCTTCTGTTGGCTGACCGATGAACTTCCAAATCAAAATTTTTTTGCCAGGAATTTCAAAGTTCATTATTTTCTTTCTATTTTTGTGGTTGTAAATTTTCTCCCAAATTGTGAGTTCTCTAGATTTATCTGTTGTAATAATTTGGAATTTGATTCGATTCTGTATTTTTCTGCCATGACTATTGCAGATTTTTGTTCTTTTGTACGAGCATCTGAATTACTTTTAGTTTTTCGCCTTCTTCTTTTTTTCTTCTTCTACTTCATGAAATTAGGTATTTTGACATGTTTTCACATAAGTGGGATTTAATGAATCTTCCCATCTAGTAAATGGGCGTCCAACACTTCTATGACCTATTGGTTTGTACTTAAATAACAGCTGAGGGATTCTATCTGTAGGCATTCTTTTAACATGTTCATACCAGTTGTTTCTCATGTTGTCAATTCTATTTGTTAAATTAAGAATATTTTAGTCTTTTTTAATATCTTCATTTCTTTTTCTGTTCAAAATTGTCACACCTGCTACTGAACGTAAGAACTTCATTTCTGCAGTTTCTATTTTTCTTCTGTCTGAACTGTCCCACTTGCATACAAGGTGTGATCAATAAGTTTCCGGAATGGCTTCAAAGCAATTATGCCATTGAGGAGTTTTTAATTTTCACCCAGGCTGTACACTCAGAATTTCCTTGTGATGAATTTGAGGGGTCGCGCGACCTTCTCTGACCTTGCAGTATGCTGGTAGAAGCTCTGAAGCATGCGGCGATTTCTCTGTGTAGCAACAATGCGGGATTACGAGGAACAAAGAACATGCATCAAATGTTGCTTTAAACTTGGTAAAACTGCAACAGAAACATATCAAATGTTAAGAACAGCTTATGGGGAGGAAGCAATGGGCAAATCTCAAGCATTTGAGTGGTTTTCGAAATTTAAAAGGGGCATGACATCGGTTAAGGATGAAAATCGTCTGGGACGACCAACTTCCAGAAAAACCAATAAAAATATCGATCGAGTGAGGGAAATGGTATTAAATGATAGGCGCATTTTAATACGAGAACTGTCTGATGCACTAGCACTCTCGTTTGGAAGTGTTCAAAGCATTTTGAAAGACGATTTGAACATGCGAAGAATTGCTGCGAAGTTCGTGCCCCGCCTCCTTTCATATGACCAAAAGGAAAGTCGTGTGATTACCTGCACAGATCTTAAAAAAACAGCTTAAAAATGACGCACGGTTCATGGAAAAGGTTATTACTGGTGATGAAACATGGATTTATGGCTACGATCCAGAAACTAAACAACAGTCTTCGCAATGGAAGAGTCCTGCATCTCCACGCCCCAAGAAAGCCAGACAAGTTCGATCGAATGTGAAGTCAATGATGATTGTTTTTTTTTTGACATTAATGGAATTGTGCATAAGGAATTTGTACCACAGGGTCAAACAGTGAATCAAGTGTACTACAAACAAGTGTTGCAAAGATTGAGGGAGAATGTGCGACGCAAACGGCCAGAGAAGTGGAGGACTGGTGACTGGTTCCTGCATCACGACAATGCGCCCGCGCACAAAGCAATTTCTGTCCGCCAGTTTTTGGACAAAAATAGGATGAGTACTGTTCCCCATCCAGCCTATTCTCCAGATCTGGCTCCAGCAGACTTTTTCCTGTTCCCACGGCTAATAATTCGGCTCCGAGGACATCTTTTGAGGACATTGATGTCATCCAGCGCGAATCGCAGAAGGCATTGGACACATTTAAAGAAGACGACTTCCAGAAGTGCTTCCAGCATTGGCAGAAGCGCTGGGACAAGTGTATCAACTCCCAAGGTGACTACTTCGAGGGTGACAGTGCTGAATAGAAACTTTGAAGTGTTGTGTTGTGTTTATGGCCTCATTCCGGAAACTTATTGATCACACCTCGTATGTTAAAACAGGCACTGCCATAATTTTGTAAAATTTTAATTGTGTACTCCTCAAAGTTTTATTTTTCAGTGCCTGTTTTATAGCGCCACACATTCTTTGTATGTATATTTTATTGCAGTCATTGCAACTAATTTGATAAATTCAAGATTTATACCAATTGGAGAATTAACTTTTTTATTACCCCGGGTGAGTTTGTCTTTGGTGCTAATGCAATATTGAATTTGTTTTTAATCTATTTTTCAGGTCGAGCGTACAATATTTCAGTGCAGACACTGAGTGAAGATGAGATATCAGCACCGACGACTGCACAGTATCGCACAGTACCTCTCCGTCCACTCAACGTGACCTTTGATAAAAACTCCATCACTTCTAGTTCTTTTACAGTTCATTGGGATCCTCCAAAAGGGAAAAGGTACAGTAACACATGTCCTAACTTTTCATATGCACTAATTCTTAATAATAATAGAATAAATGCACACAAGTTGTGCATAAGGTATATAAGGTACACATGTTGCATTGTCATCACTTCCTGTTGCACATGGGTTCACACAGCTGTTACTTGCAACAATCTAGTGCTCCATCTAGACTTAAATATGAGTTAGCACTGGAAACTTTCCTCGTGGAAGATCTACGCATGGATTTCACCACAAACCCTGCAAAAATTTGTATTCCATATGTTAAGATGGGAAGTATTTTGGCCTCAAAAAGTTTCATGATTGTTGCAAGTAACAGCTATGTGAACCAATGTGCAACAGGAAGTGATGACAATGCAACATGTGTAACTTATATACCTTATGCACTTCATAGCACTGGGCTACATTATTTTTATAGGATGCCAGATGTAATAAGAACAGTCAACTCTTTTAAACAGCAATGAGCAGGTCATGTGGCATGAATGAGAAAAGAAAGAGAGGGTTGGAAACTCCTTATAGGAAAACCATAAGGACAGCGTCCGGTAGGTAGGGCAAGACTGAATTTGGAGAATAATATTAACCATATTAAATTAATATTGGGAAGCTAAAGCTATTACTATGATAGAAATAAGTAAATTAATAAGCACAATTAAATTATTGTAAATCAATGGTAAAGAGAAAATTTTTTGCCTGAACCGGGAATCGAACCCCGAACCTTTAGCTTTCCATGCTAATGCTCAGACCACTGAGCTAATCCAGGCTTCATTCCCATCCAAGCAAGAATCCTTCCTTTACCTTTAGTCTACTGGCCCCACATTCAATTGCAATGAATCATCATTCACAAATACACAATGAATGGCTTCTACCTGAAGACACGAAGGGACTCCACACAGCTATAGCATTATTTATTAAATTAATATTGGGAAGCTAAAGCTATTACTATGATAGAAATAAGTAAATTAGTAAACAAAGTTAAATTATTGTAAATCAATGGTAAAGAGAAAAATTTTTGCCTGAATCAATGGTTCGGGGTTCGATTCCCGGTTCAGGCAAAAATTTTTCTCTTTACCATTGATTTACAATATTAACCATAATTTGAGGGAGGTATATTATGCAAGGGATGATTGGAAAACATTGGATAAGGATGTATGCAGAGCTTATTGTCAATTCGATAGTGCCTGTAAGTTAGTTATTTCCGTTTTAACATCTAAGGTAATACCGTATCTAGGACGCCTTTAGGGTGTGTGTTTCTACCTATTTGTTTTTGTCTTTTTTAAGTCAATCAATCAGTATATAAATATATAAATCAGTCCGGAGACTACAGTGTTTCCCGCATCGCACATTTCGATCGCTATGTTTATCTATCCTTCCTTTTATCTTATAGTCTACAATTGTCCTGTCGAGCATAGCCATTCTAACCCCTTCTCTCTGATGCATTGGAGATCTTCCTATTCTTCTTCTTCTCTTCCCTGTATTATAATTCAAAGCTATTTTGACCATCTTTACTCTTCCATGTCCCGCGCCGTAGCTAAGTGGTTAAGGCAAGATGCTTGGTGCAGAGCTACGAGACTTGCGCTGGTTCGAGTCCCCATGGGGAAGACATTTTCTCATGGGATTTTGGCCTGTATGGGACCGATGCCCACTCAGCATCTTGAGGCATTTGGGTAACTACAATAAGTAGCGACTCCAGATTCAGAAGACCAGCTATAACGGCTAGGGGCCCCAATATGCTGACCATATGTCACACCTACACTGGCTGGATGATTGTCTACCTCTGTGATTAACACATGGACGTGTGCTGTCTCCTTTGAGGTCAAATTCGGTGGCATAAGGGGCCAATCATAGATTTATACCAATCGTTATTGAAAGAATTTCAACAAATAAATTTATTAATTGAATTTCTAAGTTAAGAGAGTTATCAGATGACTGAAAGCAAGTAATGGTCTCTTAAACCAATCAATAGTAAATTAGCGCTTACTTCTGATGCAGTAGAGCAGTCGGTAAGATGCTTTCTTGCGACGACACAGGCCCAGGTTCGATCCTGGTCAGGATTTTTTAATAATGTTATTTTTTATAATGCCTACACGTTACCTGGCTACGTTACATAAATAAATTTGTATATATACGGAAATTAATTAATGAAAGGAAACAGCTCATATATATATATAAAGAATAACGATTGTAAAATCTCGTTACTTTGTTTAAAAAACAAAAGGCATAACTAGATTGTTTATTTCCACTACTAATGTAAAATGCGTCTGATTAACTTAAATTAAGACAAGTTAATATATAATTCCATTATACAAGTAAGCCCTGGAGTATTGCATCGCGTCATACAGACAGTTTCTAGCAGGGAACGATTGTGGTCTAGTGGAGAGAGCTTCTATTTCCCATGCAGGAGGTCACGTGTTCTATCCTGCTGTCATGCTTTTTTTTTTCTCTTTCTCGTCCTTATCTCAATTAATTTTCTTTGTTTTGTTTTATTTACAGCATTTACTGCACTACTTATATACGTGACATTATTTTCCATTGCACGACACACAACAAAATAGAACGGATTTTAGTTTCTCAAATAGTTATATACTTGTGAACCAAACAACTGACCTCTGGTCATGTGCAGTGGCTTCGTTCTGGGACTTAAAAATTACCTGTGTGCCAACAATTATTTCAAAGGCTGTACATCAATTCAGCCCCATTGCAACTTATACACAGTATGGATTCTTCTAAAGTGAAATAAGTATGCAATGGATTTGTGTCATCAGCTACAGCTGGATACATGTAATGAACAATGAGGAATGAAAAAGGAGGATATTCACTGGAAAAGAAATATATATGTCATCCTATCTAGTTTGTGCCTTTTCTTTGACTTATCTACTTTTTCCCAGGGATGAGTGAATTTATATCTAAACTGGGATTTGAACCCAAGGTCTCTGGTTTTCCATACCAGTACTCTAAACCACTGACCTCTTCAGGCTGCTCAATTAGATGGAAATCACAATGTTCTACACAACTTGTAGCTGCTTCCTGTTTGGGAACACATTTTAGAGGAATTTTAACACTACTTTAATAGCTAATGTAGTTTATTTTTTATGTTATTGTTCTTTTAAGCACTTATTTTTAGTAAGTAAAGTTTATATAGTAATACTTGCTCAAAGCGGAATCGCTTGGGACCAATTTTTTTTTCCACATTAGACAAAATTTCGCATTATAAAAAACTAAAATGTATTAATAATCTTGGATTATAGAGTACTGTATATGTCTTTTTACGTACCTTGAATTAATTGTAGTTCTGCTGTCGTTAAAAAGTGATGTATAGTATGTATGAGCTACTTCGATGGTAATGCGCAAAAAAACAGTCCTGTTTCATCAGCGTTAAAAATGTCTCTAAGGTGTGTATCCTAAAATTAAAGTATGCAGTTTCAGTTTCCACTCACTAAGTACACTTTCATCCACATC
This sequence comes from Diploptera punctata, assembly GCA_030220185.1. Classification (NCBI taxonomy): domain Eukaryota; kingdom Metazoa; phylum Arthropoda; class Insecta; order Blattodea; family Blaberidae; genus Diploptera; species Diploptera punctata. Next base: position 1,032,389 of record JASPKZ010007819.1, read on the forward strand.
CTTTAATTCCCCACAAATTTCATTCCACACTACATTGTGTCGTCTTTTAAAACTGTCCAGCCAACCTGAAGGTGCCTTGAAAAAATTATTACCTAGGGATTTAGCAACAGCTAGAGCTTGACTTTGGAGTGTTGGTCTGGAAATTAAGAGATTTATCTTCAATCACCTTCACTTTTTCATTTAATGACAATGATACTTGTTTTAGTCATCTTTATTCCGTAAATTCAGAACACTACCTGTGAAAGATCAGTCTCAGAACTTAAAAACTAATTTAAGATTTTACAATGCCATGGATACTTGTGAGTGCAAATAACGGGTGTGCAGTGAGGCCGAATTAAAATTCCAGGTACAGGTAGAATCTCTACTTTACCTGATGGCAGGAATCATTCCTTATTGTTTTCTTGGCCTAATGGGAATTCAGTGATGTGGAAACTAATTTATCCCTCTGTCTTTCCGCTTTATAATCTTTTTTGTGAATTGTGTAGAAATATCCTTCCATTTCCATGTTGGACGGATTCCGTTTTGTGCAAAATAAATACACGTAAAATTACTATTATTTTGCCGGAACAAATAAATTTGTTCACATTGGACAGATTTCCACATTATTCACGTTCTGGATTAAACAAGTTTTACTGTATTTTCAATGTTTTTATTTTTTAAGTAAATAGTATAAAAATCCCACTAAAGTGTCTTCTTGAATAAGGATCTCGTAGAAGGAGTGTAGAATAAAAGCTCTCGGCTTCGTGTACAAGTGATTGTATTTGAGAGAGAAAAATATGCATCTAAGTTGAGATGCGTACATAGCTCAGTGCTTTAGTGTGTTGGTATGGAAAAGTAGAGACTTAGGTTAAAATCCCAGTTTAAGCATTAATTTTTCTCTTCAAATATTAATTTGTCCTTTAATGTAAATAATATTATTAATGTTTTTATTTAACTTTCCAACCTGAATAGAGTTTTATTTAGGAAAGAAACATTTTTTTTTGTTGAGTTGTTTCTTGACTCACCTCATATTTCTTAACTCCCTCGCAGATCCAGATTTCTTCACTGTATTTGTGACATTCTCAATGCTGTATCACGTTCACAACTGACATCCAATGGTCTCCTTTCCTGTAGACTGACCTCTGCGCCATCTGATGGCTGATCGACGAACTTCCAAATCAATCCCCTCTCCTTATCACCGGGTGTTTCAAAATTCATAGTTATGTTTTTATTCTTGCATATGTAAATTTTTTCCCAAATAGTGAGTTCCTTCGGTTTTTCTAATTGTTTAAGTAATTTTGTTTTGGTTTCTGAAATGTTAAAAACGGAGAAACATAAAAATCTGCAATAGCTGCACATGCCTGGTCAGAAAAACATAGAATAGAAACCAAAACAAAATTACTTAAACAATTATAATAACCGAAGGAACTCACAATTTGGGAAAAAATTTACATATGCAAGAATAAAAACATAACTATGAATTCTGAAATACCCGGTGATAAGGAGAGGGGATTGATTTGGAAGTTCGTCGGTCAGCCATCCGATGACGTGGAGGACAGTCTGCAGGAGAGGAGACCATTGGATGTCAGTTGTGAATGTGATACAACATTGAGAATGTCACAAATATAGTGAAGAAATCTGGATCTGCGAGGAAGTTAAGAAGTATGAGGTGAGTCAAGAAACAACTCAACAAAATTAAAATAAACCTCATAGTGTTATTTCCTACCTACATAACTTAAGAAAAAATGTATTTAGGAAAATTAAGGTTCAAACCCCAGATCTCTGACTATACGCAACAGGATGATAACTGTTACACCGTTTCATCTCCTATACAAACGTCAAACAATTGTTTCCTCTTATAAAATTCTCTATCGACTATTCTTTCTAAAATAAAAGTATTTCCAGGGTTGGAAAATGTTAAATGTAACATAAAAAAAATTAAAATCTTCTTTTTCTTCTTGCAAGGATTAAACCTTTTTGGTTTGTTCCAGCTCCAAATATCATAGCTGTTGTGTCCTTCTCTTTTGTGAGCGTCTCCAATCTCTTTTTCCTCTTCTTGGTTGATAGTTCATTCCACAGACATTTTCTCCTATACTCTTCTATTTTATCTGTCAAACTGAATATTTGTAGTTCTTTACGGATATCTTCACTCTGTTTTTTATCCATTAAAGTATATCCTATCACAAATCGTAAATATTTAATTTATGCTGCTTCTATTCTTTTAATTGATTGTTTATTCAGAGTCCATATTTCTGAGCCATACAATATTGCAGGTAATTAAAATAAGATAGAAAATATATTGTTGTGTTTTGTTGTAACAGTGAGTTTGACAAGTATCAGGTGCTCATCAGCATCAGGCGACCAGCTCCGGTCACAGTACTAAGTGGAGAGCCTACAATGTGGGAGTTCAAAGACAGTTTGGAGGCCGGACGTACTTATCAAGTGGTGATCAAGACAGTGGCTGGGAAAGTAACCAGCTGGCCAGCGACTGGGAACGTCACTCTTAGTAAGCATCCTTATCAAACTGTTCAACGGTAATCTAACAAGAGGTTGTGTTTTTCTGAAAAAACCACGAGCGACAAAGTCGCAAGTGAATTTGTGTAATGAAAACTCAACCTCGCATTGGATTTGGAGTGACTATTTAGCGAATAATACAACATCAGAAGCTAAAAATAATTTTTAATTTTTACCAACTGTGAGGTTATGTATTCCGATCTTACTTCCGGGCGATTTCTAAGCTGGCTGTATCATTATAAATATCATATCTTTACTGTTAAATCTCTTTGGGCTTGGGAAAAATCAATAACAGATGATTGTATGAGAAATAACTATTAACAATAATGCAGATTCATTATAGAACATTTAATAAATTTTTAGATCAACAGAACTAACCTTTCTTTTTTGGTAATTTTTTAAGTTCATTTCTTACTGTACCATATCGATTGTACATTATTTAATCGATATCCTTGTCAAAGAAGTTAATTTGCAGATATATTTCTCATTATTAACAGGAAGAGGCAATTTTATCAACAGGAAGAGGCAGAATTATTGGTCTATGAGATAAATAGTATTTGACATTGGATTTTTGACAGTTCTTTTTTGTTATCCCAGTAACACTTTATAAAATAATTGAATTGCTTTTTCTATTCTTAACCTTATATTTTGTTATCTGAAGGGAGAAGTTGTATAGTATTCTATAATTTAAAATAAATTGTTTGTCACCTTACCTCATTTCCTGTCTTCTAATTAGACCAGTTTCAAAACCTCATCAGTTCCATCTTCACTAAATCCATTACCATTCTTCTGTCGTTAAGGAGTACAACTTCTTACTCCATCTGTTGGTGAACCTCCAAATCAATTCAACTTCCCCAGAAATTTCAAAATTCATTAATTTTTTTTAAATGTGGATTTTTTCGCCAAACTGTGAGCTCTTTAGATTTTTTATTTGTTTTATTAATGTAACCTTTCTTTCAATTTGTTGTTTTTCTGACCAAGCATGCTCAGTTAATCACACATTTTTCCACATCCCTATTTTTGATTTTCCTATGTTGTTCCTTCACGCTGGTTTTCAAATTTATTTTTGTTTTCCTTATGTAAATTTTACCACAATCTCTGCATTTAATCTGGTAAATTCCTGATTTGTTTTCTTTTTCTGTAAGTAAGAATCAAATGAATCGTGAATTCTTCTTACTCATACATTATGTTTTTTTAAACACAGCACCACAGTATCGGAGAAAAATCTTCCCCATCATCATCTGTTTGTGAAAACAGCTGACGATAGGGAAGATTTTCTCCGATACTGCAGTGCTATGTTTAAAAAAAACATGGATGTATGAGGTAAGAAGAATTCATTTGATTCTTATTTAGAAAACCTCATAATGTTAAAATTCCCAAATTTTTTATGTTAAATTTCTTTTTCTATTTCATCATTTTTTCATCACCATCCTCTTATTGTGTCCTCCTTTCGGAAGGTTGGTTCCAAATACACCTCCAACCATCTTTGTCTTCCCATGCTTTGCTTCTTTTTAGTTCTTCCCAGTCGTATCCTCTCTCTTGTAGACTTTTCTTCACATGGTTAATTCATCTTTCTTATGGTCTACTTCATGATCGTTTTCCTTGTATCTTGAGATTTAACAATCTTTGTTAAATCCCAAAGTCTGACCCTGCGTCCATGTCATGGGAGATGGTAAGCACATTTCAGGTTTCTTGTTGGACCTGAACATCAGCTCGATGTGCACCCTGACAAGTATACCTGAAATGAGTGAGCTAAAGGGTCTCCAGTGAAGCCACATCAGTCCTAGCAAGTCAGTGCTGGATGATGAAATGATTTCAAAAACAAATAATCCTCATAATTTTTATTGGTTTTAATTATTCTATTGAGGCTATAATTCATTTTTCAATCTCATGTTGTGTGGTATCCTGCTGGACTTCAAAATTCATAAAAAGATAGACTTATTCAATTGTATATATTAAATTTGGGAATTTTTAACATTATGAAGTTTTGAGAATTCCTAAAATAAGTAATTATGAGGTTCAATTAATAAGAATTAAATGAATCATGATTTCTTCTTAACTCATACTTCTATATTTTTTTAAACACAGCACTGCAGTATCAGCGACCATCGTCACCATCCTCAGCTGTTTTTACGACTGTCAATTTTTCCTTTAGCCGGTAATTATCCAAACTGCCATCTGGTGTTCTTTTGAAAGAATTATTTTCTAAACTGCCATCTGTTGTATTTTTGAAGAACTTTGTAATCAAGCTCGGTTCGTCTGGAATCTCGAAGTTCATGGTTCTAGTATGGTTTTTTTAATATATATTTTTTCCCAAACTGTTAAATCCAAAGGTTTGGATAGATGTTTCAAAAGTTTTGCTTCTTTTTCAATTCTATGATGCTCTAATAAACTATGTGCTGCTATAGTTGATTTTTCAATTTCTCCATTCTTTATGTTTCTGAAGTGTTCTTTTTTACAAGTTTGCAAGTTCCTTTTTGTTTTTCCTATATATATCCTGTTGCAAAATCAGCTATAGCAGCACATAGTTTATTAGAGCATCATAGAATTGAAAAAGAAACAAAACTTTTGAAACATCTATCCAAACCTTTGGGTTTAACAGTTTGGGAAAAAAATATATATTCAAAAAACCATACTAGAACTATGAACTTCGAGATTCCAGATGAACCGAGCTTGATTACAAAGTTCTTCAACAATACATGGCAGTTTAGAAAATGATTCCATTCAAAAGAACACCAGATAACAGTTTAGAAAATAATTCTTTCAAAAGAACACCAGATGGCAGTTTGGATAATTACCGGCAAAAGAAAAAATTGACAGTCGTGAAAACAGCTGAGGATGATGACGATGGTCGCTGATACTGCAGTGCTGTGTTTAAAAAAACATAGAAGTATGAGGTAAGAAGAAATCATGATTCATTTAATTCTTATTCAAATGTGTCTAAATATCGCAAAGAATAGGGTGCAGGTAGGCAGATACTTTTGAAATTCACAATGGGTTTAAGCAAAGAGATGCACTCTCTCCTCTGCTATTCAAATTTTTTTACTAAAGAATGCCATCAAATCTTAAGAGGATAAAAGCATACGTTTCAGTAGTATTAATAAGCTGAATATGATATAATAACACTCACAGAAACATTTCTAACAACCCAATGGAGCACGGAAAACTTCTACACAATTAACTCATATGCCAGCCATGGGGAAAGAGGAAGATCTAAAGGAGGGATAACAATGCTAATAAAACCAAAATTAGCGCCGTTCGAGATACTTCAAAAATCAGAAAACACGCTGCTAGTAAAGACAAACACATGCACAGTACTAAATGTCTACTTCCAGCCAGAACACAAGGAAGAAGAAATCCAGGAGGAGATAAGCCAGGCACTAAGCAAGACGAACAGGACAGACAATATGATAATAATGGGCGATCTTAACTGCAGAATTGACACACCCACATATAAAGCGAAAAATGTAGTCGGTCATATAGAAAAAGAAGGGCTAACTCTAGTAAGCAAAGAGAAAGAATAAACTTACATCGGACCAAATGGAGCCAGCACAATCGACCTTGTCTTCACAAACAGCCACAAGACCCACCAAAAGATAAGAAGAGACATACCAGTAAGGAAACATATACCAGTAAGTACCGACATATATATAAAAGACACACCAACAAAGAAAAAACTCCAGAAAACCAACAAATAAACTATCGAGAAAGATTGACAGAGAGAAACTAAACACAGAAACGATACAAAAGGCATCAGAAGAAATAAAAGAAGGAAAAATAAATCAGGCAGTCGATGCAATAGAAGGACAAATAAAACAAGCGACAGTAAAGAAAGAATGGAAAAGAAGAAAAAAAAGCAAAGCCATGGTTCAAACAAGAATGCTACGTAGCGAGGAGAGCCGCGATCATAGCACTCCACAAGGCAAAACTATCGAAAACACACGAAGACCTACAAGAATACCAAAATACCAGGAGAGCCTATAATCAAACAGTGGAAAGGTATAAAGAAACGTACCAGGCGGAAGAAGAGAAAAAAATAATAGGAAAAGCAGAGGAAAAATGGTATAAAGTGACCTCACCAAAACAGCCATCCTTTCCAAGAGATATACCAATACATACATGGGAGAAACACTTTAAAGAAGTACTGCAGGCCCAGAAACCACACGAAGGAAAGAAGAAGTGGAGAAATCCTGCCTCTTCACCAGAGAGGAAGTAAGACGACACATTGCAAGTTCGAAAAACAGAAAAGCCTGCGGACCTGACAAAATTGCCTTCGAACACCTCAAAGAAACAGAGCAAGCTCTCGCAGACACCTGGACAGAGCTTTTCAACGAATGCCTAAGGCAAGGCAGCATTCTGGACAAGTGGAGAATAGCAACGCTGAAGGTGCTGTACAAAGCCAAAGGAGACACGAAGGACCCAAACTCATACAGGGGAATAGCCCTAGAGTGCACAACACTAAAAATAATGACCAGCATACTCACAGAGAGATTAAGAGCGATGACAGCCCACGGCATACCGGAACAACAGTTCGGCTTCGTAAAAGGGAAATCGACGACACAAGCAATTAAATGTCTACAAGAGAGCATCGAAATAGCCTTAGAACAACCGAGAGGAAAACTTCATAGACTACAAGAAGGCTTTCGACCTCTTAAACAGGCAGCTGATAATAAGAAGAATAGAAGAAGCAGCAGGGAGAAACCAAATAACTAGATTAATTGAGAACATCCTCTCCAGAAACCAAGTGCAGATAGACGACAGAGTTTCAAAAACAGAGTAGATACATCAGACAAACGGCATACTCCAAGGTGGCCCGTTGAGCCCCCTACTTTTCATAATAGCAACAGCAAAATACCCACAGAGATAGAAACAGAAAATGTCCAAATCTTGGCATATGCTGATGACATGGTGATTATATCCCAAGACATCGAAAAAGCTCAAACAGCATTCGACAAACTCGTAGCATGGGCCGAAAAGAACGAGCTCGAAATAAATGAGAAGAAAATAGTAAAAATTACCTTCAGGAAAGGAGGAAGACTTGCAGCGAATGACTGCATTCAGTATAAGGGAGACCCACTGCAAAATGTAAACCAGTTCAAATATCTGGGGATCACACTGCAGAGCCGAGGTGACAGCTTTGATAAGCACATCAAAGAACGTGCCTTAGCGGCCAGAATAGCAACGAACAGTATTAAAAACCTGAGTAAACTATCCCTGGAGACAGCAATGACCATCTTCCGCTTAAAAATAGCACCAATCATGACCTATGGAATAGAAGTGATTTGGAAGAACCTAAATAAGGCAAACCTAGAGGAAATAGAGAAAGTCAAAGCACACTTTTTAAAGATAGCGCTAAGCGTATCAAAATACATGCCTTCACGCCTAACATACATACTGACAAAGGAACCATTCTTCATAGAAGAGCTCCACCTGGACCTTCTCGTGCCGGCAACAGATGCCTACAAAGAACTGCTGTGGGAACTCAACGAGAAGAGAGAACAGATATGGCCTGAGTTTCTACGCAACGGATGCGATGATCTACAGGGAATGGACAGCAGCCAGATACGACCTCAGACACACCGTGACAAGAGTTGCAGTCCATGGTTTCCACCACAGGATATGCACAACAGTGAAGCACCATAATCCAGAAGAAAAATGCAAGTGCAAACTATGTGGGTCACACGGCGACCGATATCACCTGTTACAATGTAAAAACATAGGAACATCGATAACATACTTTTGTAAGTCATGAAAACAGTTCTTTCTACATGGCCATTGGCTGCAATGATACCTATTATTATTAATAAGCTGTTGAGATATGCTTTTGATGTAGTATTACACTGAGCAACAAAAAAAGAAACCTTCTTTTTGTTTCAGAAAGAATAATATATTATTCTGGTAGTATTTTTTCTCCTGAATTTAAATATGATATCGGCTTTTCTCCATCACGTAAGGTTCCGAGAGACAGGCATTTATAATTGCAAACACTATAATATTTTCTACATAAGTAACTACACAATATTCGAACACTCTGACTCACCTTGAAAGTAAGAAATGACGATTTTCTGCTATATTTCGCTTGTTGAGCATCCATCTTGATGGTCCAGCAATAATCGGCCAGCATATTAGGATTCCATTTGCCTTGATATCTCTTTTCCATAGCTGAAATCTCCTGAGGAAAGTGTTCCCCCTTTTATTTTACAATGGACAAATGAACGAAAAAAGTTTATTAAATAATAATTATTTGAATCCATTAATTGAAATTGAAATAAAAAAACTGTAGGTGACCTAGAAATTCCGAATACATATTTGAAAACACGATAAAAAACTGCATTAAGAACAACTATTGGATCTCATGAGACAAAAATCATGTTCACCAGTGTTATTAGATGATAGTAAGAAGAAACTAAGGGCCAACATATGCACTCTATTGGGTTATGCTAAGACATTGTGGCTGGTAGTAAACATAAATAAAACTAAATATATGGTCACACATAGAAATACATTATATAATGGAAATGGATAGTTAATAACAAATGAGTGAAATTTTGAAGAAGTGACTGAATTCAAATACCTAGGAACAATAATTACAAATAGGAATGAGATGGAAAAAGAACTTAAACATAGGCTCAATTCTGGAATTGCATGCTATTATGTATTACTAAGACTCTTTTTTTTTGTGAATATTTTTTTCTTCATAACCATTCTCCTTTGCTACTTTTATTATGATTCTTCTCTATTTCAAAATTTTCTTTGCCTCAAGGATGTGTTTATTGGTCGATATGTCAAACTATTAAAAACTGCTTGTTTGTGGTTGAATCCTTTTGCTTTAATATAATTATTCATGTCAACAGTAGGCAATGAAAACCTCGTAACTCCACCAGTCATTGAAAACCACATAACTCCAGTAGCCAGCACAGAAATATGTGATGCATAAACTGTTGAGAACACAGACTTCAAATTTATTAATAACATGACTTGTATTCTGTAGTAAAATATGTGGGAACTATTGCTGTATGAATTTTCATAATTATTTAAAACAGTTATTTGTTTCTCCTGTAAAATTTACCAAAACGGAATTACGAGGTTTTCATTGCCCACCACCGATATATAGATCTTTTCTTTAAATACCAAATTCTATTTTCCCTTTTTCTTTGTTTCTATATAATTTGAGATCCTAAAAATGATAATTGTTTGTTCTCTTCAGTTTCTGAAGTGAATTTAATTGTTTTCCTATGTACATTCAAGAGTTTTAAAGCATTATTCAGTATTACCCCTCTTTTACACTTTTCAATGGACCACGGGAAAAATGGTAAAATAGGGGAAAGTGTAAATTGAGGGAAATGGAGATGAGCTAAAAAATGTTGACCCCCCCATGCTCTGCATCCATTTCAGAACATGAAAAAAAAACAGATGGGGATAATATACTACAGTATTACCCCTCTTTTACACTTTACACGAGGGAAAGTGGTGTAAATTGGGGAAATACACAATTATGGAAAACGAGGATGAGCTAAAAAATGTTTACCCCTCACATTCAGCAACCATTCTAGAACATGTAAAATAGCAGTGACTGGGATAATATACAATATTGGCTAAATAATGTAATGTTTCTTTTAATTTAAAATAAAATTCTTTACAACTCACCTCATACCCTGTCTTTTACTTATTTAGAAGACAAAATATAATAATAATATTAATAATAATAATAATAATAATAATAATAATGATTTATTTTAGCTGGCAGAGTTAAGGCCATTAAGGCCTTCTCTTCCACTCAACCAGCGAATCGTAAAATTATACAACAATTACGTACATATTACAATTTTAAGATATTATTAAAATACAGACTAAACAAAATACAATGATGATGTAATCTAATACTAGCTAATACTAACAAAAATATAGAATATAATAAAATTAAAGTGATATAAAATAAAGTAAGTAGCTTCCTAGATGATTATTAATGGAATGCTCTATATAGTTGTTATGCAGTTAATGTTTTCATTATGTCGAACTTAAGATATCACTTAATTTGGATTTAAATAATGATAGCGATTGACAGTCCCTGACATGACTGGGAAGTGAGTTCCATGCTCTAGCCATAGATATTGTGTAAGATTCAGAGTATAGACAGGTCCTGTGTTGTGGTATCAAAAGTAAAGAAGAGTTGTGATCTTGTTCCTAAATTGTGATGAGCCGATAAATTTTGAAAATGTGTTGTTGAACAAGTTGGTAAATATGTGTGCAGAATTTGGAATAGTAAGGTATGTGAATGTAAAGTTCTTCTGTCATTTAGGCATAGCCATGATAAGGCCTGAAATGAAGGAGACACGTGGTCACAACGACGGGGATTGAATATAAATCGAATGCACGCATTATGAGCACGCTGTAGTCTGTCATATAGATCAGTTGTCAGATTAGTCAGTAATATGTCACAGTAGTCGAAGTGTGGCATTATAAGAGTCTGTACAAATATCAGGTGAGGTAAAAAGAATGTTATTTTGAATTAAACCTCATAGTGATATTCCTATAATAGTTCAATGTAATAAGTGTTTTGAACTGCTGAAAACATAAAAATTTCTTTATTTATTTTACTTTCACCATTTAAAAAATGAATAACAAGGAGAGGTTCAGCAAGCAGCACTATGAATCTTTATTGAGAGATTAAAAAAAATTTTTTTGCCATAGAAGTACATGGGTTGAATTTCAGAAATGTTTTAAAGTTCTGAGCGAACAAAGTTGGCTCAACGAACTTGCTCTGCTGTATATCGATTGTACAGAAGTGAGATAATCGATCAAATAAATTGAATATCTTTGATGTTTAATGCTGAAGATCGATGTGATGTGACATAAATTGCGGGAAAACAAAATTTCAGAAACGTAAAAGCGGAGTTTTTAATACATTGTGAATTTTAGAGAAACTGAAGGGACCTTTAAAAAATGTTGTAAAATGCGGGAACATAAAAGCGGGGTAATACAGTATATATATTTTTTATGTAAAAAGACTGACATTTGTATTAAATATTGTTTTAATAATGTTGATATGTTTTGTTACAGAACCTCTTCCTGTAAAAGGCCTACAAGCCACTTTGGACGAAAAGACTGGATTCATTAGACTGGATTGGCAGCCAGACAATGCGAGCCTTCAGGACAGCTACAAGGTTAATTAATAGATAGAGTTCGATTTTTACGTGAATGAATTTGTTTTTTTCTTACATCTTACCTCATAGTTTATGTTTTCTTAAACACGGGAACTGCAGTTTTCAAGAGGAAACATCCCTCCCATTTTCAACCGACATTATGACTACCAGATTTTCGTTGGATTCTCCCTCTATAACATTGCCATCTGGTGCTGATTTGATAAACTTCGAGATCAGGTTCCGTTCATCAGGAATTTTGAAATTCATGGATCTAAATTTGTTCTTCTGAATATATATCTTCTCCCAAACTGTCAGTTGTAAAGGTTTTTCTAAATGTTTTACAAGTCGGGCCTCTTTTTGAATTTTATGACCCTCCAACACACTATTTGCTGCAATAGCGGATTTTTCAATTTCACCATTTTTAATAATTCTAAAGTGTTTTTTTATGCGAGAGTCCAAATTCCCTTTTTGTTTTTCCTATGTATACTTTATTGCAGTCTTTACAACTAATTTGATAAATTTTAATTATAAAACTTTTTATACCTTTTTTTACGCCGTCCTCAACTACAATAATTCATGTCACAATCTTCATTATATCATTAAATTTCTAAGCTTTTCGAAGATGAAGCCAAGACTTCAAAAAGCTTAGAAATTGAATGATGTAATGAAGATTGTGACATGAATTATTATAGTTGAGGATGACGGTGTAAAAAAAGTATAAAAGAGTTTTATAATTAAAATAATTGCAACGTCAACAGTGTGAACATAAAAAAATGAATATTAAAAGTATAGGTAATTTGATAAATTCCAGATTTTTTACTATCTGGGGTGTTCAATTTCTTATTCATTAATAATAGATTACCAAGGCTAAATTTATTTATCGGTGCTAATGAAATCCAAAGAAAATCCAGTAGTCATAATGTTGGTTGAAAATGGGAGGGATGTTCCTCTTGAAAACTGCAGTTCCCGTGTTTAAGAAAACATAAACTATGGGTTAGATCTAAAAAATTACTCATTCATTGATGAATTAAGAATCTCATAATGTTATTTGCCATATTTAACTATGAATAGATTTCTACGACTCATATCATAATTTTAGATTTCTTGAAGACTATAGGTTTGATGCACTACGTATCATTATCAATTCCATCCAACTGTTGAATTGGTAGTTAATACTGTAGGTTGATTTGGGAAAAAGAAGCTCTTCCAGATGAATGGAAGGAATCAATTATCGTACCAATTTATAAGAAAGGAGATAAAACTGATTGCAACAACTACAGGAGCATCTCATTACTTTCAACTTCGTACAAAATTCTAACAAATATATTAGTAAGCAGACTTACTCACTATATTGATGACATTCTAGGAGATCATCAATGTGCATTTAGAAGAAACAGGTCTACAACAGATCAGATTTTCAGTTTAAGACAGATTTTAGAAAAGAAATGGGAATATAATGGTACTGTACATCAACTATATGTAGACTTCAAAAAAGCATATGATTCAATTAAGAGGGAGAAGTTATATAGTATCCTGCTGGAGTTCGGAATTCCTAAAAAGTTAGTTAGACTTATACGAATGTGTCTAAATGACTCAAAGAGTAGGGTGCGTGTAGACAAACAGTTTTCAGACAATTTTGAAATCCAGAATGGGTTGAAGCAAGGAGATGCACTATCTCCTCTACTATTTAATTTTGTACTAGAGCATGCCATTAACTCTTTAGAGAATGAGGAAGACTTACAACTGAATGGTATTAATAAGCTGTTAGTTTATGCTGATGATATAGTACTACTGGCCGATAGCGAGGAGATACTAAAGGCCAACACGCACACACTATTGAGTAACACTAAGAAATTGGGACTGGAAGTAAATATCAGTAAAACTAAATATATGGTCACACGTAGAAATTCAGTATATAATGGAAATGGACAGCTAATGACAAATGAGGGAAATTTTGAGAAAGTGGCTGAATTCAAATGCCTAGGAACAATAATCACAAATAGGAATGAGATGCACAAAGAAATTAAACATAGGCTCAGTTCTGGAAATGCATGCTATTATGCATTGCAGAGACTTTTGATGTCCCAACTCCTTTCAAGAAATGTTAAGCTGAAAATATATAAAACTATTATTCTACCAGTTATATTATATGGATGTGAAACATGGTCTCTTACTTTAAGGGAGGAAAGAAGATTACGAGTATTTGAGAATAAAGTTCTTAGGAAAATTTTTTGACCAAAGAGAGATGAACAGACAGGTGAATGGATAAGACTACGTAACAATGAACTACATGGTCTTTATAGGAAGCCAGATATAATAAGAACAATCAAGTCTCGTAGACTGCGATGGGCAGGACATGTTGCACGTATGGGGAATGAAAGAAGTGAATGGAAGCTTCTTGTAGGAAAGCCAGAGGGAAAACACCCAGTTGGTAGAACAAAAATTAGATGGGAGAACAACATTAACTATGATTTGAGGGAAGTAGATTATACAGGGAATGATTGGAAAGCATTAGCTCAGGATAGGGATGTATGGAGAGCTTATGTCCGCGTGGCCATGAATCTACAGGTTCGATAGTGCCAGTGAGTAAGTAAATAAGAATTTATATTATGTTTTTCAGACCAAACATGAGCAGCAACTGCAGATTTTTCAATTTCCCCATCTGCAGTTGCTGCTCATGTTTGGTCTGAAAAACATAATATAAATTCAGACACTAAATTATTAAAACAGTTAGAAAATATAAAAGAGCTGACTATTTGGGAAAAATTTATATTCAGAAGAACAGAAACAGAGTTATGAATTTTTATATACCGATGGAGCGTGACCTTGTTTGGAGGTTCTTTGGCCAACCACAGGATGGAGCTGACATCGACATCCAGGTTGTGCAACATAATGCAACATAAATAAAACCAGTCTGGAAAAGCTGACGATAAAACAGAATTGTTTTGAAGTATGTTCAAGAACAAATCAACATTAATATTGAGGTAAGATGTCCAGACTAAAAATAATATAATTAAAATAACCTCAAAATATAACTTCCTAAAATTAAATAGTAAAATTTTTGCCTGAGCACAGGTTTGAAAATAAAGACCTCCCATTTTTTTGCACTGGCGCACTAACTACTTGTGCAACCTGGGCATCTCTATTCAAACACAATATTTTGTTTCTATTATCTTGTATAACCCCATCATAAAGTTTTCTTAATGTAAAAGCAACCCAATTTCTTTGTGAATGACGGTTTGTTGCTACAGGAAAGCAGGATTGTATGATAGTAAGAGAGAGAAAAGTTTGTGCCTGTATATGAATACTTGTGTAGAACAAGTGGTTAGTGCGCAGGTACGTAAAATTGTAAGTCTTGAGTTCAAATCCTGGTGAAGCCAAAAGTTTACACATTAATATCATAACTTTTTAATTAAATTTTAGATAATTTTTTACACTTCACGTCATATTTTGCTCTCTAGGTTGCAAGTAGTTTCAAAGGTCATTACTTCCATTCTCAGCTAAAACCAGTGTGACCGTATAATTTTTCTCTTCAAAATGATTAATTAATGTATTTCGAAATTTTCAAGGAGAAGGATTTCATTAAGATTTGCCTCCACAAAAGCAGGAGGATATTATGGTGAAATTAAATGTTTCCTACCTCTCCTCATATAAATCTTCTAAGTAGATCGCGATTTCGAGATCATAACGGTCTCATCTTCAGTACTTTTTTGGCAACTGATGTTATGTCGATCAGAAGAAACTCTTCTCTTCCCTCTGTTGGTGGACAGATGAACCTCTGGATCAGATCAGAATTTGCAGGAATTTCGAAGTTCCTAAGTTTTCCTTTGTTTTTCTGAATATGGATCTTTTCCCAAACCGTGAGTTCCTTTTGTTTGTCTATTTGTTTAATTAGACTGGCTTTTTTTTTCATTTTATTTTATATTATTCAGGAATCTATCAGATCAAATGCAGAGATTGTGCCAAATTTATATTGGAAAAACCGAAAAAAAAATTTGTAAACAAGGGTGAAAGAACATCTTAGAAACATCAAAAATAGAGAAGTGGAAAAGTCAGCAGTAGCTGCTCATGCTTGGTCCGAAAAACATTTAATTGAATCAAAAGCCAGTCACATTAAACAAATAGACGAACAATAGGAACTCCTGCAAATTCTGACCTGATCCAGAGGTTCATTGGTCCACCAACAGAGGGAAGAAGAAGAGTTTCTTCTGATCGACATAACATCAGTCGCCAAAAAAGTACTGAAGATTAGACCATTATGGTCTCGAAATCGCGATCTACTTAGAAGATTTATATGAGGAGAGGTAGAAAAAATTTAATTTCACCATAAATTAAATCTCATAGTGATTAATTCCTATAAAAGTTAAATTAAAAGGAGGAGATTATATTATACAAGTTATAATTTTTGTCTTCAAATATGATTTATCCGTCATTGAGATGAATAATAAAAACATTAATTCATGTTTCAATGGAAGTAACATTATGAAATAAAAATTATTACTTACTAACTCACTGGTACTATTGAACCCGTAGGTTAATGGGCGCACAGACATAAGCTCTCCATACATCCCTATCCTCAGCTAATGTTTTCCAATCATTCCCTGTATAATCTACTTTCCTCAAATCATAGTTAACGTTATTCTCACACCTCATTTTTGGTCTACCAACTGGGCGTTTTCCATGCATGTCTTTCATAAAAATGTAACATACCATGTTCATAGGAACATGTCCCTGTGTTTGAGTCTTTGGCATGGGTTCCCTGAAGTAGTCCCCGCCCAGAGAACCGAATGGGAGACTATTTGACCTCCGGAAATGAATCCATGCCCATATTTCTTGACAGTTGTATTTTTACGGTAAAAGATCGTCACTCTTTCGACCAAGGTACTTTTTTCGTCTGGCATATCACCTTCCACCAGTCTGGCATGGGTAACCCTATCGGCAGCAATGCTACCGCCGGCATAGCTCTCGGGACCATTTAAGCACGTAAGCCACTCCACCACAAGGTAAAGATACCATGGAGATAACATAAATAAAAATTAATAAAGAAATGAATTGTGTCTTACCTCAAACTTTGTGTTCTTCAAGTATGAAAACTGCAGCATTTGGCAAAACCCTTGGAATTGACAGTTTGGGAAGAGATATAAAAATATTAAAAATGGTAAGATTTGAAATACAGATATTAAAAATAGTGAAATTGAAAAATCAGCAATTGCAGCTCTGCTAGAGAATCATAAAATTGAAAAAAAATGCTAAACTTTTAAAACATATTTTTTTAAACATATTTCCAGTTTCATCAGCCTACACTACTTATAAGCAAACTAATAGTTTTATGAAACATGTCCCTGGTCTCTTTTAGGCACTATTTTGTGTTTTGGATGTCATAAACATAAGAATAAAAGACACTAAGCTAAGTGCTTGATTTCAAGGCTGAAGCACTTATAAGGAGCAATAAGTGTTAGTTTTATGTATCTCAAACATGGACGAGTGTATAATGGGACAATATTTCCTTATTAAAGAAACCCATAAAGTTGAATGCAGTTTACATGATCTGCTTTGTTAATGGAGTATTGTATTGTTTTTAAGGTGAGTTATCATGAGGTGGAGTCTTTCAACGGAGATAACAATTCTCTGTACGTAGACAAGGCAGGCAATCTGCTGCTGGAATCTCTGCTGCCGGGCAGGAACTATTCTATATCTGTGCAGGCAGTCAGTAACGGAATGGAGAGCAACGAGACATCACTGTTTCAAGCTACTCGTAAGTATATATTATATTATTATTATCATCATCATCATCATCATAATAAGCATTTGTGATTCAGATTTGGCAATTTTATACACAATTGTGCATCAGATCTGATAATTTCTTTCTTTCTTTTTCTTCTTTTTCTTCTTCTTCTTTTCTTCTTTCTTTCTCTTCTCTTTTTTCTGTTTTCTTTCTTTCTCTTACTTTTCCTCTTTATTTTATCTTTCTTTCTTATTTACTCTTTCTTTTTTTTTACTTCTCTTTTTTATTTCTATCTTTTTTATCGTTCTCTCTTTTTATTCCTATCTTTTTTCTAATGTTTCTTTCTTTCTTTTCTCTTTTTGTTTCTCTTTTGTTCTTTCTTATTTCTTTCTCTTTTCTTTTGCTCTCTCTCCCTTCTTTGTCTTCCCTTTTTTCTTCTCTTTCCTTTAGCCTTTTCTTTTCTCTTTTTCTCTTCTCTTCTTTTTCCTCCCTCTTTTTCTTTCTTTCTTTCTTTTTCTTTCTTTTTTCTTTCCTACTTTTTTCTTTCACTTTATTCTTTCATTTCTTTTTCCTCTTTCTTTTCCTTTTTACTTTTTCCATTCCTTTTTCTCCTTTATCGTCTTTCTTTTTCTTTCTCTTTCTTTCTTTCTTTCTTCCCTTTTGCTCTTTTTCTTCTTTTTTTCTCTTTTTTTTTAAATTTTTTTTCTTATTTCTTCTTTTTGTTTCGCTCAAAAAGTATTGGAAAACATTGGCTCAGGATAGGCACATATGGAGAAGTTATGTCCATGCAGCCATAAACCTACGGGTTCTATAGGGCCACTGAATTAGTTAGTTAGAGTTTATTGCAGAACTTAGTAACACAAATGGAGTGTGCTTTTGCATAAAACTAGAGATCTTGGGTTTAATCCCAGTCCAGGCATTAATTTTTCTTTTCAAATTACACAAATTTTTAAATTTTTGTTTACAGGACCATCATCTCCTATAATAGAAGATCTGCGTCCGATGCTCAATGGTCTCAACATCTCCTGGAAGTCAGATGTGAAGACAAAGCAGGATAATTTTGAAGTCACGTATAAGAGGAACGATACAGGTAAGAAGCTTTTATTTCATACATCGTGTCAAGAAATTGTATTAAATCTTTTAGTCTACATGGTATCAAGATGACTGCCATGTTGGCTCAGATGGTAACATGAGTTTGTTTTAGCCATCACCCTTCATTGCTATATATACATATATATCCATCCATCCATAGTAATTCTGCCTGAGGGCAGGTCTTTCACTGCAATCACAGTATTTCATGCTATGCTTTGTAGCTTTACTAGGGAATTATAGTTGTGGTAGTTGCCCGTTGCTTTCCACACCGTGAAAGATGATGGTGATGGCCGGATGATTTTCGGGGACTGTTGGGCCCTAAGTTTCCTGATATTTGTCTTACAGGTGAGGAAAAACCCCAAAAAAACTTCACCCAGGAGCCTATCCCGATTGGGATTCGAACTTGGGCCCCCTGCATGACAAGGCAGCACGCTACTTCGAGACCACAGAGGTGGACTATATATATATACTTATTATAAAAGTACAACAGGAAGTAACATTGTGAGGTTGTTCTTAATAAATCAGATGAGTTTGTTGCATCTTACCTCATTAAAGTTGAGTTCTTTTAGGACATGTTTCAAAACATTTCTGCTTTATCTTCAGAGCTTGTCCAGACTGTTGATTTTTATGTTGTCAGCCCTGGATGTCGACTCCAACTCTATCTTTTGGTGATACAAAAAACTTGTTTATTAAATCTCTCTCCCTGGAAATAAAAAAAATTCATGATTCCATCTCTGTTCTTCTGGATGTAGATCTTCTTCCAAATGGTGAGTTCTTTTGTGTTTTCTAACTTCTGTGAGGTAAGATGCTACAGACTCACCTTATTATCATAAGTAATGCCACGAGTGAATTTTATCTAGAGAATTTGGAAATGAAGAGTGGTATTTGTTAGGACTATTTAACGAATAAAATTAAGCTGTTTACTCACAAATCATTATTTAACTATAGTTATTTTAAAATATTTATATATTTAATGTAAACAGCGATGTTTGAAAACAAATGAGAAACGATTGGTACACTTCATTTGATTCTCTTGTTCATCACTGCAACCAGATCATATTATTTGTTGCCAAAGGATCACAATATTGTAAGAATACAGCTTAGTGGAGAAATTTATAACATTGTATGTATTAATGAATTTCTGATGTCCTATGATGTAAATATGTCAATTACATTTTTCTGCAACGTTATTTCCTGGAAAATAATTTGTTTAAGAAAGTCCAAACAGTGGTTTCTTTATTAAGTTATGTAGGTAGGAAATAACACTATGAGGTTTATTTTAACATTGTTTAGTTGTTTCTTGACTCACCTCATACTTCTTAACTCCAAGCAGACTCGAGTTTCTTCACTTCATTTGTGACATTCTCAATGCTGCATTACGTTCACAACTGATGTCCAACGGCCTCCTCTCCTGCAGACTGACCTCCATGCCATCTGATGGCTGACCGACGAACTTCCAAATCAATATCCTCTCCTTATCACCGGGTATTTCAAAATTCATAGTTGTGTTTTTATTCTTGCATACATAAAAAAAATACATATGCAAGGATAAAAACACAACTATGAATTTTGAAATACCCGGTGATAAGAAGAGGGGATTGATTTGGAAGTTTGTCGGTCAGCCATCAGATGGCGCGAAGGTCAGTCTGCAGGAGAGGAGGCCGTTGGACATCAGTTGTGAACGTAATACAGCATTGAGAATGTCACAAGTGAAGTGAAGAAACTCGAGTCTGCTTGGAAGTTAAGAAGTATGAGGTGAGTCAAGAAACAACTAAACAATATTAGTGATTTCTTTTTTTGTGGCATAATCAATTATTACAAATGTTTTTATATTATCTCCCGTATGCACTATCTGCTGACATTCATGCACTATATATACAATCTGGTAGCCGTATTTCTTAGAGAGTCAGTCACTGCAAAATAATGCTATGACCTATTCAGAATGTTAAAAAGGAGAAGCTTTCTTTAATATGTTAAACTTCCGTTGATAAATTCAAGGCGAAACACGACTGTGATTGGTTGTAAATCAAAAATCATTGAAATGTGATTGGTCATTGACTCCCACTTGGGGCATGAGTTAAATAGTCTCAATAAATTACCTCATAGTGTTACTTCCTGACAATTATTGCTAAATGATAAATGTTATTTGAGGAAACAGTTAGTGCTGAATGGTTTGTTTGGCAGGTGAGAGTGTGACAACAATAACGACAGAGTCGAAGTTGATTCTAGAGGACTTGTACCCAGGAGCAGGGTATGAAGTGAAGGTGTTCGCTATGAGTCACGGACTGCGAAGTGAGCCTCACGACTACTTCCAGGCTGTTTGTAAGTAAACTCACGTTTAAGTTAATAATTTAACACCTCATAATTGTAGATTTGACTAGTTTCGATACTTCTGTGTATCATCTTCAACTCATTAGTAGGGCTCAGAATGTGGAAAATCCCTTTTTTCATTTTATGTCAGAAGACGAGGCCCAACATAATGTATATAGATTTTGGGTCATTGTAGGCCAGAAAATGGTGAGTTTTATTTGTCCTTTTTGACATTTCTTTTGGCTTATTGGTCCTTTTTTCAGCCTTTTTTTTTAGAACTTCACACTTTTTTGCAATTTTATCTTCTTTTGACTATGTTTATACATTTATTATTTCAAGAATCCGGAGAGTCTAGTCTCATTTCCAGCTTATTTTAAAAACACTATCTAGTTTTACTTATCGACTTTTCACATTCCAAACACTTTTGTTCCACGAGAAACTATCGAACCTACATAAAATATTTTGATATTTTTACCCGTGTACTGACTGCCTGATTCACTGAACACATTCTAGGTGGGAAAAATTGTTCATTATAAATTCTCCAAGAACTTCATTTTTAATGAACACACAATTCCTTTTTCAAACTATGTTCAATTAAAAAAAAGTATGAAAGAAGAAGCATTTTCAGTCATCAATTTTTTTTTACAATGTATGTTGCATGTAACTAGAATTTTGAACTTTTTAAACATTTTTTATTATATTTTTTTAAATTTGAAGAGAAAAATTTTCGCCTAGACCGGGACTCGAACCCGGGACCCTTGGCTTTCCGGGCCAAGTGCTCTTCCAACTGAGCTACCGAGGCGAGTTACGATCTAGACGCAAATTTTTCTCTTATATACGTTGTAATTCCCTATCGCCAAATGCTTTTGAAACCATTGTTTCTATCTTTGCAAATGGCGGCTTCTTAGTTAAGAAGACATTTATTGGAAATTTAACATTACTTTAAAAGCCAGTAAGGCCTCTAATGATGTTTTTATTATTAATTAACATTTCTCAATGAAAGATAAATTAAATTTGAAGAGAAAAATTTTCGCCTAGACCGGGACTCGAACCCGGGACCCTTGGCTTTCCGGGCCAAGTGCTCTTCCAACTGAGCTACCGAGGCGAGTTACGATCTAGACGCAAATTTTTCTCTTATATACGTTGTAATTCCCTATCGCCAAATGCTTTTGAAACCATTGTTTTTATCTTTGCAAATGGCGGCTTCTTAGTTAAGAAGACATTTATTGGAAATTTAACATTAATGTTAAATTTCCAATAAAATGTCTTCTTAACTAAGAAGCCGCCATTTGCAAAGATAAAAACAATGGTTTCAAAAGCATTTGGCGATAGGGAATTACAACGTATATAAGAGAAAAATTTGCGTCTAGATCGTAACTCGCCTCGGTAGCTCAGTTGGAAGAGCACTTGGCCCGGAAAGCCAAGGGTCCCGGGTTCGAGTCCCGGTCTAGGCGAAAATTTTTCTCTTCAAATTTAATTTATCTTTCATTGAGAAATGTTAAATTAATAATAAAAAACATCATTTTTTATTATATTTATTAAAAATGCAGTTGAAACTAAAATGATCATTTAATTTGAATTGCCTTTCTTATGTCCTTTTTTCAGTTTTTAGGTCTTTTTTTTAGGATATCTTTAGGTTAATGATTGAGTTGGAGAAAATGCTTTAACATCTCACCTCATAAATTGCATGTCTTCATGATACCGGTTTCAAAAGTAATACTGTAATTTTGAAACCGGTATCGTGAAGACATGCAAGTTTATGAGGTGAGATGTTAAAACATTTTCTCCAACTCATTCATCATCATCATCATCCATGCAAGTATTAGGCCGTGTGGCCTGTTACGGTCTCAAAGAGGAATTTCCCATCCATTGCTTTTTTGGACGTCTCAGTGATCTTTTGCCTTGGGGGCAGTAGCGATGTATGGCTTTTGGAATTCTATGAGATGGCATTCGTTGAAGATGGGCTTTCCAGTTGTTCTGGTAGTTTTGTATATGGTGGAGAATGGGTTCTACATCCAACTCTTCCATAATTTCCTCATTTCTTTTATGGTCCCACTTTGTGTAGCCTGCTGTATGGTGCATAAATCGCATCTCATTTGCTGTTATTCGGCTTTCATCTCTTCTTCGTATTATTCATGCTTCACTACCATATATTAATACTGGTCTTGCGAGAACCTTATAAAGCCATAATCTTGGGTTCTTCTGTACTAAAGATGGTTTCATTATACTGTTAATTATCCCCATTTTTTTTGTAAAATTTGTGATATTCTTTGATATATAAGCTTCATCTTGAAATGTTAAATTATAACCCAAATAATTAAATTCGTTTACTCGTTCTAAAATTTCATCATCCAAAACAATTTTGCTAGGTATAGGGTATTTCCCACAAAAGGCCATCACTTTAGTTTTCTTTGTATTGATTTCCATAATGTAAATACCTCATAGTGTTACCTCCCACTGTAATTTTAATTAAAAAAATATCTTTAGATCTTTTTAAAGGTCTTTTATAGGCATTTTATAGTTCTCAACTTCTGAGCCCTACTCATTTGACTTATTCACTCCAGATTGAAAATGAGGTTTTACAGATGACTTGAGATGAATTTTGGAATAAATTAAATATGCTAAGCTGATGGACTCCTTGCATGAGCAAAATGGAGTGTAGTGAGGCAGCATGTGGAGTGGACTGCAAGTAGTGAGGGTTATCCAATCTACCAATTCAGGAGTTGTATTACTTCCCCGAGTTTAAATGAGAGATTTGGTGCTGGTTTTTAATTTCTTGGCAGTTAAAAGGAGGAGATAATTTTTTAGATACATCTTTGGTGTATCATAACTATGACAAGGATTTTGATGCATTTGCATTTTTTTTTTTTTCTCTGAGGACTATACAAAGCTCAGTTAGATATAAATGTGTTTTGGTGGCAAAGGATCTTAAATAGGCAACTTTGTGGTTGCATTTATTTGCATTTTTTGTGAACTTTTTTGGTATATTGCATTTTTTGTGGATTTTTCTAGCATATTAATGCTTATTTCAACCATTCAAACACACTTTTTGACAGTTTTATGCATTTTCACTAGAAAATGTGCATTTTTTAACATAATTTACTTTTTTAATTAAATTTACAGTGAGAGGAAACACTATGAGGTATTTATATTAATAAATGAGTTGGAGAAAATGTTTTAACATCTCACCTCACAAAGTTGCATGTCTTCACGATACCGGTTTCAAAAGTATAGTATACTTCCATCTTTCAGTCAAATTCCAACTGTCAAAATTTCGTCGTTAACATCATCTTCTGAACTGCCATCTTGTATAGATTTTATGAACTTGGAAATTAAATTATTCTCGTTGGGGATATCGAAATTCATTGCTTTATATTTATTCTTCTGAATGTATATCTTTTCCCAAATTGTTAATTCTAAAGGTTTCTCCAAATGTTTTTGGAATAAATATAAAGCAATGAATTTCGATATCCCGACGAGAATAATTTAATCTCCAAGTTCATAAAATCTACACCAGATGGCAGTTCAGAAGTCGATGTTAACGACGAAATTTAGACAGTTGGAATTTGACTGAAGATGGAAGTAATACTATACTTTTGAAAACCGGTATCGTGAAGACACACAACTTTGTGAGGTGAGATGTTAAAACATTTTCTCCAATTCATTATTAATAATTTACTTTTACTGTTTCTACTAGTATACAAATTTACTTGAACTTACATTTTATGAATTGGTATTTAGAAACCAATAATTTACTTTCACCCAATCAAGCTGGATTTAGAGAATTACAATCAACAAATCAACAAATTGTACACCTAAGTCAAGCTATTAAAGACAGTTTCAACAGAAAAGAAGACACTCTGGCAATGTTTGTTGATTTCCAAGGAGCATATGACTCTATTTGGAGATATAAATTATTAGAAAAAATGCAGACTTTAGGCATTCAAGGGAATATGCTACTCTGGATCAGCAATTTTCTCATCCAACGGTTCATCGCTACAAAGTATAATAATCACCTCTCTAAATACCAACAAACACATCGAGGTTTACCACAGGGTTCTGTACTCAGTACCATTCTCTTCAATATCTACATTAATGATCTACCTAAGCATATAGAAAAGCTCGAAACGAAAACCCTACTTTTTGCTGATGATGTTGTAATATGGGTCTCCAAACCGAAAAACCAAAGTCAAACAATTAATAACCATAGCCCAACAATCACTAATACAGTTAGAGAATTGGACATCCCAGAACTTAATGAAGATAAATATACAGAAAACAAATTATCAAACTATTTACATTAAGAAAGAAACCACTACCCATCACTCTGAAATTGGAGGGTGAATTATTAACTCAAACACATGAAGCAAAATATTTAGGAATAACTCTGGACACAAAATTAACATGGAAGAAACACATGGAGAATATATGTACAAAGATAGAAACAAGGTTACCATTATTAAAACGATTAGCAGGGAAAAAGTAGGGTTGCAACACACAAACCCTAAACACCTTCTACCAAATGTACATAAAACCTGTACTTCAATATTGTGAAGAAATCCTAGTAACTACTAAAGTGGAAAAACTTAATAAATTGCAGAACCAAATCCTCCGTCTGATAACAGGAGCCGTTAAAACAACACCAATCACTGTCATGCAAATCTTAACAAATAACCCAAACATAGCATCTGAAATTGAGAAAACAGCAGTCACACAGTATGAAAAATTTTTAAGGCTACCCCATAATAACTGGACCCAAATAAAACCACAAGTATGTTTAAAATCTCAGCAAAGCTTCCTAAGCATTGTACAAGAAATCAAACAGAAATTGCAACTTCCACATTCAAAAGAAAATATGCAGATGAGAAACACAACCCTCTAGAATTTTTGGAAATCGAATATAACCTTCATTTAACAGAAGACATCAAGAAATCTGAAACTCCTCCATATATTTTTAAAACAAAACTGGAAATGATAAATCTAAGATACCCAGCTCCTGAATGGATACATATTTTTACAGATGGCTCCAGCCTACCAAATGATGGTGGCACTGGTGCTGGTGCAGTATGTCCACTTTTTTCCTTTTATCGTAAACTAAACACAAATTCAACAAACTTTGATGGTGAAATTCTAGCAATTTTCTTAAGTTTACAAAATCTTTTATATCACATCCAAAAATTTACAAAAGTTGTAATTCATGTGACTCCAAAGCAGCCATTCTTGCTATAACACGAGAAACAACCACCCAAAAGCATCAAAATTATCGAATGTCACAAAATGATAAAACATTTATCCCGTCTACATAAAAAAGTTGTACTTCAATGGATTCCGGCCCATTGTGGAGTGACAGGCAATGAAATAGCCGATTTTCTAGCCAAGAAGGGTAGCAAAATGTTTCAAACCCAATTTCTGCTCCAGTTTCCTTTCACTCTATCAAAAGAATTATCTCAAATAAATACATCAATAAACTTAGAGAAGAATACACCACCAAAACATCTGGAAAGGAATGGGAAAATCTACAAGCTTATGACATTACTACATTACAAAGAAAATCTGCAGTAGCAACATTCAGACTGCTAACGGGACATGACTGCATGAATAAACACCTACACAGAATTGGCATAACAGATTCACCTAAATGCCCTTTTTGCAATTTAAATGAAGATATGGAAAGAAACCATCTCCTCCGTTGTCCAGCTTTTGTAGAAGAGACCAGCCTTTCTGCTAAATATTGGAGTGCAAGAGAGCGAATGATTTCATTATCAAGTGCTCGACATTAGATACCAACCAACCAACCACATTTTATGAAGAGGTTCTACCTTCCCACATTCCAACTAACTGTATATAGGATTCATTTATAGAAACCAGGAGTTCAGTTAGTGGAACAAAGGAACCTAGTGAAAACCGTAGTAAATTATCTAGAAAAAGTGAGTGGGGAAATGGGAAAGGATGTATTGATGAAAATGATAATGGTTTTGAGTAAAAATAAAATATTTGATTTGCTGTCATCAATAACTGATGTTCTGTCAGGTGAAAATTATTATGTACGAGTACTACCAGGGGACTTACAATGCAGTGATATAGTTTATTTTAAATCTAGAAGTGGAAAGGAATTTCTTGATATTTTTGTATTGTATTGTAAGCCCATGTTTTCCCTTTCAGAGATTTAGGCGCTCTCCCCCTACAGGGAAGAATTTAAACCACACTAATTTAGTTACACTTGTTTTCATATAGATGCCATTTTGAGTGGTCCGTGGTCAGCGTTCCGCCTCATACTGACATCCAGGAAACCAAGGTAGTACTAGGTCGGGAAAATTCGGTAAATTTTGCTTAGATGCCTTTCCATTCAGGCTTAAGGATTTTTTAAGAGCCTGAAAATCTACAGACTCGGGACCCACGGCTTAAAGTCCCTCCCAGAGGACTTGCTCCTTGGATTTTTCCGTCCTAAAAAGTCCCCCGGCCGGGTTTGAACCCACCCCCTCAGGACCAGAGGCAAGGAGATAACCACTAGTCCACCGCGGCTGATATTTCTTGATGTACAAGTTATTTTTTAAGAGACAATAAAAAATTGTTCTGCTTCGACAATCTACAGCAGTTGTTTGTTGTACATTGCAATACAGGACTAAAAAAGTGAGCACTTTATATTTACCTGCAAAATATTGCATTATTTTTAATTTTAGTGCATTTTTTATAATTGTTAGTGCATTATTGCATTTTTATAATGCATTATCCTGTATTTTATTATGCATTAAAATCCTTACCTTAAGCATAATGTTTCTGTGGATATATTTCAAGGTGGGTTTCAGCATGCAATGGTTGAGGAACTATAACAATTTGTTCATTATTTCTCATCTATACAGGACATTTTCTATGGCAGATTTAATGGTTGAAATTTCCCCAACAAACTTGTTAGTAAATTGTCATAATTAAGAAGTGTTATTTGTTGTGCAGTTCCACATCCTCCCAGGAACCTCACCATTGAGAAGCTCACAAGCAACTCAGTGTTAGTGCGCTGGGAACGTCCTCAAGACTCCATCTTTTCTGAATATTCTATCAGGTAAGAAAAATAAAATGAAGTGATCCATTACAGATCTAAAGAGGTCCTTGAAGTTGTAGGAGGGTATGGCTACCACCTTTGTACACAATCAACACTTGATATCAGCCAGGTTGTCAGTACCGTTGGTTTATTTTAGTACCATATACTGATATTAAATTAATGTTGGGAAGTAAACATTATGAGGTATAATTAAAGCATTTGTCTGTTTATTTTTACCTCTTAGAGTTGTTTTTGTCGAACATATGTTTCAGAGATTCTTAGCCCCATCGTCAGCGATTACAGACAATAGGGCTAAGAAGCTCTGAAACAACTCTAAGAGGTAAGAATGAACAGACATAATGTTTTAATTATTAAACAAACCTCTTAATGTTACTTCCTATTGTATTTAAAAAAAAATTATGAGGTATAATCATTGAAATTCAACGGAGAACATTTTTTAACAATTCACCTCATATATTGCATGTTTTTCACAATACTGCAGTTTCAAATGAAATCTTGTTCATCTTCAGCCACAACTCCGACTGATGAAATTCTTCGGCTGTCAACTCTTTTATTGTCACCATCTTCAGCGCTTCCCTCTATGGTTGGATTTATGAACTTCAAAATCAAATTTAGTTTGTTAGGAGCTCCGATAAATTTCAAAGCATGTACGAGTTTTTCTTTTTTGTAAAACCATTGAAAATTCCGACCAGTAGAGCAATTCTTAAATTTTTGTTTCAGCTTAACTCTTACATCTATTGGTCTAATTTTACAGATTAATGAACTTGACCTTACTTTTTTAATCAGTTGGTATATGCCGAGTTTAGTTTTGATTAAACAAAAATTGCAACCGCTAGACCATTAAGGGACATATCAATTTTGGACATGGTTATTTTTAGTGTAAACTAAATAAGATCTGTAAAAAAATTTCCAAAAAAAATTTTTGGTGGGAACAACTTCAATAGTTTCATTCCTTTGGAATTTGCTAAAGGTTAATGGTATTGTGTCGCAGGTACAGAACTGAAGACACAGATCAGTGGCTGAGGCTGCCATCTGTTAGTGGTGTGGAAGAAGCTGTGGTGGAGGACATGATCCCAGGAGAAAAATACCGCATTCAAGTGAACACTGTCAGCTACTCTGTGGAGAGCAATCAGCCACAAGAAGTAACACAGACCATCAGTAAGTAACACTGGTAGTTTTGAAAAGAAAAATATACGCCTAGACTGGGGTTTGAACCCAGGACCTTTGACTTTCTATGTCAATGCTCTTCCATCTGAGCCACCTAGGCCTCCAATCTAAACGCGTATTTTTCTCTTACACATAGTTAATTCCCTAACCCCAAATGCTACGAGCCGTTGCTACGATTTTTGCAAATGGCGGCTTCTTTGTTAAGAAGACTTTTTATTGGGAATTTAAACATTACTTATAAAGCCAGTAGTGCTTCTTTCAATGTTAATATTATTCGTTTTTAAACACCTTAATGATGGACAAATTATATTTGAAAAGAAAAATATACGCCTAGACTGGGGTTTGAACCCAGGACCTTTGACTGAACCATCATTATGGTGTTTAAAAACGAATAATATTAACATTGAAAGAAGCACTACTGGCTGTATAAGTGATGTTAAATTCCCAATAAAAAGTCTTCTTAACAAAGAAGCCGCCATTTGCAAAAATCGTAGCAACGGCTCGTAGCATTTGGGGTTAGGGAATTAACTATGTGTAAGAGAAAAATATGCGTTTAGATTGGAGGCCTAGGTGGCTCAGATGGAAGAGCATTGACATAGAAAGTCAAAGGTCCTGGGTTCAAACCCCAGTCTAGGCATATATTTTTCTTTTCAAATATAATTTGTCCATCATTAAGGTTTCAAAGTTAAAATTGGGAAACACATTATGAGGTTCTTAATTAATAATTAATAATTTATTCATCATTAAGGTGTTTAAAACGAATAATATTAACACTGGTAGTTTTGTTTATTTTTTCTTTCACTCACCTCATACTTCATAACTCCTCTCAGACCGGGTTTCATCACATCATTGTGATATTCTCAATGCTGTGTCACATTCACAACTGACGTCCAACGGCCTTCTATCCTGCAGACTGACCTCCGCGCCATCTGATGGCTGACCCACGAACTTCCAAATCAATCCCCTCTCATTATCACCGGGTTATTTCAAAATTCATAGTTATGTTTTCATTCTTGCATATGTAATTTTTTCCTAAATTGTGAGTTCCTTCGGTTTTTCCAGTTGTTTAAGTAATTTTGTTTTGGTTCTATTCTATGTTTTTCTGACCATGCACGTGCAGCTATTGCAGATTTTTCTGTTTCTCCATTTTTAACATTTCTGAGGTGTTCCTTTAATCTTGTATTTAGATTCCTTTTTGTTTTTCCTATGTATGTCTTTTCACAATCTTTACAATTAATTGATAAATTCCTGATTTTTTGCAGTCTTCAATCTTTTCATTTTTGTTGGTTTTATTAAATTACCTAAGATGTAATCATTTTTCAATGCTAATTTAATGTTGAATTTGTTGAAGATTTTTTGAAACTTGTCAAATACTAAAGGATGGTATGTGAACTTCTTGAATTTTTTTACCAATATTTTTATCTGTCTGAAGTGTACTTTCATTAATCTTTTTTTTTCCTTAAATTTATTTATTTTCTTGTGTATCATCTTCTCTTGAAAACCATTATCCTTCGCAATTTTTATGATGTGTTTTTTCTTTATTGTAATGTTCCCATGAGCAAAGAAAATTACAATAAAGAGAAAAAACAATCATAAAAATTGCGAAAGATAATGGTTTTCAAGAGAAGATGATACACAAGAAAATAAATAAATTTAAGGAAAAAAAAAAGATTAATGAAAGTACACTTCAGACAGATAAAAATATTGGTAAAAAAATTCAAGAAGTTCACATACCATCCTTTAGTATTTGACAAGTTTAAAAAATCTTCAACAAATTCAACATTAAATTAGCACCAAAAAATGATTACAGCTTAGGTAATTTAATAAAAAGCAACAAAAATGAAAAGATTGAAGACTGCAAAAAATCGGGAATTTATCAAATTAATTGTAAAGATTGTGAAAAGATATACACAAGAAAAACAAAAAGGAATCTAAATACAAGATTAAAGGAACACCTCAGAAATGTTAAAAATGGAGAAATAGAAAAATCTGCAATAGCTGCACATGCATGGTCAGAAAAACATAGAATAGAAACCAAAACAAAATTACTTAAACAATTGGAAAAACCGAAGGAACTCACAATTTGGGAAAAAATTTACATACGCAAGAATAAAAACACAACTATGAATTTTGAAATACTGGGTTATAAGGAGAGGGGATTGATTTGGGAGTTCGTGGGTCAGCCATCAGATGGCGCGGAGGTCAGTCTGCAGGATAGAAGGCCGTTGGACGTCAGTTGTGAATGTGACACAGCATTGAGAATGTCACAAATGATGTGATGAAACCCAGGTCTGTGAGGAGTTATGAAGTATGAGGTGAGTGAAAAAAAAAAAAATTAAAAAACCTTATAGTGTTATTTCCTACCTACATAACTTAACACTGGTAGTTACTTATAATGAGACATGAGCAGATCTACACACACATCCACACTCACTCATTTTCACTCTTGCATTCACTCACTCCATTATCACTCTCATGCTCACTTACTCTAACCTTCACTCTTTTTCACTCACTCCCTCTCTCATTTTCACTCTTACTACACTCTAATTCAACCCAGGAAGTTACTATAGACCTTACAGGCTACTCCAGTGTGCCCCTACGTACAGGGAGTAGTTGTTGCCAAACTCTAATAAAGGTATTTGTTTGTTTAGGGAAGGGAGGAGGGGGGAGGTTAGCAGTACTTTTTTCCAAATCTATGTACTATATATTTAAAAAACATATATTTTCTTTTACGGCATGCAAATTAGTTTTATAGTAAATATGAGAGTCGACTCTTTCACACAGGATAGTACAGGTCTGCATGAACTCAGTGACAAGTGATAATAATTTTTTTTTCTTTAAGAGGGGGTGGCTTGGTCGGCTACAACTTACAACTCTGTACCTGCTGTGTTGCATATTTTAGTTTTATTTAAGGATTTCTCTCAAGAAAATACTGTTAAATGGCAACCCAGTTCGCTATTCCAAATACACAGTTACTTCCTGGGTTGAGTCTGACTGTATCACTCATTATCTTTTACTCTTTCGTCCACTCACTCTCTCCCTTTTGCTCACTCATTCTCTCATTATCACTCTCACTCATTTTTATTTTTTTCATTTTCATTCACTCACTCTAACTTCAACCCTCACATGTACTCTCGCATTTTCACTCTAATACTCATCGACTTTCACTCACTCTTATTTTAATTTTCACATGCACTCTTGCTTTCACTCATTCCCTCACTTTTATTCCAACACCACACTTTCACTCACCCAATATCTTACATATTCTCATTCACTCATTTTTGCTCTCACACTCACTCACACTCTTTATTTTCACTCTCACATTCACACTCTTATTTTGACTGTCACATGCACTCTTACTTTCACTTTCATTTCAACACATTCACTTTCTTTCACTCACTACTTTACTCATTCTCACTCACTCACACTCGTATTTTCACTCTCACACTCACTCACACTCTTATTTTCACTCTCACATGCACATTCTTTATTTTCACTCATTTTCACTCTCACATGCACTCTTACTTTCACTTTCATTCCAACACATTCACTTTCTTTCACTCACTACTTTACTCATTCTCACTCACTCACTCTCATTTTCACTCTCACACTCACTCTTTCATTTTCACTATCACACTCACACTCATTCTCACTCACTCACTTATTTTCACTCTCATTAACTCTCTGTTTCATTCATCTATTCTCTCATTTACCTATTGACTCATTAAGTACCATCCTCTCTCATTCATTCACTCACTCACTCTCAATTTTACACACTCACTCTGTCACTCATTTATTGCTGCATAATATGTAATTTGTTTTACTCACACAATTGTATATGTTTTGTAGCACCAAACCCCGTGTCAAACATAGCTCGACTGGTGGATTCGACCAACATAACCCTGGAATGGCCTCGTCCTGAAGGAAGAGTAGAAGTGTATGTAGTAAAATGGTCAGCTGAAAATGATGCAGAACCTCCTCGAACTAAGAATGTGACTGAATTGTATCCGAGTGGCCATGAACTGAACCATGAAGCACAAGAACAGACAGTGAGGGTGCTGATTGGAGATCTGATGCCCGGAGTGAAATATCAGTTTGAAATCCACACCGTGTCATACCACCTCGAGAGTGACATCACTAAACTTTCTGCAAGGACAAGTAAGTTTACAAGAACGCTCTTAAACTGTGAAAATTTTTGAAAATCCTTTTTTTCTTTTTCTTTTTTCTTTTAGTTTTTGACTGAAAAGTAAACCCATACATTGGCATTTTAGAAAATTATTTAGTTGGTTTTAAATATATGTATATATATATATATATATATATATATATATATGATATTACAAAGTTTTAAATGTCACTAAAAAATGTTCACTCTTATATATATTTTTAATATTTCATTGCAAATTTCCATAACTTACGTTTTAAATAAAAAGAAGCAATTTATAAATTGAGTCAGATAAAATGTTTTTATATCTCAGCTCATGAAGTTCGTTGTTTTCATGATACCGGTTTCAAAGGCCTTTGCCTTCATCATCAATAAAACTGAACTCAAACTTTATGAGGTGACATGAAAAAAAATTATCCGACTCAATTTATAAATTGTAAATTACCTCATAGTGCCACTTCCCACTGTAATTTTGATTAAAAAAAAAAAGAGAGAGAGAAATTTGTGCATGGTCAGGGAATTGCTGACTAGATTAATGATAGATTGCCAAGTCTTGGCTTCAAATCCTGGCTCAGGTACAACATTTTCTCATTAGTTAATTTAATATGTTGATGTTTAATCATATTTAAAGAGAGAAAAATTATATGCTCAAACTGGGACTTGAAGCCGGGACCCTTGGTTCTCTAGAACAAGTGCTTTACCAACTGAGCTACCGGAGAAAGTACCGATCTAAACGCAAATCTTTCTTTATATACGTTGTAATTCTCGCCCACCAAATGCTATGAAGCCTTTTGCTTCTATCTTTGCAAATGGCGGCTTCTTTATTAAGAAGACATATTTGGGAATTATACATTACATTATAAATGCCAGTACGGCTTATTTCAATGTTTTTTTATTATTCATTTCATACATCTCAATGATGGATAAATCATATTTAAAGAGAAAAATTATACGCTCAGACCGGGACTTGAACCCGGGACCCTTGGTTCTCTAGACTAAGTGCTCTACCAACTGAACTACTGGAGCAAGTATAGTCATTGAGATGTATGAAATGAATAATAATAAAAAACATTGAAAGAAGCTGTACTGGCATTTATAATGTAATGTATAATTCCCAAATATATGTCTTCTTAATAAAGAAGCCGCCATTTGCAAAGATACAAGCAAATGCTTCATAGCATTTGGTGGGCGGGAATTACAACGTATATAGAGAAAGATTTGCATTTAGATCGGTACTTGCTCCGGTAGCTCAGTTGGTAGAGCACTTGGTCTAGAGAACCAAGGGTCTGGGGTTCAAGTCCGGTCTGAGCGTATAATTTTTCTCTTTAAATATGTCTATATATTAAATTTGGGAATTTTTAACATTATGAGGTTCAATTAATAATAATTAAATGAATCGTGATTTCTTATTACCTCATACTTCTATGTTTTTTTAAACACAGCACTGCAGTATCGGCGACACGTCATCATCGTCAGCTGTTTTCAGTCGTGAAAAGCAGCTGACGATGACTACAACGTGTCGCCGATACTGCAGTGCTGTGTTTAAAAAAACATAGAAGTATGAGGTAATAAGAAATCATGATTCATTTAATTATTCTTTAAATATGATTTATCCATCATTGAAATGTATGAAATTAATAATAATAAAAAAAGTTGATATCTTTTTTTTTTCATATTTATTTTAAGGTGTGACTTAGAACCTTGAGGATGTCTTAAGAGGTCTTCCTAGTCTGTGTTGTGGGCCTATAACCTTTGCACTTTTGTGCGCATTCCAGGAGAGGAACATCCTTATATTATATCTTTGTATATGTCATGCATTGACAGAGAGAGAAAGAAAATAAAATGGAGTAGTTAGTTAAAACTGTGAGTTTTCTTTCTACCAAAGTCTGCTTATAAATACCTGTGAATGTAAGAATTAAATTAATACCTCACCTCATATCCTTTATTTTTCTAGACTGCAGTTTCGGAACTATTTTCTCCATCATCAGTAGCCTCTCGTCGACCAATGTTATGTCGTTTCTTGGTGGTTTTCTTCTTCCTTGTATTAGTGGACCATGAACCTCTGGATCAAATCAAAATTTGCAGGAATTTCAAAATTCATTAGTTTTTCTTTCTTGTTTT
Source organism: Diploptera punctata (assembly GCA_030220185.1). Classification (NCBI taxonomy): domain Eukaryota; kingdom Metazoa; phylum Arthropoda; class Insecta; order Blattodea; family Blaberidae; genus Diploptera; species Diploptera punctata. The sequence goes on from JASPKZ010007819.1 coordinate 1,067,662, forward strand.
TTTGGATGTGGATTTTTTCCCAAACCGTGAGTTCTTTCTCTTTATCTGTATGTTTGATTAGGCCAGCTTTTGTATGAATTAAATGTTTTTCAGACCAAACATGGGCTGCTACAGCTGACTTGTCCACTTCACCATTTTTGACATTTCTAAGATGTTGTTTCACTCTTGTTTTCAAATTTCTTTTTGTTTTTCCTATATAGATTTTGTCACAATCCTTGCATTTGATCTGATATATTCCTGATTTGTTTTCTTCTTCAATTTTTTCATTTTTGTTGGTTTTAATTATCTTGTTTAAGCTGTATTCATTCTTATGTTAAACTTTTTAAAAATTTTTTGGAACTTGTGTTGTTTTAATGGATGGTAAGTGAATTTTTTTGAATTTATGTTCTCTTCTATTTGTTTTGAAGTGTACTTTCATTAATTAATTTTTGCCTTTTAAACTTTTTTATTTTCTTGTGTACCATTTTTTCTTTATAACCATTTTCTATTGCTACTTTAATTACGTATTCTTTTTCTTTTTCATATTTTTCTCTGCTCATAGGTACATTTACTAATCTGTGTGTTAAACTATTGAACACTGCTTCTTTGTGAGCAAAATGGTTGAATCCTGATGCTTAATTTGTGTTCTTTATGCATATTCCCAAATTCTATTCTTGTTTTCTTCCCTGTGAATGTCTAAATACACAATAAATGGCTTCTACATTAAAAAAAATACATTACTTATTTCTATCATAGTAATAGCTTTAGCTTCTTAATATATTAATTTAATAAATAATGCTATAGTTGTGTGGAGTCCCTTCATGTCTTCTTAATGTGGAAGCCATTCATTGTTTATTTGTGAATGATGATTCATTGCATTGAATGTGGGACCAAGAGAGTAAGGTAAAGGAAGGAAGGATTTATGCTTGGGTGGGAATGTAGCCTGAATTAGCTCAGTGGTCAGTGCATCAGCACAGAAAGCTGAAGGTTTAGGGTTCGATTCCTGGTTCAGGCAAACATTTTTCTCTTTACCATTGATTACAATAGTTTAGTTGTGTACATTATTTTACTTATTTCAACCATAGTAATAGCTTTAGCTTCTTAATATTAATTTTATGATATCTATAGACTTCATTGAAAAAAACATATATTCATAGTTAAATATGGGAAATAACATTATGAGGTTCTTAATTCATAAATTAATGAGTCATTTTTTCACATCTTACCTCATATTTTATGTTTCTTTAAACACGGGAACTAGTTTTCAAGAGAAGGATCTCTCTCATTTTCAACTGACATTATGACCACTGGATTTTTGTTGGAATCTCCATCAATAACGTTGCCATCTGGTGTTGATTTGATGAACTTTGAGATGAGGTCACATTCATCAGGCATCTCAGAAGAACAAATTTAGATCCATGAATTTCGAGATTCCTGTTAACATGACCTCATCTCAAAGTTCATCAAATCAACACCAGATGGCAACGTTACTGATGGAAATTCCAACAAAAATCCGGTAGTCATAATGTTGGTTGAAAATGAGAGAGATCTTCTCTTGAAAACTAGTGCCCGTGTTTAGAGAAACGTATAATATGAGGTAAGATGTGAAAAAATTACTCATTAATTTACGAGACCCATATATATTTTTTGTCATAAATAAATAGGAAATGGAGGAAGTTCGTAATTATTGGTACCACCTTACCTTGTATTGAGTCTTATTTCCTGTAAAATATGATGTTACATAAGAACAATGTTTCTATCATACTCAATTCAGTCATATGGCGGGTAAAAGTAGCACCAATAGATGGAGTTGGCAGAGTAATACCTTATGCAAGTTTGTTTACAGTACAACTGGTACTTAGCTTGGGTATAGTATAATGTGTTTCCACATTGCACATGCTTAAAATATAAGCACCAGCCACCATTGACACACATGTTTGTTGTAAGATTAAATTAAAATGCTTCATACCTCACCTCATATCCAGTCTTCTAATTATGTGCAGTTTCAAAGCCTTGGCGGCTTCATCTTCAGTAATTTCTCGTCGATGTTATGTCGACCAGAAGAACTACTTTATTAAGTTATGTAGGTAGGAAATAACACTATGAGGTTTATTTTAATTTATGTTGAGTTGTTTTTGACTCACCTCATACTTCTTAACTCCATCACAGACTCGAGTTTCTTCACTGCATTTGTGACATTCTCAATGCTGTATCACATTCACAACTGACATCCAATGGCCTCCTCTCCTGCAGACTGACCTCTGTGCCATCTGATGGCTGACTGACGAACTTCCAAATCAATCCCCTCTCCTTATCACCGGGTATTTAAAAAATTCATAGTTATGTTTTTATTCTTGCATATGTAAATTTTTTCCCAAATTGTGAGTTCCTTTGGTTTTTCCAATTGTTTAAGTAATTTTGTTTTGGTTTCTATTCTGTGTTTTTCTGACCTGGCATGTGCAGCTATTGCAGATGGAGAAACAGAAACATCTGCAATAGCTGCACATGCCTGGTCAGAAAAACATAGAATAGAAACCAAAACAAAATTACTTAAACTATTGGAAAAACCAAAGGAACTCAGAATTTGGGGAAAAATTTACATATGCAAGAATAAAAACATAACTATGAATTTTGAAATACCCGGTGATAAGGAGAAAGGATTGATCCATATTTGGTTCGTCTTCCGGGCTTATAGGCCGTGGTTTGGTTGTCTTCTTACTCGACGTTTCGTCTACTGCTGCGGTAGACATCATCAGGAGATACTGCATGCTTTCTGTGAACTCCTCAACAGTCGGCTGCAGACTGGCTGGTCGTTGGAAACTGTCTCTCTGTTTATAGCTAAACCCCGGGTGGAGGGGAGGTTTTCTGCGCGCACCGAGTTTTGCGCTGTATTGCCGTTTGCAGAAGTCATAGGCTTCGTTGTCGTGTTATGCAGTGCTGGGATCCAAATTTTGTTTATCTTCAAGGTTTCTTCTTTTTTGTTGAAGGAATTTTTATGTTTATATATTTCTATGGCTTCTCTGTATAGTCTGGTGACAGAGAAGCCATAGAAATATATAAACATAAAAATTCCTTCAACAAAAAAGAAGAAACCTTGAAGATAAACAAAATTTGGATCCCAGCACTGCATAACACGACAACGAAGCCTATGACTTCTGCAAATGGCAATACAGCGTAAAACTCTGTGCGCGCAGAAAACCTCCCCTCCACCCGGGGTTTAGCTATAAACAGAGAGACAGTTTCCAACGACCAGCCAGTCTGCAGCCGACTGTTGAGGAGTTCACAGAAAGCACGCAGTATCTCCTGATGATGTCTACCGCAGCAGTAGATGAAAAGTAGAGTACAAGACGACAACCAGACCACGGCCTATAAGCCCGGAAGACGAACCAAATATGGATCAAGACGCCCGGCCATGAAAGCCTACAATTATATATGAGAAAGGATTGATTTGGAAGTTTGTTGGTCAGCCATCAGATGGCGTGGAGGTCAGTCTGCAGGAGAGGAGGCCGTTGGACATCAGTTGTGAACATGATACAGCATTGAGAATGTCACAAATGCAGTGAAGAAACTCAAGTCTGTGAGGGAGTTAAGAAGTATGACGTGAGTAAAAAACAACTCAACATAAAAAAAAGAACTACTTCTTCTTCCCTCTGTTGGTGGACTGATAAACCTCTGGATCCAATCAGAATGTGCAGGAATATCAAATTTCATAAGTTTTTCTTAAGACTGGATATGAGGTGAGGTGTGAAGCATTTTAATTTAATCTTAAATTAAACCTTATAGTGCTTTTTTCCTATAAAAGTTCAATGTTTGTTCTATTTATTTGCAGTGCCACTGATCCAGTCTGAAGTACTCGTGGTGAACAACCCGCAGGAAATAGATTCCATCACTCTGCGTTACACTCCGACACCAGGATCCTCATCGCACTTTGACCTGTACCGCTTCAAGCTGAGCGACCCCAATATCCCCGAGAAGGAGAAGGCAGCTAACGATACAGATATGAAAGTTACGTTTAACAATCTGAAGCCTGGCAGGTTGTACAACATCACGATGTGGACTGTGTCGGATGGTGTGACCAGCAAACCACTCATGCGCCAGGATCGTCTTTGTAAGTAAACACTAGCTAATACCCGGCGTGCGTTACTACACCTAAGTGAATGTAATATTAAATGTTAATTAAATTGTATTGTATACTCTCAGACGAACCAAACATGGCAGTTGCCAGTCAGTTTTTAATTTTGGATTCCAGATAAACCTCCACTTCTAATTGTTGGATTTTGCTCATTTTTTGATAACATCTACCTCAATTTATTTTAATAGGATATACTGAGTTTCGTTGTGAAAAATAAAAAATTGTAACTGCTAGAGTGATTTTTAAATTTTCACTTCAGGTGTACTCCTATACCTAATGGTTTTAGGTGAATCTAAACCATCGAGGGATCCAATCAGACACACACAAAATATTTCATCAAAATTGGTTCAGTCGTTTAGGAGGAGTTCAGTGATAAACACACATACAGAAGAATTATATACATAAAGATGATAATCTGTCTGTTGCATCATAAAAGTTGAGTTCTTTTAGGACATGTTTCAATACACATGTGGATCATTTTCAACTTGTCCACACTGTCGAATTTGAAATTGTCGGCGCTGGATGTCAACTCCTACTCCATCTTTTGGTGGTCCAAAAAACTTGCATATCAGATCCCTCTCCCTGATTATGATTCTATCCTTGTTCTTCTAAATGTACATCTTCTCCCAAATTGTTAGTTCTTAGCATTTTCAAATTTTTAAAAATAATTTGGTGTTTATATTGATTTTATGTTTTTCTGACCAAACATGAGCAGCTACTGCAGATTTTTCTACTTCTCCATTTTTTTTTTTACATTTCTGATATGTTCCTTAGTTCTAATGGTTAAATTTCTGATTTAAATTAAAATGTTTTATACCTCACCTCATATCCAGTCTTCTAATTATAACAGTTTCAAAGATTAGGTAGCTTCATCTTCAGTACTTTCTTGTTGACTGATGTTATGTACTCTGTTGGAAGAAGCAGTTCTTCTGATCGACATAACATCAATTGACAAGTATTGATGATGAAGTTGCCCAAGCTTTGAAAGTGGTATAATTAGAACACAGATATGACATGAGGCATAAAGTATTTTAATTTAAATCTTCAATTAAACCTCAAAGTGATTTATTCTACAAAGGTTCTAATTGTTAAATTTCTCTTTGTTTTCCCTATGTATATCTTAGACTTGAAAGCATAATAATAGCCCCTTCATTTGGTTGCTGGCCAAAGGAAAGCAAAACCAGTGATGTAACACTTTGGCTAGACCAGTGTTGACCTATGGTAGTGAAGCATGGACACTAAAACGACAGCATGAAAGGAAAGCAGAATAATGGCTTGTGAAATGAGATTCATGCGCAGAACAGCGGGTTACACCAGATGGGATCAGGAAAGGAACACTGATATCTTAAAAGCATTGAAGACTATGCCAATTTTGGAATATATTAAACAGTACCACCTAGAATGGAAACACCATCATGAAAGAATGAGTTCAAATCGGATCCCCAAAGCTGTTTATAATTATATACCAAGATCTCTGGGCCGTCCTATGAAACGCTGGAGGGAAAATTTTCTATAGGATCGTAACAGGCCTTGGCCTAATACTTGGAAGGAGAAAGGAAAAGAAGAATAAACAAAATTAAAATTTTATAAAACAAAGGCGGCCTCTGTCCTTTTTTATGGGAATGAATCTTGGATTATCACTACCAAACAAGAAAGTAAAATCCAAGCAGCCAAGATGAAATTTTTAAAAAGAGTAAAAGGATGCACTAGATAAGAAATGAGGATATCCGTGAAGAACTGCAGTTCTACTCCACAAAAGAAAAGATATTTAACAAGAATCGGTGGAAAGAACATGTACAAAGAATGGAAGCAAGCAGATTATCAAATAAAATCTTACATTATTTTCCGAGAGGAAGAAGAGAGGTCTGACGTCCATGGAAGAGATGATCTTAGATCTATTAGTGAAGATGGAACAGGCAATTAATGTCTAAATCAGGAAGTGAAGAAGAAGAAGATATCTCAAAATGTTGGCCTTTCCATGACCGAGAGTTTAATGCTCCTGAAAATTATTAAAAAGAGTTTTTTTCTTCTGAAAATTAACAAAAACTGATTTAAAGTCTCTCAGCTCCAACAATTTATTTGAATTTGTGTGAAGTAATTGTTTAATCTACGTTTTATGTATCTGATTTTCTTAATTCATAATGCTATTTTTTTTGTTATTGTTTATGTTTAATCTTTTACGATATCTAAAGAGTATTTATTATTTTTTGTTCCAGTTCCTCAGTCTATTACAAGAATAAATGCAACTCACATCACAGACAAAGAAATCAACCTGACCTGGGACGTGCCAGACGGGGAATATAATGCTTTTGAAGTGAGTAAACATCATTGTTATTTTTAATGAAAATTACAGAAGAAAATAACACTGAGGTAATTTACAATTCATAAATTAGTCGGATAAATATTTTTTCATCTCACCTTATGAGTTTCAATGGCATTCGTCTCCATTGTCGGCCAAAACTCTGACTGTTGGAATTCTACCATTACCATCATCTTCTGAACTGCCATATAGTGCCAATACGATGAACTTCGAGATTAAATTTTGTTCACTGGGAACTTCAAAATTCATGATTATGTGTTTGTTCTTCTTTTCCCAAACTGTTAATTCCAAAGGCTTCTATAAATTATATTTAAATTAATATTGGGAAGTAACATTATGTGGTTATATCATTAATAGTGAGTGGAGAACATATTTTTAACGACTCACCTCATGTAATTTCAAATGTCTTTGAAACTGCCGGTATCAAAGACATTTGAAATCATATGAGGCGAGTCGTTAAAAATATGTTCTCCACTCACTATTAAGCTTCTCTAAATATTTTAAAAGTTTAGTCTCTTTTCCAATTTTGTGATTCTCTAGCAAACTATGTGCTGCAATTGCTGATTTTTCGATTTCACCAATTTTAATATTTCTAAAGTTTTTTTTTTGTATGATTCTCTAAATTCCTTTTTGTTTTTCCCTGTATAAACTTTCTTGCAGTCATTGCAACTAATTTGATAAATTCCAGATTTCTTGCTGTCTGGGGCATTAACTTTTTATTGGTTATTAGAAGATTATCCAGACTAAATTTGTTAATCGGTGCCAATGTAATATTGAATTTGTTAAATATTTTATGTTTTTATCCCTTGTACAAAAAAACACCAGATTACATTTATATAACACTTTGGCTAGACCAGTGTTGACCTATGGTAGTGAAGCATGGACACTAAAAAGACAACATGAAAGCAGAATAACGGCTTGTGAAATATGCGCAGAACAGCGGGTTACACCAGATGGGATCGGAAAAGGAACACCGATATCTTAAAAGAATTGAAGACTATGCCAATTTTGGAATATATTAAACAGTACCAACTAAATTGGAAACACCATCTTGAAAGAATGAGTTCAAATCGGATCCCCAAAGCTGTTTATAATTATATACCAAGAGGGCAAAGATCTCTGGGCCGTCCTATGAAATGCTGGAGGGAAAATTTTCTATAGGATCGTAACAGGCCTTGGCCTAATACTTGTGGAAGGAAGAAGAAGAAGAAGAAGAAGATTATAAATTTTACATTTCTCACTGAAGAACAAATTATATTTGAAGAGGAAAAATATACACCTAGACCTTTAACTTTATATGCTAATGCTCTACCCTCTGAGCTATCTTAACGCCTCCAATCTAAATGCAAATTTTTCTCTTATACATTGCAATTCCTGAGAAATGTGTAATTTGTATTTAGATTGGAGGTCTTAGGATAGCTCAGACAGTAGATAAATTAGCGTATAAAGCTAAAGATCCTGGGTTCAAACCCCAGGGTAGGCGTATATTTTTCTCTTTAAATATAAAGAAAAATATTGTTAAATATTATTTTGAATTTTTTTGTGTGTTCCAGGATAGTAAGTATTTTTTTTTAATTGTTTCCCTTCCTCGTAATCAGATTGTAGGGTGTGTATTGTTTAAGTCTTTTTTTTGTTGTTGAAATTTCTTTTAACTTATTTATATATAATGTTCTTTCCAAAACCATTTAACATAACTATAAGAAATACTGTCATATGAGAAAAAATGAATATTAGATATTCAGTAGTAGATTATATAAGCAATTAAATTGGTATGGGGATGTATGACAAATACAAGAAGAAAGGTTACCCAGAAAAACACTGGAATGGTGTCCATCTGGAAGAAGAAGGATAGGAAGACCTCGAAACTCATGGGTGCAAGAAATATGAACTGGAATGAGAACAAGAGGACTGGAGGACATGGAGTGGATAGATAGAAAGGAGTGGAGAAGAAGCAAATTAAACTTTAGGCACTGAAAGATGTGTAAACATTAAAAATCTGTATATAAATAAATAATTTAATTAAATTTACGGTGGGAGGAAACACTATGAGGTATTTATATTAATAAATGAGTTGGAGAAAATGTTTTAACATCTCACCTCACAAAGTTGCATGTCTTCACGATACTGGTTTCAGAAGTATAGTATTACTTCCATCTTCAGTCAAATTCCAACTGTTGAAATTTTGTCGTTAACATCATCTTCTGAACTTTGTGAGGTGAGATGTTAAAACATTTTCTCCAACTCATTTATTAAATAAATGATGTTTAAAATGTGATTTTATTCTTTCTTAAAATTTTCTCATTTTTGTTGGATATAATTAATGATATTGAAGTCGTTTTTCAGTGCCAATCATATGTTGAAATTTTTTAAATAATTTAAAACTTAGGATACTTCAATGGATATGTAAATTTTTTGAATTTTGTTCTTTTCTCTTTTGTAAGTGTACTTCAATTAATAAATTGTTGTCTTTTGAACTTATTAATTCTTTAAAATAATTTGTTTGTGATGTTGAACAGGTTCAGTACCTGAACACAGAAGATGTGTTGATTCAGAATCTGACGCTGCACAACTCCATAATTCTGAGTGATCTTAAGCCTCACAGAAACTACACGTTTACTGTAGTTGTGATGTCTGGCACTCAGTCTCAAGTTCTCAGACGCTCATTACCCATTTCTGCAATCTACGAGACCCTCGAGTCGGTACCTGGACAGGTAATTGTTAATATAACACTATAATTTGGACCAGTGATATAATTTTTGATCATGAATTATTTCTTTGCCTACATTATCAGTCAAACTACAACTGTTGAAATTTTTTATGTTTAACTCATTCACTTCTCGAAATGTTCAACACTTCCCCAGAAACCAGATTTAAATCACCGATAAATTATATTGTCTAATTTCAGACTATCATAACGAACAAAAATAACGGTAATAACCTCAAAATATAACTTCCTAAAATTAAATATTAAAAATAACGGTACTTGAGATCACAATAAGGGTGAAGGACAAAATATATTCCTCTACTATTCATATATGTTAATAAAATATAACTAGCCAAGGTATGTACAAAATATTGCAAAATATATAACAGCAGAGATAAGCGAGTGTACCTCGTATTTTGAGTTGAAGGCCATTTAACAGCCGGCGAGTGCACCTCGTCTTCTGAGGCAAATGGATTAATACTAAATTTATCACTTCTCAATGAAAGACAAATTAAATTTGAAGAGAAAAATATGTTCATAGTTAAATATGGGAAATAGCATTATGAGATACTTAATTTGTAAATTAATGAGTCATTTTTACATCTTGCCTCATATTTCATATTTTCTTTAAACACGGGAACTAGTTTTCAAGACAACCATCTCTCTCATTTTCAACCACCATTATGACTATCAGCTTTTGTTGGAATTTCCATCAATAACGTTGCCATCTGGTGTTGATTTGAACTTTGAGATGAGGTCACGTTCATCAGGAATCTCGAAATTCATGGATCTAAATTTGTTCTGAATATATATCTTCTCCCAAATTGTCAATTCTAAAGGTTTTTCCAAATGTTTTAAATGTTGGGCTTCTTTTTCAATTTTATTATTCTCCAATAAACTATGTGCTGTAATAGTTGATTTTTCAATTTCACCATTTTTAATATTTCTGAAATGTTCCTTTGTGTGAGTGTCCAAATTCCTTTTTGTTTTCCCTATGTATACTTTATTACAGTCTTTACAATTAATTGAACACCCCAGATAGCAAAAAATCTGGAATTTATCAAATTAATTGTAAAGACTGTAATAAAGTGTACATAGGAAAAACAAAAAGGAATTTGGACATTCGCAGAAAGGAACATTTTAGAAATATTAAAAATGGTGAAATTGAAAAATCAGCTATTGCAGCACATAGTTTGTTGGAGAATCATAAAATTAAAAAAGAAGCCAAACTTTTAAAACATATGATAAAACCTTTAGAATTGATAATTTGGGAGTAGATATATATTTAGAAGAACAAATTTAGATCCATGAATTTTGAGATTCCTGATGAACGTGACCTCATCTCGAAGTTCATCAAATCAACACCAGATGGCAATGTTATTGATGGAGATTCCAACAAAAAGCCGGTAGTCATAATGGTGGTTGAAAATGAGGGAGATCCTTCTCTTGAAAACTAGTTCCCGTGTTTAAAGAAAACACGAAATATGAGGTAAGATGTAAAAATGACTCATTAATTTAAGAAAAATATATGCCTAAATCGGGATTGAATCCAATATCTATGGTTCTGTACACCAGTGCTTTAATGATTTAAGCTATTAGTCATCTTGATTTTCACATAGATTTTTCTCTTATACTATCATGATTCCCGTGCGCCAGATAGCTGTGAACTTCATTACACTAATACCATCTAGTGGCCTCTTAAACAAGAAGACTTTTAATATAATAAATTTTGGAATATTTACATTATGAGGTTTTCTTAATAAGAATCAAATGAATCGTGAATTCATCTTACCTCATACATCTATGTTTTTTAACACAGAACTGCAGTATCGGGAAACATATCATTCCTATGTTTTATTTTAGGAAGAAATATTTTGAGGTTCTTTTAATTATATTATTTGGAGTCTGTTTATCTTATCTCAACATAAATATTGAGGCAAGATAAACAGTTATATTTCCCCATGACTGATGAAGGACATGATATTGTCTGAACCGCCGGTATCAAAGAAGTTTGAAAATGTATGAGGTGAGTCGATTAAAATATGTTCTCCACTCACTATTAATAAGATAAACAGACTCAAATAATATAATATCATTCCTATCTTCAGCTGTTTTCACAACTGTCAATTTTTTATTATGCTGGTAATTTTCTAAACTGTCATCTTCTTCAAAAGTACACCAGATGGCACTTTAGAAAATTACTGGCATAATAAAAAAAATTATGGTCGTGAAAACAGCTGAAGATGGGAATCATATGTTTCCTGATTCTGCAGTTCTGTGTTAAAAAAACATAGATGTATGAGGTAAGAAGAATTCACAATTCATTTGATTCTTAAGAAGACTTTTTTAAAATGGAAATCAACACTACATTTATAGCCAGCAAAGCTAAGATTCCAGAGATATTGGGTTCAAATCCTGATTTAAGCATATATTTTTCTCTTCAAACTTAATTTGTCATTTAGTGAGAAGTGATAAATTTAGTAATAAACATCAAATTTTATCTTATATGTTGCCGCAACCAGTAGTTAATTTTCTAACAGGCCGTGATTGAGGCACAGTAAATTTAATGTGTGTTGGCTGCCCTGATTGTATCATGCGCACAGATCGGATTTTGCATTTCCTCCTCCCTGGGTAAGATAGCTTCTTCCGTCATGGTGTACTTGAGTTGGACTTGTGTCCTTGAAGGACTGGTGATCGAGTCATGGTGACCAGAATTGAGGCCATCTTGGCTTGATTGTGTGTGATTAAGGATCTATAGTGTGCGCTACTTCTGTATAAATAGTAGCGTTAGGATCTGATTAGTAGTTTAAAAATAAACTGAGAATCAAAACTGAACAATCACGCAATGAGCAACACGTGTTAATTAAGTGAAAAGTTGGAAATATTTGAGTTTAATTTGAGTGTATATTATTCCGATTGAGGGTCTTTCCACTTTTCAGCGGTTGCCCTTTTACCAGCCGGCTGCTGGCCCTTCACATCCACATGTGTCAATCACAGAGGTAGATGATCAACAGCCAGTGTAGGGGTGACATGTGGTTAGCATGTCGAGTCCCCCAGCCGTTATAGCTGGTTCCTCAACCTGGAGCCGCTACTTATTGTAGCTACCCAATTGCCTCACGATGCTGGGTGGGCACCGGTCCCATACTGGCCGAAATACCATGAGAAAATTTCTTCCCCCATGGAGACTCGAACCAGCGCAAGTCCCGTAGCTCTGCGCCAAGGCTTCCTACCTTAACCGCTCGGCTACGGCGCGGGACGTGTATATTATTACTGGTTGCTAATATAGTTTACACTTAATGCTTAGTAAGTTGTGTCATAATTATTTAACCAATCTAAATTATACAGTCTACAAACAGGAGAGAAGAATCAATTTCTATGTTGCGGGTATAGGGATTGATTCAGTGCAAACTAACCTGCATAAATGAAGTAAATTTCTTAAAAGGTATTAGCCGCTACATAATATATAATTGAATAGTTGTCCCGAAAAGAGATTTAACCCACAAAAATTGGAAAGTCAATTTTATGAACTTGGAGATTAAATTTTGCTCTCTGGGAACTTCAACATTAATGAATCTATGTTTGTTCTTCTGAATATAAGAAGAGATATAATTTTTTAATTACAATTTTTTTTTGCTCCGCTATACAACTGACTCTAGTTAATGGTTTTAAAATACTTGTAGCAGTTACCTGAGAGATTGTTGTTATTAAGAATCAAATTAATTGTGAATTCTTCTTACCTCACACTTCTATGTTTTTTAAACATCTTCACCATCTTCAGCTGTTTTCACGACTGTCAATTTTTTTTTGTCAGTAATTATCCAAACTGCCATCTGGAGTTCTTTTGAAAGAGTAATTTTCTAAACTGTCGTATTGTGTATTTTTGAAGAACTTTGTAATCAAGCTTGGTTCGTCTGGAATTTCGAAGTTCATGGTTCTAGTATGGTTTTTTTTAATATATATCTTTTCTCAAACTGTTAATTCCAAAGGTTTAGATAGATGTTTCTAAAGTTTTGCTTCTTTTTTAATTCTATGATGCTCAAATAAACTATGTGATGCTATAGCTGATTTTTCAATTTCTCCATTTTTTATTTTTCTGAAGTGTTCTTTTTTACAAGTTTCCAAGTTCCTTTTTGTATTTCCTATATATATCCTATTGCAATCTTTGCAATCAGTTTGATAAATTCCAGATTTTTTGTTGTCTGGGGTGTCAACTTTATTATTAGTTAACAGAAGATTACCCAGGCTGAATTTGTTAATTGGAGCCAATATTATATTAAATTTTCTGAATTAAAAAAAAAATTATTATGAACTTCAGGATGGTAAGTAAATTTCTCGAATTTTTCAGCTTTCTTGGAATCATGTTGTAGGGTGGCATATTTCTGTAACCTTTTCTGTTGTTTAAATTTCTATAATTTATTCTTTATTATGTCATCAAAACCATTTATTTTAGCAATATGTACAATATGATTATATTCATTATCAAAATCTTCTACATTAAGTGGAATATTTATTAATCTGCATAATAGACTATTGAAAATTGCATGTTTATGTGAAACATGATTAAAACCTGAATATTTTATGTAGTTGTCAGTATGTGTGTCTTTTCTATAAATATTAAATTCTATTAAATTTTTCTCTTCAAATTTAATTTATCTTTCATTGAGAAATGTTAAATTAATAATAAAAACATCATTAAATTCTATTCTTTACAATTGTTCATTTCTTATTAAGTATAAGTCTAAAAATGGGATCTTGTTATCTTGTTCAATTTCAATAGTGAATTTTACTGACTTATCTTGAAGATTAAGCAATTTCAATGCATTTTGAATGTATTTTGCATCAATTACAGTGATAATATCATCCACATATCTATACCAACACTTAAAAATAAAAAGGATAAGCATTGGTGATATGTGATTCAAGATACGCCATAAATATAAATTGGCTAAAAATGGAGAAAATGGATTTCCCATTGCCAATCCAGAAATTTGTTTATAAAATTTTCCATTAAATGTGAAAAAGTTGTTACCAATACAAATTTTGGTTAGCCTTAAATATTCTTCAGTAATTTCTGCCTTTAATTTTAGTGAATTTAACCATTTTCTTAAAAAGACACACACATACTAACAACTACATAAAATCTTCAGGTTTTAATCATGTGTCACATAAACATGCAATTTTCAATAGTCTATTACACAGATAGATAAACATTCCACTTAATATAGAAGATTTTGATAATGAATATAATCATATTGTACATGTTTTTATTATTGATTTAACATTTCTCAATGAAATATAAATTATATTTGAAGAGAAAAAAAATTTTCTCTTCAAATATAATTCATATTGTACATGTTGCTAAAATAAATGGTTTTGATGAAGACATAATAAAGAATAAATTAAAGAAATTTAAACAACAGAAAAGTTTACAGGAATACACCATCTTACAACATGATTCCAAGAAAGCTGAAAAATTCAAGAAATTTACTTACCATCCTGAAGTTCATAACAAATTTCAAAAAAATTTCAGAAAATTTAATATAACATTGGTTCCAATTATCAAATTCAGCCTGGGTAATCTTCTGTTAACCAATAATAAAGTTAACACCCCAGACAACAAAAAATCTGGAATTTATCAAACTGATTGCAAAGATCGCAATAGTATATATATAGGAAAAACAAAAAATAACTTGGAAACTCGTAAAAAAAAACACTTTAGAAAAATGAAAAATGGAGAAATTGAAAAATCAGCTATAGCAGCACATAGTTTATTAGAGAATCATAGAATTGAAAAAGAAGCAAAACTTTTAAAACATCTATTTAAACCTTTGGATGTAAAAGTTTGGGAAAAAATATATATTAAAAAAAAAACCATACTAGAACCATGAATTTTGAGATTCTGGATGAACCAAGCTTGATTACAAAGTTCTTCAAAAATACACCGGATGGCAGTTTGGACAATTACTGGCAAAAGAAAAAATCGACAGTCGTGAAAACAGCTGAAGATGGTGAAGATTGTTCGCTGATACTGCGGTGCTATGTTTAAAACAAACATAGAAGTATGAGGTAAGAAGAATTCATGATTCATTTGATTCTTATTAATAAAACCTCATAATGTTAAAATTCCCAAATTTATTATATTAAATTGTTATGTTTTAGGTTGAAAGGTTTCATCCGTTGGACATCCAGCCAAGTCAAATATCATTTGAATGGACTCTACCCAGCAATGAACAAAATGGAGTTATACGAAAATTCACCATCACTTATGGTCTTGAGGTGAGATCGGTATGTCTGGATTTATTAGTGAAACATATTAAAGAATTGTAAAAAGCATGCTTTCACAGCCATAGTAATTGTATTAGCAGATTCCAGGCTATGAAGCCTTGATAAGAGTCAAATGAATCGTGAATTCTTCTTACCTCATACTTCTATGTTTTTTAAACACACCACTACAGTTATTAGCAACCATCGTCATCATCATCAGCTGTTTTTATGACAGTCATGAAAATAGTAATGGTATTAGCAGATTCCGGGGCACGCCGTAGCGTAGTGGTTAAGGCACTGCGCTACAAGCCGGAAGGTCGAGGGTTCAAGTCCCGGTGGGGTCAGGATTTTTAAACTGACCCAAACCTTCTGGCGGCACTATGGCCCTGGGGGGTCGACTCAGCCTCTAACGGAAATGAGTACCAGACGCTTGTTCTGGGGGTAAAGGGCGGCCATCATGCAGGGCTGACAACCCGGCTGACATCAAGTGCCGATTGTCAAGAAAAAGTGGGAGCCTTAACCTCCCACTACCCCAAGGGCCTCCTGAGGCCTGTAGTGGGAATACTTTACTTTATTAGTAGATTCCAAGCTATGAAGCCTTGATAAGAGTCAAATGAATCGTAAATTCTTCTTACCTCATACTTCTATGTTTTTTTTAAACACACCACTACAGTATCAGCAACATCGTCACCATCATCAGCTATTTTATGACAGTCGTGAAAATAGTAATGGTATTAGCAGATTTCAAGCTATGAAGCCTTGATAAGAATCAAATGAATCGTGAATTTGTCTTACCTCATACTTCTATGTTTTTTTAAACACACCACTGCAGTATCAGCGACCATCGTCGCCACCATCAGCTGTTTTCATGACAGTCGTGAAAACAGCTGATGATGGTGACGATGGTTGCTGATACTGCAGTGGTATGTTTAAAAAGGATAGAAGTATGAGGTAAGAAGAATTCACAATTCATTTGATTCTTATCAATAAAACCTCATAATATTTAAATTAATATTGGGAAGTGAACATTATGAGGTTATATCATTAATTGATATAAGTGGAGAACATATTTTTAACGACTCACCTCATATAATTTCAAATTTCTTTGATACTGGCGGTTTCAGACAATATCTTGTCCCTCTTCAGTCATGGCTTCCACTGATGAAATTCTGTGGTTGTTGATTTCTGTAAGGACATCATCTCTTGTGCTGCCATCTTTGGTTGGGATTATAAAAATAAAAAATCAACATCCCAGACAGTAAGAAATCTGGAATTTATCAAATACATTGTAATGATTGTAGCAAAGTATACATAGGAAAAACAAAAAGGAATTTGGAAACTCGCACTAAAGAACATTTTAGAAATATTAAAAATTGTGAAATTGAAAAATCAGCAATTGCTGCACATAGTTTGCTAGAACATCATAAAATTGAAAAAGAGGCAAAACTTATGAAACCATTTGATAAACCGTTGGAATTGACAATTTGGGAAAATATATTCATTCAGAAGAATAAATATCGATCTATGAACTTCGATATTCCGGTGGATAAAAATTTAATTTCAAAGCTTATAATCCCAACCAAAGATGACAGCACAAGAGGTGATGTCCTTAGAGAAATCAACAACCAGAGAATTTCATCAGTGGAAGCCATGACTGAAGAGGGACAAGATATTGTCTGAAACCGCTGGTATTAAAGAAATTTGAAATTATATGAGGTGAGTCGTTAAAAATATGTTCTCCACTCACTATTAAAAACCTCATAATGTTAAAAATTCCCAAATTTATCATAAGTAATGCTACGAGTGATTTTCAATTTATCTAGAGAATTTGGAAATCAAGAGTGGCATTTGTTAGGACTATTTAACGAATAAAATTAAGCTGTTTACTCACAAATCATTATTTAACTATAGTTATTTTAAGATATTTATATATTTAATGTAAACGGCGATGTTTGAAAACAAATGAAAAACGATCGGTACGCTTCAATTGCTTCTTTTGTTTATCACTGCAACCAGATCATACTATTTATTGCCGAAGGAACACAATATTGTAAGAATGCTCTCTAGTGGAGAAAAAATGAAACACATCAAACTGTATATTAATTCATTTCTGATGTCGTATGATGTAAATATGACAATTATATTTTTCTGGATTATTACCTGGGAAAAAATACATTTAAGAAAGTGCAAACAGTGGTTTCTATTTTTGGTGGTATAATCAATTGCTGCAAATGTTTTTATATTAACTCCTGCAAGCGCTATGTGTTGACAACCATGCACTATATATACAATCTGGTAGCCGTATTTCTTAGTGAGTCAGTCACTGCAAAATAATGGTCAGACCTGTTCAGAATATTAAAAAGGAGGAGCTTTCTTTAATATGGTAAATTTAATATTGATAAATATTTGGTGAAACACGACTGTGATTGGTTGTAAAACAGAAATCATTGAAACATGATTGGTCATTGACTCCTATTTGGGGCATGAGTTAAATAGTCTCCCAGATGAGTTTCTGACCAGGGAACACACACCTGAAGATACCCTTTGTTGTCAAGAGGGAAATGTTTGGGAGAAACACCAGTTATGGATTGCACTTTTACAGGAAAAATCACTAAGAGATTTAGTTTAAGATTTAAATTAAAATTAATAAGAATCTAATGAATCGTGAATTCTTCTTACCTCATACACCAACATTTTTTAACACAGAACTGCAGTATCGGGAAACATATCATTCCCATCTTCAGCTGTTGTCACGACTGTCAATTTTTCATTATGCTGGTACTTTTTAAACTGCCATCTGGTGTTGATTTAAAGAACTTTGTAATCAAATTTGGTTTGTCTGAAAACTCAACATTCATGGTTCTAGTGTGGTTTTTTTAATGTATATCTTTTCCCAAACTGTTAATTCCAAAGGTTTAGATAGATGTTTCAAAAGTTTTGCTTCTTTTTCAATTCTACGATTCTCTAATAAACTATGTGCTGCTATTGCTGCTATTAGTGAACCATAGAATTGAAAAAAGAAGCAAAAATTTTGAAACATGTATCTAAACCTTTGGAATTAACAGTTTGGGAAAAGATATACATTAAAAAAAAACACACTAAACCATGAATGTTGAGTTTCCAGACAAACCAAATTTGATTACAAAGTTCTTCAAATCAACACCAGATGGCAGTTTAGAAAATTACTGGCATAATGAAAAATTGGCAGTTGTGAAAACAGCTTACTTACTTATTTACTTACTCACTGGCACTATCGAACCCGTAGGTTCATGGCCGCACAGACATAAGCTCTCCATACATCCCTATCCTGAGCTAATGCTTTCCAATCATTCCTGTATAATCTACTTCCCTGAAATCATAGTTAATGTTATTCTCCCACCTCATCCTTGGTCTACCAACTGGGCTTTTCCCTCTGGCTTTCCTACAAGAAGCTTCCATGCAAGTCTTTCATTCCCCATACGTGCAACATGTCCTGCCCATCACAGTCTACGAGACTTAACTGTTCTTATTATATCTGGCTTCCTATAAAGACCATGTAGTTCATTGTTATGTAGTCTTCTCCATTCACCTGTCTGTTCATCTCTCTTTGGTCCAAAAATTTTCCTAAGTACTTTATTCTCAAATACTTGTAATCTCCTTTCCTCTCTTAAAGTAAGAGTCCAAGTTTCGCACCCATATAATATAACTGGTAGAATAATAGTTTTATATATTTTCAGTTTAATGTTTTTTGAAAGGAGTTGGGACATCAAGAGTCTCTGCAATGCATAATAGCATGCATTTCCAGAATTGAGCCTATGTTTAATTTCTTTGTGCATCTCATTCCTATTTGTGATTATTGTTCCTAGGTATTTGAATTCAGCCACTTCCTCAAAATTTCCCTCATTTGTCATTAGCCGTCCATTTCCGTTACATAATGAATTTGTACGTGTGACCATATATTTAGTTTTATTGATATTTACTAACAGTCCCAATTTCTTAGTGTTACTCAATTGTGTGTGCGTGTTGTCCTTTAGTATCTCCTCGCTATCGGCCAATAATACTACATCATCAGCATAAACTAACAGCTTATTAATACCATTGAGTTGTAAGCCTTCCTCATTCTATAAAGATTTGATGGCATGCTCTAGTACAAAATTAAATAGTAGAGGAGATAGTGTATCTCCTTGCTTCAACCCATTCTGGATTTCAAAAGTGTCCGAAAACTGTTTGCCTACACGCACCTTACCCTTTGTGCCATTTAGACACATTCGTATAAGCTGATGATGAGAATGATGTTTTCCGATACTGCAGTTCTGTGTTAAAAAAACATAGATGTATGAGGTAAGAAGAATTCATTATTCATTTGATTCTTATTAAGAAAACCTCATAATGTAAAAATTTCCAATTTCATGTTTTTATTATTGATTTAACATTTCTCACTGAAGGATAAATTATATTTGAAGAGAAAAATTTTTGCCTAGACCGAGACTTGAACCCGTGACCTTTGGCTTGCCGGGCCAAATGCTCTACCAACTGAGGTGAGTTGCGATCTAGACACAAATTTTTCTCTTATATACGTTGTAATTCCCTCGTGCCAAATGCTTTGAAACATTTGTTCCTATAATAATTAAATGAATCGTGATTTCTTCTTACCTCATACTTCTATGTTTTTTTAAACACAGCACTGCAGTATCGGCGACACATTGTCATCATCATCAGCTGTTTTCACGACTGTCAATTTTTTCTTTTGCCGGTAATTATCTAGATGATTATCTAGATTGCCATCTAGATAATTACCGGCAAAAGAAAAAATTGACAGTCGTGAAAACAGCTGATGTTGACGACAATGTGTCGCCGATACTGCAGTGCTGTGTTTAAAAAACATAGAAGTATGAGGTAAGAAGAAATCACGATTCATTCAGTTATCATTAATTGAATCTCATAATGTTAAAAATTCCCAAATTTAATATATAAATTTGTTCCTATCTTTGCAAATGGCAGCTTCTTAGTTAAGAAGACATTTATTGGGAATTTAACACTATTTTATAAAGCCAGTAGGGCTTCTATTGATGTTTTTGTTATTAATTTAACACTTCTCACTGAAGGATAAATTATATTTGAAGAGAAAAATTTTTGCCTAGACTGAGACTCGAACCCGTGACCTTTGGCTTGCCGGGCCAAATGCTCTACCAACTGAGCTACTGATGTGAGTTGCGATCTAGACACAAATTTTTCTCTTATCTACGTTGTAATTCCCTTGTGCCAAATGCTTTGAAACATTTGTTCCTATCTTTGTAAATGGCAGCTTCTTAGTTAAGAAGATATTTATTGGGTATTTAACACTACTTTATAAAGCCAGTAGGGCTTCTATTGATGTTTGTATTATTAATTTAACACTTCTCACTGAAGGATAAATTATATTTGAAGAGAAAAATTTAGGGAATTACAACGTATATAAGAGAAAAATTTGCATCTAGATCGCAAATCGCATTGGTAGCTCAGTTGGTAGAGCATTTGGCCCGGCAATCCAAAGGTCACTGGTTTGAGTCTCGGTCCAGGCAAAAATTTTTCTCTTCAAATATAATTTCCAACTTTATTATCCATCCATAGTAATTCTGCAGAGTAACAGAGTGGTACCCTTGAAAGAGGTAGTCCATTCCAGGGAGTAGGCGCCCCTGCCCTTTTGTGAGCTCCAGGTCCCACTCGCCTAGTGGGTAGTACCTGGGTAGGGCCCCGTCCACAGGGTTACGTGGGGAGAAGAGAAGTCCCCAAAGCCGTAGTGAAGGCAACTTCTCTAGGAGACGAACACTCCGAAATTGCAGTTCCCTGTCCTCCAGGAAGAGGGGTTTGGCTAGAGGCTGGTAACCTCTACTAGTAAAAATAACTTACTCATAAACTTCAGCAGAAGAAAAGCCGGATCCAAAACAAATAACAAAATACAAACCTAAAGGCACCCGAGATGTGGGCAGACCTAGAAAGAGATGGGCTGAAGTCGGAACGGGTCAACAGACCTAATCCATGAATGCAGATGATGATGATGATGATGAGTAATTCTGCCTGAGGGCAGGTCCTTCACTGCAATCATAGCATTTTCATGCTATGCTTGCAACTTTACTAGGGAATTGAAGGTGTGGTAGCTTCCCGTTGCTTTCCACACCGGTGAAGGATGATGATGATGATGATGATTGATAAGGATTATGATGATGATAACTTTATTATATGAAATTAAATTAAAATTCTTTATACCTCACTTCATATCCAGTCTTCTAAGTAAACCGGTTTCAAAACCTAGGTGGTTTCATCTTCATTAATATCTCAACTGATGTTATGTCTAACTTTTACAAGAATTAATCACTATGAGGTTTAATTTATGGTAAAATAAAATTTTCTTAAATCTTCTAAATAGATCGCGATCTACTTAGAAGATTTGTATGAGGAGAGGTAAGAAACATTTGATTTTACCTGCTGTTATGTCATTCAGCAGAACTGCTTCTTACTCCTTCTGTTGGTGGACTAATTTACCTCCAAATCAAATAAAATTCCCTGGGAATTTCAAAATTCATATGTTTTTCTTTCTTGTGTTTTTGAATGTGGATTTTTTCCCAAACTGTGAACTCTTTTGGTTTTTCTATTTTCTACAAATAGAAAAACTAAAAAGAGCTGACAGTTTGAGAGAAAATCCACATAAATAAAACAAGAAAGAAAAACTTATGAATTTTGAAGTTCCCAGGGAATTTTATTTGCAGGTTCATCGGTCCACCGACAGAGGGAGTAAGAAGCAGTTCTCCTGAATGGCATAACATCATGGTAAAATCAAAACTAAGAAACTAAGTAAACTAAACACAGCTAGTTTTAAAAAAGCGATTAAATTAATTATTTTTAATTAATTACTTAACTGAATAAAATTAATCATTTGAATATTTTAAAATAATAAATTTAAAGCATCTATTTTTGCTTATATTATTATAAATCAATATAATACTAATTACTTTCTTCTGTATTACTGATTATTATCCATTACATTATATGGTTTATATTATGTTATGTAAATCATTCTCCATTGCATTAATTCTTTTGTTAGAATAAGTCTTATTCCCAATACATTATTATTTTTTATTTGTATGTGTCATAATTTATGTAAAAATGAAACTGGCCCCTAACTTTAAATGTATATATTCTATTTGTATTATTCATGTAACTGAACTGTACCCGACCACAAGCCCTTGCTCATTCAGGTGTCAATACTGTATATAACATTTATTTGTAAATAAAATTTATTCTTATTCTTCTTACCTCCCCTCATACAAATCTTCTAAGTAGATCGCGATCTGTTTAGAAGATTTGTGTGAGGAGAGCTAAGAAACATTTGATTTTACCATAAATTAAACCTCATAGTGATTAATTCCTGTAAAAGTTAGACATAACATCAGTTGAGATATTACTCAAGATGAAACCACCTAGGTTTTGAAACTGGATATGAGGTGAGGTGATACAATTTTTCTTAAGTAGTTAGTGTTAATAGCTGTTATTTTCTCCAGGGCTCTGCACACACTAAAGTACAGGATTTTATGCCAATTGAGTTTCACGGTACTATCAGGTCTCTTATACCAGGGAAAACTTATGTCTTCCGCATCCAAGCAGAAACAAAAATTGGTTACGGTCCTGAAAGCATATGGAAACAGACAATGCCTATTCTTGGTAAGTAAACGCAGCTCTATGCAGTTTACAATTTTGTTGTTTTTATTATTCATTTCATACATCTCAATGATGGATAAATCGTATTTGAAGAGAAAAATTATGCATTCAGATTGGGGCTCGAACCCAGGACCTTTGACTTTCCGGGCCAGTGCTCTACTGACTGAGCTATCTGAGCGAGTTCTGATCTAAATGCAAATTTTTCTCTTATATACGTTGTTAATTCCCACGCACCAAATGCTATGAAACTTTTGTTTCTATCTTTGCAAATTGTGGCTTCTTTATTAAGAAGACATTTATATGGGAATTTTTATATTATAACGCCACTACGGCTTCTTTCAATGTTTTTATTATTCATTTCTTACATCTCAATGATGATAAGTCATATTTGAAGAGAAAAATTATACACTCAGACCAGGGCTCGAACCCAGGACCTTTGGCTTTCCGGGCCAATGCTCTACCGACTGAGCTGCCATTTGCAAAGATAGAAACAAAAGTTTCATAGCATTTGGTGCGCGGGAATTAACAACGTATACAAGAAAAAAATTTGCATTTAGATTGGAACTCGCTCAGATTGCTCAGTTGGTAGAGCATTGGCCTGGAAAGCCAAAGGTCCTGAGTTCGAGCCCCAGTCTGAGCGTATAATTTTTCTCTTCAAATATGATTTACAATTTTGTGTTTCCTAGTATACTTCTTAAACATTGAAACCTTCACTCTCTGTATTCTTATGACTAGGGCAAGGGTTTTAATGCACTAAAAGTTAAGCTTGCAACACAGATACCCTTCTACTAATAATCCATGATGTAACTTTTATACAAGGTTTTAACACATCTCAGTTGAAAATTCGTCCTAAAAACCACTTTATTAGGCGTTCCGTTTGAATAAGAGGGTGTACAACTTTACATGGGAAATTGTTATTACATGCCTTCCCAGCCTTGGTTACGGATTGTTTGTATTAACTAGACAAAATGTCGGAATTCAAGATCAACTGATTGTTTCTTATGATATTGATGAAAGTTTCCTTAAAATTTAACCCAAAAGGCAACACTTTAATGACTGTTTGATGGATGCACAGGGCATAAATAATATTAATAAAACTCTGGGTAATAAAATAAAGGCATCGTTGAATGCAGGCTTTCATGGCCGGTAATCATAATGTTAAGTGATTCCGGGTTATGTGGCCGTGGTCCATAGTTGGTGTTGATACCAGACGTTTCGCCCTCAACTGCAGAGGGCATCTTCAGTGGCGAGTGCTTCTAGGCATGTTTCCTGGTCGGAAGATCTACTGCCCTCCGCAGTTGAGGGCGAAACGTCTGGTATCAACACCAACTATGGACCACGGCCACATAACCTGGAATCACTCAACATTATAATTAAAGGCATCATAAAATGCCTTTCGTTACGCTCATTCTCGATTAGGCCTAATAATATTTTTTTAATTGAACATTGATTCACAAAAGAATATGTTCTACAATAATTGCTGTAGACAAGATTTAACCTGAATGTAGTTTAAATGCTTCATAATATTAAGACAACTTTCTTGCATCTTTAATACATAACACACACACCGATATAAAAATGTTTTTAATTATACAGGTACTATTATTGCAGCAACCTACATGTTAGCTTGATAGTCTTGTGGTTAGAGCTTCTGACTACGATCCGTGAGGTTGTAGGTTCGATTCCCGATCAAACTGTAATGATTTTTTTTTTGCTTAAAATGTTATTCTGTTGTCGGTAACATTTCCTACTATTTTGAATGTTTTCTAACGCATCTTAAAACGCTGCATATAATTCATAAGTAATGGGAAAAACTTTTATTAGTTTCCAAGAATTGTTCGAAATTCTTGACGTTAGATGGCAGCACATTATCTGTGAAACCAATTCTACGATATATTTGATACAGCGTAAAGGGAAATGAATATAAATTAAAACACACTTCTTTTTTCCGTACCTCCCCAATTAGGGAATCTCTATTAATTCTTATTCATATTCATTTCTTACACAATTAATCACTAGTTGATGTTGTTTTATTTCTGTTACAAACTGCGTGTAATATTGTTCTGATGTCATTATGATGACGTATTGTGTATAACGGTCGTTTTGTTATATAGCTCCGGCACAACGTTTATTAGTAAGGAAATTATACGTGATCTACGTAAGGCTTATATATTGTATAATTAAACAACTGATGAAAGCCTGTATTAGAGATTTTTATTAGTAAGGCTGATAGTATATTATTCAATTTGTTTCTGTGTGAAACCAAAACAAAAGACAGTCAGAAGTCTAACTTCTCATTATACTATTGAACTGTTTGTGTGTGAAACCAAAATAAAAGACAGTCAGAAATCTAACTTCACATTATGTTATTCAACTGTTTATATGTGAAACTAAGACAAAAGACAGAAGTCTTACTTGTAATTATACTACAGTATTACCCCTCTTTCACACTTTTCAAGGAGCCAGGGGGAAAGTGGTGTAAATTAGGAGAAACAAGGTGGAGCTAAAAATGTTTACCCTCATATTCAGCAACCATTCTAGAACATGAAAAAAAATCACTGCCTGGGATAATAAATAATATTGGCTAAATAATGTAATGTTTTAAAATTTTACGAAGTATTGGCAGTTCCATCCCCTCCATGGTATCTTTACCTTGTCGTGGTGGAGTGGCTTGTGTGCTTAAATGATCCTGAGAGCTATGCCGGCGGTAGCATTGCTGCCGATAGGGTTACCCATGCCGGACTGGTCGAAGGTGATAAGCCAGACGAAATAAGTACCTTGGTCGAAAGAGTGACGATCTTTCACCGTAAAAATACAACCGTCAAGAAATGCGGACATGGGTTCTACTGGGGTAAAATTTTCCGGAGGTCAAATAGTCCCCCATTCGGTTCTCCGGGCGGGGACTACTTCAGGGAACTCATGCCAAAGGCTCAAACACAGGGACATGTTCCTAGGAACATGGAATGTTAGGACTTTATACAATAGCGGGGCACTAGAGATATTAATGCGGGAATTGGATAAATCGCCCTTGGATATAGTCGCTTTACAGGAAGTTAGGTGGCCAGGAGAAGGTAGTCAGGAATCAGGAAGCTTTTCATTATACTATGGGGGTGCAGAAAGACCTGCATTTGGAACGGGTTTTTTAGTCAGGAGGAGGATCCTATCCGCTATCCGAGATATTAAGTTTGTTAGTGATAGGATATCATACATAATTCTAAAGGGTAAACGACATGATTTTATAATTGTAAATGTACATACCCCCACAGAAGATAAAGATGACAAGATCAAGGATGAATTCTATGAAGAATTAGAATGCTTATTTGATAGCCTTTCACGATATCATATGAAAATTGTCTTAGGAGATTTTAATGCAAAAGTGGGGCGGGAAGATATATTCAAACCAACAATAGGCAAATTCAGTCTTCATGAAGATAGTAACGACAACGGGGTTAGATTAGTCACATTTGCCACATCAAAGAATCTCGTTGTTAAGAGCACAACATTTCAGCATAAGGATATTCATAAATACACCTGGACGTCCCAGATGGAGAAACTCGGAACCAGATAGATCATGTATTAGTGGATAAACGCTGGCACAGTAGCATCATTGATGTTAGATCAGTTAGAGGGACAGACTGCAATTCAGATCATCATCTGGTCAGGGTGAAAATAAGGACAATGGCTATCGCTTATGAGAGGAACAACACGCTAAATATGATTCTGTAAAATATGAATTAAAAAACTTGAAAAATGATGAAATACGGCAAGAATACCAAATCAAAATGCTAATAGAGTGGAAGTACTGGAATCTTCAGATGACAATGTGGCAACACGAAGAAGAAACTGGATATAAATAAAGAATGGGCGGCTATATAGAGATACTATTAAATTGTCAGCATCAGAAAGCATTGGTTGTTTAAAAAAGAGGCCAAAACCAGAAATGGTTTGTTTGATCTTTGGGGAATGTGCCGACATTGTAAAGGAAAGAAAGCTAGGCAAAAAATTAATGGTTACACGAAGCCAAATGATGGGTAATTTAGAGCAATTGGGTAGTGTTAGACGGGAAACCACCAAGTTACTAAAGAGTAAAAAGAGGGAATATTTGAGAGAGAAGATTAATGATCTTGAAATGAATGCAAAAATAGGAACATTAGAGAATTATATCAGGGAATTAGTATAGAGAAGAAAGGGTTTCAGGCTAGAACAAACATAATTCGGAATGAAAATGGGGATATGATTGCAGATTCCAAGACTATATTAAATAGATGGAAAAGTTATTTTAATCAGCTATTAAATGTACATACAGAACAGGACATTGAGGAGAATAACTTACAGACAGCAGAAATGCTAGTCGCAGACAGAACCAAGTGCATTAGAGGTTGAAATGGCAATTGAAAAATTGAAGATGTATAAAGCATCAGGTTCAGATGAGATCCCAGCAGAACTGCTAAAAGGGGGGGAGAGAAAAATTGATGGACAAGATACGCTGGTTGCTTAGAATGATTTGGGAAAAAGAAGCTCTTCCAGATGAATGGAAGGAATCAATTATCGTACCAATTTATAAGAAAGGAGATAAAACTGATTGCAACAACTATAGGGGCATCTCATTACTTTCAACTTCGTACAAAATTCTAACAAATGTATTAGTAAGCAGACTTACTCCCTATATTGATGACATTCTAGGAAATCATCAATGTGCATTTAGAAGAAACAGGTCTACAACAGATCAGATTTTTAGTATAAGACAGATTTTAGAAAAGAAATGGGAATATAATGGTACTGTACATCAACTATATGTAGACTTCAAAAAAGCATATGATTCAATTAAGAGGGAGAAGTTATATAGTATCCTGCTGGAGTTTGGAATTCCTAAAAAGTTAGTTAGACTTATACGAATGTGTCTAAATGGCTCAACGAGTAGGGTGCGTGTAGGCAAACAGTTTTCAGACCCTTTTGAAATCCAGAATGGGTTAAAGCAAGGAGATGCACTATCTCCTCTACTATTTAATTTTGTACTAGAGCATGCCATTAAATCTTTGGAGAATGAGGAAGGCTTACAACTCAATGGTATTAATAAGCTGTTTGTTTATGCTGATGATGTAGTACTACTGGCCGATAGCGAGGAGATACTAAAGGCCAACACGCACACACTATTGAGTAACACTAAGAAATTAGGACTGGAAGTAAATATCAGTAAAACTAAATATATGGTCACACGTAGAAATACATTATATAATGGAAATGGACAGCTAATGACAAATGAGGGAAATTTTGAGGAATTGGCTGAATTCAAATACCTAGGAACAATAATCACAAATAGGAATGAGATGCACAAAGAAATTAAACATAGGCTCAATTCTGGAAATGCATGCTATTATGCATTGCAGAGACTTTTGATGTCCCAACTCCTTTCAAAAAACGTTAAGCTGAAAATATATAAAACTATTGTTCTACCAGTTATACTATATGGGTGCGAAACATGGACTCTTACTTTAAGGGAGGAGAAAGGAGATTACGAGTATTTGAGAATAAAGTTCTTAGGAAAATTTTTGGACCAAAGAGAGATGAACAGACAGGTGAATGGAGAAGACTACATAACAATGAACTACATGGTCTTTATAGGAAGCCAGATATAATAAGAACAGTTAAGTCCCGTAGACTGCGATGGGCAGGACATGTTGCACGTATGGGGAATGAAAGACGTGCATGGAAACTTCTTGTAGGAAAGCCAGAAGGAAAACGCCCAGTTGGTAGACCAAAAATGAGGTGGGAGAACAACATTAACTATGATTTGAGGGAAGTAGATTATACAGGGAATGATTGGAAAGCATTAGCTCAGGTTAGGGATGTATGGAGAGTTTATGTCCGTGCGGCCATGAACCTACGGGTTCGATAGTGCCAGTGAGTAAGTAAGTATTGGCAGTTCCATCTCTTATCTATGGATGTGAAACCTTGAAACCTGGACATTAACAAAGGCAGATAGTAAACAAATAGAGGCTGCAGAAATGAAGATGTTGAGAACAATAGCAGGATATCAAAGGACCGATAAAAAGAAAAACGAAGTTATAAGAACAGAACTTAATATATTTAATCTCTGTGAAAGAATAAAATACTATAAAAATTCTTACCTTCAGCACGTATTATGAATGAATGAACAGTTCATACCAAGAAGAATGTATAATTATAAACCAAAAGGGAGAAGATTGTTGGGAAGACCATTGAAGAGATGGAAGGACCAATTCGACCTATAATGAGATTGGAACAGGCCATTGGGCTTAATCTTTGTTGTTGATGATGATGATGTTTCTTTTAATTTAAAAATAAAATTCTTTACACCTCACCTCACATCCTGACTTTTATTTATTTAGAAAACAGGATATCAGGTGAGGTGTAAAGAATTTTATTTTAAATTAAACCTCATAGTGATATTCTTATAATAGTTCAATGTAAAGTGTGTTTTGAACTGCTGTAAACATAAAATTACTTAATCAGTTGAGTTGGTGTTTACTTGATGAAAATCCATATTTATTAATTAAATAAAATTACTTCATTCCTTTTACTTTCACCATTTAAAAAATGAATAACAAGGAGAGGTTCAGCAGGCAGCATTATGAATCTTTATTGAGAGATTAAAAATAATTTGATTTGCCATAGTAGTACACAAGTTGAATTTCAGAAATGTTTGAAAGTTCTGAAGTTGGCTCAATGAACATGCCCTGTTCTTTATTGATTGTACAAAAGCCAGATACTCAATCAAATACATGGAATATCTTTGATCTTTAACGCTGAACATCGACCTGATGTGATGTAAATAGTGGGAAAATAAAATTGCAGAAACGTAAAAGCGAATTTTTAATACATTGTGAATATAGTGAAAATAAAGGGACCTATAAAGAATTGTAAAAGGTGGGAAAATGTAAAAGCGGGATAATACAGTATATTACAATCTTAATTTTTAGTGCATTAAAATCGTTACCCTATTTATGACTGTCTTTTGTTTTGGTTTCACACACAAACAGTTGAATAGTATAATGAGAAGTTAGACTTCTTTTGTTTTGGTTTTACACACAAACAGTTGAATAGTATAATGAGAAGTTAGACTTCTGACTGTCTTTTGTTTTGGTTTCACACAAACAGTCAAATAGTATAATGAGAAGTTAGACTTCTGTCTTTTGTTTTGGTTTCACACACAAACAGTTGAATAGTATAATGAGAAGTTAGACTTCTGACTGTCTTTTGTTTTGGTTTCGCATACAAATATTTGAATAGCATAATGAGAAGTTAGACTTCTGACTGTCTTTTGTTTTGGTTCCACACACGAACAGTTGAATTAGCATAATGAGAAGTTAGACTTCTGACTGTCTTTTATTCTGGTTTCACACACAAAGTATATACTATCTGTCTTGCAATATTATCTTTTATTACATAAAATGCTGACTATACTTATGAGTTTTAAATTATTTTGTAGCCCCACCAAGACCACAAAACCAGGTTGTTCCAACTGAAGTGTGTCGCAGCTCAACCACCATACAGATCCGGTTCCGCAAGAACTATTTTTCTGAACAAAATGGAGCTGTAAGTATTGTATTTTATAATCACTTCTATAAATATAATACATACAGTGGAATTAACAGGTCTTCTGACTGCTACAATTGGAGTTTAGGGAAGGTAACACTGTTGCCACTCATACATGGAGTTATGGTAAGGGGGAACGCTGAGTTTATCAGGATTTGTAATTCACAGTGGTAACATCTTGCCACAAATAGTAAAAATGTTCAAAATTCATATAATACAGATTTGGGAATTTTTACATTATGAGGTTTTCTTAACACATTCAGTACCGTAAACCAGTTAAGACGTTTAAGGAGACTATCGTATATGCAGCCGTCAGTCAGTTAACTCGCTTTAGAGTGGGTGCGAACAAACCGCATTTATATTCGGCGCCTAAATATTGTGTTGGCTTAGTATGTCTTGTAGATCATAGATGGCATGTAAATGTACATTTTCTATTCCTGTTTGACACATTTAACCTTGATGAATCCCCTTTTATTTTTTAAACAAACAACACATGGAATTCGTTCACCCAAACTTGTCTCCAGTCTCCAATGCAGTCGTATTTGTTTCTCCTTTTCGCGCTGTTCTTTGTGCGTGAGTGAAACCATGGCGAAAGAAAAATGTCTCACTGAAGAAGAATTATTGAATATTTTGTATAATGATGATTCAGGCGATGAACTGATTCCTGAATTAGAAGATTCACAAAGTGAAAGTGAAGATGAACTTCCACTTCCTGAAATTGATACGCCGATACCATGTGATCTCAATCACCCAAGTTATCTCACCATCAAATCCTACTAGGATATCTCCTTTAGGTATGTACAATATTTGAATTTTCTAGGACTAATAGTTTGTGAATAATGGTCCATTTTCTGAAGTGCCACGAAAAGGGTAGCTGGGGTATTTAAATGGCTGGCCTGTGGATTTAAATGCCCTGCTCAGTGCCATCAAATGAATTGTGAATTCTTCTTACCTCATACATCTATGTTTTTAATGCAGAACTGCAGTATCAGGAATCATCATTTTGCAACATAATTCCAAAAAAGATGTAAAATTCAAGAAATTTAATATAACATTAGCTCCGATTAACAAATTCAGCCTGGGTAATCTTCTGTTAATATATAAAAAAGTTAACACCCCAGGCAACAAAAAATCTGGTATTTATCAAATTAATTGCAAAGATTGAAATAAAATAAAAATAATGGACAACTTTTGCACCTACTATTTGTAGATCTAGAGAAAGAATACGACAATGTCCCTATAAGAGAAACTATGGGTTGCTTTAAGATGTATGGGAATTAAGACTATAATAATTAAAGCTATACAAAATTTATATGACAATTGCATGTCTAAAATTAAGATTGGCAGTAAATTGTCACATGGTTTTACGATAAATAAAGGTCTTCGTCACGGTTATTATCTATCACCGACTCTGTTTAAAATATATGTACATGAAATATTAAAGAATTGGAGGAAAAAATGTTCAAGCATGGAAATTCCTATTTCAAACAACAAAACTTTATACAACTTACATTTTGCAGATGATCAATTGTTAATTGCACAAGATTATGAAGATTTAGAATATATGACTAGATAAGTAATAGAAGAATATGAAAAATGGGGTTTAAATTTGAACGTGAAAAAAATCAAAATATTTATCAATTGGTGAACCAGAACAAAATTTAATTTTGGAGACTGGAGAAACAATAAAATCTTGTACTGAGATCACATATTTAGGAATTAAAATAAATAAAAATGGGAGTTATGAAGAGGAAATTAGAAATAGAAATAATAAAGGAAAATTTGCAATTCCTTGCCTCAATGGAAT
This sequence comes from Diploptera punctata, assembly GCA_030220185.1. Taxonomy (NCBI): domain Eukaryota; kingdom Metazoa; phylum Arthropoda; class Insecta; order Blattodea; family Blaberidae; genus Diploptera; species Diploptera punctata. The sequence goes on from JASPKZ010007819.1 coordinate 1,100,117, forward strand.
ATTGTGGGATAAAAATATAAGTAATAAAAATAAAATGAATATATATCATACAATTGTTAAAAGCATCATTACTTATGGAGCAGAACTTTGGCCATTAACAACAAAAAACAAATAAGTACCTTTTGGCAATGGAAATGGATTTTATACGAAGGGCCGCAAGAATTTCAAGAAGAGAAAAAATTAGGAACTCAGTTATAAGGAAGAAAATGAAGATTGAAGACACTATTTTAGATTATATTAAAACTCAGCAATTAAGATGGTACGGACATGTCCAGCGAATGGAAGGATCGGCTACCAAAATCTGTTTTGGAATGGAATCCTGAGGGAAGACAAAGCAGAGGAAGACCTAAACCTCCTGGAGTCAGGGAATATGTTTATATATGAAGGAGAAACATCTACAACCAGGAGATTGGATGGACCGACAAAATTGGCTATTAGGAATCGGACGATGTCAAAGACATTAATCAACCGATGATCTATCAATGAAATAAAGTACATATAGGAAAAACAAAAAAACAATTTAGACACTCGCAAAGTAGAACACTTTAGAAACATAAAAAATGGTGAAATTGAAAAATCAGCTATAGCAGCACATAGTTTATTAGAAAATCATAGAATTGAAAAAGAAGCTAAACTTTTGAAACATCTATCTAAACCTTTGGAGATAACAGTTTGGGAAAGATACTTACTCTTACTCACTGGCACTATCGAACCCGTAGGTTCATGGCCGCACGGACATAAGCTCTCCATACATCCCTATCCTGAGCTAATGCTTTCCAATCATTCCCTGTATAATCTACTTCCCTCAAATCATAGTTAATGTTGTTCTCCCACCTCATTCTTGGTCTACCAACTGGGCGTTTTCCCTCTGGCTTTCCTACAAGAAGCTTCCATGCAAGTCTCCCATTCCCCATACGTGCAACATGTCCTGCCCATCGCAGTCTACGAGACTTAACTGTTCTTATTATATCTGGCTTCCTATAAAGACCATGTAGTTCATTGTTATGTAGTCTTCTCCATTCACCTGTCTGTTCATCTCTCTTTGGTCCAAAAATTTTCCTAAGTACTTTATTCTCAAATACTCGTAATCTCCTTTCCTCCCTTAAAGTAAGAGTCCATGTTTCGCACCCATATAATATAACTGGTACATTTTGAGTTTCTGGACAAACCAAATTTGGTTACAAAGTTCTTCAAATCAACACCAGATGGCAGTTTAGAAAATGACCGGCATAATGAAGAAGTCGTGACAACAGCTGAAGATTGGAATGATATGTTTCCCGATACTGCAGTTCTGTTTTAAAAAACATAGATATATGAGGTTAGAAGAATTCACAATTCATTTGATTTTTATATTAAAAATAATTCAAAACAATTACTCCTTGTTTCTAAAGGAAGCCACATTTTTAATAATTTTAAATTCAAACACTATCATTTCTAAGCTTAAGATTGATGCCTCATGTGATGCACTGAATTTTAAGGCTTCTTTTGTGAGACGTGGCATTATACAACAAACTCTCGATTTTCTGTGTTAATTGGGACCAAGATATGCACGGAGAATCAAAAAACACGGATAATCCAATTAACACATTCAGTACCGTAAACCAGTTAAGGCATTTAAAGAGACTATCATATATGCGGCCATCGGTCAGTTAACTCGTTTTAGAGCGGGCGCGAACAAACCGCATTTATATTCGGCGCCTAAATATTGTGTTGGCTTAGTATGTCATGGAGATCATAGAACATGTAAATGTAAATTTTCTATTCCTGTTTGACACGTTTAATCTTGGTGAATCCCCTTTTATTTTTAAAACAAACAACACATGGAATTTGTTCACCCAAACTTGCCTCCAGGCAAAAATGCAGTCGTATATGTTTCTCATTAGCGCGCTGTTGTTTGTGCATGAGTGAAACCGTGGCGAAAGAAAAATATCTCACTAAAGAAGAATTAGTGAATATTTTGTATAATGATGATTCAGGTGATGAACTGATTCCTGAATTAGAAGATTCACAAAGTGAAAGTGAAGATGAACTTCCACTTCCTGAAATTGATATGCCGATACCATGTGATGTCAATCACCCAAGTTATTTCACCTTCAAATCCTACTAGGATATCTCCTTTAGGTATGTACAAAATTTGAATTTTCTAGGACTAATAGTTTGTGAATAATGGTCCATTTTCTGAAGTGCCACGAAAAGGGTAGCTGGGGTATTTAAATGGCTGGCCTGTGGGTTTAAATGCCCTACTCAGTGCCTGGTACTGAATGTGACACATTAAGTTATTCGGCACTGTGGAAGTTGATCAGAAATTTAGCCTATTTACCCACTTTAACACTACTTAAATGCAACAAATATTCGTAAAATGTTATATTAAATGTATTTAGGTGCAAGTCGTAATTATCATTATTTTATTTTACTCGTAAATATGAAAAAAAAAGTGGGACTATTTCCTGTCATGACCACTCTGGTTACGACAGTTATTCAAAATGGCCATCGTAACCAGCGACAACTACACTAGTAACCACCGATATCCACACTTATAACCAGTGATGACAAATAATCACGATAACTACACTAGTAAACACAGGTGATCACACTATTAACCAGTGATAAACCCATTGCCACAGCATATCTGTGGTTTCAATCTGTAATAAAAAATTTTTCAGTGATTCACACACTGGAAATTGTATTGTATTCTTAGAATGTTTGTTGGTACTGTTAAACTTATCAGAGGAGGTTACTCTATTGTGCTAGTTTCTAAGCGCAGTTCATAGTAGCGCATTTAAAAATAAAGAATTTTTTTATGACAATACAAAATACAGTACAGTATTTATCTTCATTTTAAAAAAAAATACAGTAAAAAGAGTCATGCCCGGATAATCCACAAACTGGGTAATAAACACATGGATAATCGGGAGTTTGCTGTAGTTAATTTTTCTTTTTGAAAAGTAAATTTGTCCAGCACTGGAACATGTCAAACTAAATATAACATAAAAATATTAAGCTTTACCACTTAAAATAATTAATATTTTCGTTAAAAATACTCTGAACAGAAATTGTCTGTTGGCGTTGTTAATAGCTCTATCTGCCTTTGGATGTAAGAGAATTGTATAAGAGGAAAGAAATATTAATAAAACTACATAACAGTGAAATTTATAAGAAACCAGATATAATAAGAACAGTTAAGTCTTGGTAGACTGCGATGGGAAGGACATGTGGCATGAATGGGGAATGAAAGATGTGTATAGAAGCTTCTTGTAGGAAAACCAGAGGGAAAACACCCAGTTGGTGGACCAAGAATGAGATGGGAGAATAACATCAACTGTGGCTGAATTCAAATACCTAGGAACAATAATCACAAACAGGAATGAGATGCACAAAGAAATTAAACATAGGCTCAATTCTGGAAATGCGTGCTGTTATGCATTATAGAGATTCTTGACGTCCCAACTCCTTTCAAAAAACGTTAAACTGAAAATATATAAAACTATTATTCTACCAGTTATATTATATGGATGCGAAACATGGACTCTTACTTTAAGGGAGGAAAGAAGATTACGAGTATTTGAGAATAAAGTTCTTAGGAAAATTTTTGGACCTAAGAGAGATGAACGGACAGGTGAATGGAGAAGACTACATAACAGTGAACTACATGATCTTTATAGGAAGCCAAATATAATAAGAACAGTTATGTCTTGTAGACTGCGATGGGCAGGGCATGTGGCATGAATGGGGAATGAAAGACATGCATGGAAGCTTCTTTTAGGAAAACCAGAAGGAAAACGCCCAGTTGGTACCCAAGAATGAGGTGGTAGAATAACATTAACATGATTTGAGGGAAGTAGATTATACAGGGGATGATTGGAAAACATTAGCTCAGGATAGGGATGTATGGAGAGTTTATGGCCACGTGGCATGAACCTACAGGTTTGATAGTGCCAGTTAGTTAGAACATTCACATTAAGGGCCGCATGCAAATACATTAGTCTCTACTCAAATTACTTCCAATCACTGGTGAGCTGACTCACCGTGAGCAATTGCTGAGATTGAATTAAAGGCCGACTTACTGGTCATGCATGAAAGTCGACGTTTTCGTAACGAATTACCCAGAATTCTCAGCGATAAAACCACTTCTGTTATTTTCGTCTGCTATAGAGGAACGCATTTATGCTTGCGTCCTGCAAATAATACCGTATACAACGATGTCTGCATCATGCATTATTACGCCGATTCTCCTGTTCTTCCAGTTGAATTCTTTGGTAGACTCTATCAAATTCCTCTTCTCCGCGTATACTGAAAACATGATCGAAGTCTTCAAGGTCCGACATCTTAGATAAAGTGTCAAGATTTCAAACTACATCGGTTCCCATCGGTTCCCTTTGGGATTCTCACGATAAGTTTCTATCTTGAGCTATGATCTTAAGTTACCTCGTCAGGTAGCTTACAATTATTATCACATGAATAGATTTCTGAGTAAGCAAAATGTATTTGCATAAAACATTCTCAGCAGAGAACACCTTTTACGGTCTAATGCGTTTATAAATTCGACCCTAAGTGTTCAAACTGGTGACAATTTTCAGTGACACACATGTACAATTGCCGAATGAATGAGATGATTGATTTATCCACTGTTACAGGGTGAAACATGCACAATACAGTCCTGTATATTCTCTGGAGTTGTTGGAATATTTCCACAGACAGTGTTTTTAATAACTCCTCAGAGGAAAAAGTCCTGTGATGTAAGATCAGGAGATTAAGGAGGCCAATGAACTGCACCTCCACGACCACTTTATATTTCCATTAATAAGATTCCGTTTTCATATTTGAAGAGAAAAATTATATGCTCAGACTGGGGCTTGAACCCAGGACCTTTGGCTTTCTAGGCCAATACTCTACTGACTGAGCTATCTGAGCAAGTTCCAATCTAAATGCAAATTTTTCTCTTATATACGCTGTTAATTCCCGCGCACCAAATGCTATGAAACATTTGCTTCTATCTTGCAAATGGTGGCTTCTTTATTAAGAAAACATTTATTTGGGAATTTTACTGTACATTATAAAGCCAGTATGGCTTCTATTTATTAGAATGGTACATTGTGATAAATTTTTGAACAGGTCTTATAGTAAGAATTAAATTAATGTTTTTTTTTACCTCACCTCATATCCTTTTTCTTCTATACTGCAGTTTCGGAGCTTATCTCCATCATCAGTAGCATCTGGTCGACCGGTGATTTATCGTTTCTTGGCGGTTACCTTCCTACTTCTATCGGTGGACCGATGAACCTCTGGATCAGGTCAAAATTTGCGGGAGTTTCAAAATTCATGAGTTTGTCTTTCTTGTTTTTTTGGATGTGGATTTTTTCCCAGACTGTGAGTTCCTTTAGTTTATCTGTTTGTTTGATTAGGCTAGCTTCTGTATCAATTAAATGTTTTTCAGACCAAGCATAGGCTGCTACAGCTGACTTGTCCACTTCACCCTTTTTTACATTTCTAAGGTGTTCCTTCAATCTAGTTTTTAAATTTCTTTTTGTTTTTCCTATATAGATTTTGTCGCAATCTTGACATTTGATCTGATATATTCCCGATTTATATTCTTCTCCAATTTTTTTCATTTTTGTTGGTTTTAATTATCTTGTTTAGGCTGTATTCATTCTTTGGGGCCAATCGAATGTTAAACTTATTGAACATATTTGGAATTTGGTGTTTTAAAGGATGGTAAGTGAATTTTCTGAATCTTATGTTCTCTTCTGTTTGTTTTTTAAGTGTGCTTTCATTAATTAGTTTTTGCCTTTTAAACTTATTTATTTTCTTGTGTACCATGTTCTCTTCATAACCATTTTCTATTGCTACTTTAATTATGTATTCTCTTTCTTTTTCATATTTTTCACGGTTCAGGGGTACATTCACCAATCTATGTGTTAGGCTGTTGAATACAGTTTCTTTGTGAGCGAAATGGTTGAAACCTGATGCCTTAATGTAGTTATCTTTATTTGTGTTCTTTCTGTATATTCCAAATTCTATTTTGTTTTTTTCGTTTCTAGTTAGGTCTAGATCCAAAAATGAAATTTGTCTGTCAGTTTCAGTTTCAATTGTGAATTTTACAGTTTTGCTCTGAAGGTTCAGGAGTTTTAAGGCATCTTCTATTTGTTTATGGTTTATAATGGCTATTATATCGTCAACATATCTGCGCCAAAATTTGAAAGTTAATGGGTGTCCCCTTGTGATTTTCTGTTCAAAACTACCCATGAATAGATTGGCCAGAAAGGGAGATAGGGGGTTCCCCATGGAAAGTCCAAAATTTTGTTTGTAGTATTTCCCATTGTATGTAAAGAACATTTGTTCGATGCACAATTTTGTCAAAATGATGTATTCTTCTATCTTTTCCTTTTCCAAATTATTATTCGTTAACCATTTTTCCAGAATATCAATGGTGGTTTCTCTTGGGACACTGGGAAACAATGAAACTACATCAAAAGAAACTAACCTGTCAGTTGGTTCTAATTCTGTGTGCTTGAAATCCTCTATCAATTCCAATGAATTGTCGATTGAAAGGTTCTCAAACCCTCCCATATTCTTGTATTCGCTACATAACCATCTAGATATTTGGTATATAGGAGACCCTATACAGTTGATAATGGGTCTCATTTTGTTTCCTGCCTTATGTGTTTTCGGGAGGCCGTGCATATTAGGGTTTTTAGGGTTGGGATCCTTTAGGTAAAACTTTTTTTGTTTGGTTAGGATATTGTTTACGTTCTTCAGGGTGTTGTCTACCTCTTTGATGCATTTTGGAAGTGGGTCAGATTTAATTTCTGTGTATTCAGTTGATTCCAAAAGATTGTACATTCTATTTTTATAATCAACAATGTCCATGATTACTACTTGATTTGCTTTGTCAGCTTTTGTGACTATTACATTTTTCTTGTTTATTTCTTTGATGATTTTCATGTTTCCCTCTAAAAACTTGTGTGAACTTCTCTAACAATATAGATGATTACGTAGCAGACATAGAAATTGCCATAGAAGGAATGAACACAGAAGAAAAGGTCTTGATTAGAAATGAATGCGCAAAAATTATTGAGGAGATCAAAGAAAATCCTATAAACAAAATGGGATAGGGAAACATGAAAATCATCAAAGAAATAAACAAGAAAAATGTAATAGTCACAAAAGCTGACAAAGCAAATCAAGTAGTAATCATGGACATTGTTGATTATAAAAATAGAATGTACAATCTTTTGGAATCAACTGAATACACAGAAATTAAATCTGACCCACTTCCAAAATGCATCAAAGAGGTGGACAACACCCTAAAGAACGTAAACAATATCCTAACCAAACAAAAAAAGTTTTACCTAAAGGTTCCCAACCCTAAAAACCCTAATATGCACGGCCTCCCGAAAACACATAAGGCAGGAAACAAAATGAGACCCATTATCAACTGTATAGGGTCTCCTACATACCAAATATCTAGATGGTTATGTAGCGAATACAAGAATATGGGAGGGTTTGAGAACCTTTCAATCGACAATTCATTGGAATTGATAGAGGATTTCAAGCACACAGAATTAGAACCAACTGACAGGTTAGTTTCTTTTGATGTAGTTTCATTGTTTCCCAGTGTCCCAAGAGAAACCACCATTGATATTCTGGAAAAATGGTTAACGAATAATAATTTGGAAAAGGAAAAGATAGAAGAATACATCATTTTGACAAAATTGTGCATCGAACAAATGTTCTTTACATACAATGGGAAATACTACAAACAAAATTTTGGACTTTCCATGGGGAACCCCCTATCTCCCTTTCTGGCCAATTTATTCATGGGTAGTTTTGAACAGAAAATCACAAGGGGACACCCATTAACTTTCAAATTTTGGCGCAGATATGTTGACGATATAATAGCCATTATAAACCATAAACAAATAGAAGATGCCTTAAAACTCCTGAACCTTCAGAGCAAAACTGTAAAATTCACAATGGAAACTTAAACTGACAGACAAATTTCATTTTTGGATCTAAACCTAACTAGAAACGAAAAAAACAAAATAGAATTTGGAATATACAGAAAGAACACACATAAAGATAACTACATTAAGGCATCAGGATTCAACCATTTCGCTCACAAAGAAGCTGTATTCAATAGCCTAACACACAGATTGGTGAATGTACCCCTGAACCGTGAAAAATATGAAAAAGAAAAAGAATACATAATTAAAGTAGCAATAGAAAATGGTTATGAAGAGAACATGGTACACAAGAAAATAAATAAGTTTAAAAGGCAAAAACTAATTAATGAAAGCACACTTAAAAAACAAACAGAAGAGAACATAAGATTCAAAAAATTCACTTACCATCCTTTAAAACACCACAAGTTCCAAAAAATTTTCAATAAGTTTAACATTCGATTGGCCCCAAAGAATGAATACAGCCTAAACAAGATAATTAAAACCAACAAAAATGAAAAAATTGGAGAAGAATATAAATCAGGAATATATCAGATCAAATGTCAAGATTGCGACAAAATCTATATAGGAAAAACAAAAAGAAATTTAAAAACTAGATTGAAGGAACACCTTAGAAATGTAAAAAAGGGTGAAGTGGACAAGTCAGCTGTAGCAGCCCCATGCTTGGTCTGAAAAACATTTAATTGATACAGAAGCTAGCCTAATCAAACAAACAGATAAACTAAAGGAACTCACAGTCTGGGAAAAAATCCACATCCAAAAAAACAAGAAAGACAAACTCATGAATTTTGAAACTCCCGCAAATTTTGACCTGATCCAGAGGTTCATCAGTCCACCGATAGAAGTAAAAAGGAAACTGTCAAGAAACGACATAACACCGGTCGACCAGAGGCTACTGACGATGGAGATAAGCTCCGAAACTGCAGTATAGAAGAAAAAGGATATGAGGTGAGGTAATAAAAACATTAATTTAATTCTTAAATTAAACCTCATAGTGTTCTTTCCCTGTGAAAGTTAAAAAAAAAAAGGTCTTATAGTGTTTATTATTTCACTCACCTCATACTTCATAATCATGAATTATGAAGTATGAGGTGAGTGAAATAATAAAAAATAAACAGTATTAAAAACCTCATAGTGTTATTTCCTATCTACATAACTTAAAGTAAAGATCTTATAGTGCTTAAAAAATTATCTTGAATAAAATACGTTGAATAAAACATACATAGTGGCATTGAAGAAAACAAAGTTTGTATTTGTACCTTGTTAATAAATAACACTACAAAGTTCACTAACCATCTGTATTATTTCCACCATGTAGTTGGATAACTTTTCTATAAAACAATTTTTAAATGGGACAGCATATATATATATATATATATATATATATATATTAGTATGTAAATTAATGAGTCATTTTTACATCTTACCTCATATTTCATGCTTCTTTAAACACAGGAACTAGTTTTCAAGAGAAAACATCTCTCTCATTTTCAACCACGATTATGACTACCGGCTTTTCGTTGGAATCTCCATCAATAACATTGCCATCTGGTGTTGATTTGATGAACTTCGAGATGAGGTCATGTTCATCAGGAATCTCAAAATTCATGGACCTAAATTTGTTCTTCTGAATATATATATTCTCCCAAATTGTCAATTCTAAAGGTTTTTCCAAATGTCTTAAAAGTTGGGCCTCTTTTTCAATTTTATGATTCTCCAACAAACTATGTGCTGTAATAGCTGATTTTTTAATTTCACCATTTTTAATATTTCTAAAATGTTCCTTTGTGCGAATTGTACAAATTTAGATCCATGAATTTCAAGATTCTGATGAACGTGACCTCATCTCGAAGTTCATCAAATCAACACCAGATGGCAACATTATTGATGGAGATTCCAACGAAAAGCCAGTAGTCATAATGTCGGTTCAAAATGAGAGAGATGCTTCTCTTGAAAACTAGTTCGCGTGTTTAAAGAAACATGAAATTTGAGGTAAGATATAAAGCATTAATTTACAAATTAAGAACCTCATAATGTTATTTTCCATATTTAACTATGAATATTTATTAGTAACGAATTTATTTCTTTGTGTGTGATAGGTAAGAATGTATACCATTATTGTGGCTGAAGATGACTCTAAGAATGCTTCAGGACTGGAGATGCCAAGCTGGAGGGATGTACAAGCTTACAGTTTGTGGCCACCATATCAGGTACATTACATTAATTGAATACAATATTTTGTTATGTTTTTACTGAAGAGAATATAATTTTGTTTCGTAGAAATTAATGTAAAGCAATATATTTAATAAAATAATGTCCACTACTGTGGTCTTGATGTAGCGTGCTGCCTTGTCACGCAGTGGGCTTGAGTTCAACTCTCGGTTGGGACAAGTTTCCTGGGTGAGGTTTTTTTTTGGGTGAAGTGCTTTGTGTGGAGTGTAGCATTGTATGGTGCAGAGACTTGGACATTACAACGGAATAAAGAAAAGCGAAGGGAAGCTTTTGAGATGTGGATACGGAGAAGGATGGAACGTATAAAATGGACAGAAAAATAAAAAAATAAAGATGTGCTAGACAGAGTGGGTGAAATAAGAACAGTGCCAGAACACATAAAGTAGAGGAAAAGAAATTGGATTGCCACTGACTGAGAAGAAACTGCCTGCCGACGGATGCTCTAGAAGTAATGGTCAATGGAAAGAAAGTTAGAGACAGAAAAAGACATCAGATGATAGACAATATTAAAATTAATGGTTTGTGTGCGGATACAAAAAGGAAAGCTGAGTTAAGAAAAGAGTGGAGAATGCTGAGTTTGCAGTGAAAGACCTGCTCTTGGGCAGAGCACTATGTATATGTATTTCCTCATCTGTAAGACAAATGTTAGGTGACTTTAATCACAAACAGTCCCTTAACATCTTATGACCATCATCATCATCATCATTCATATTCACCTTAGATTAAGTTTTGGATTAAGGACTCTCCTGGTGCACCACTATCATCATCATCACCCATCATATCATCAGGGCAGCGTAACCCCGCCTTCCACGCACACCAAAAATGTCAAAATAACCTGGGGCATTGAATGAGAAAAAGTATTTAATAGAATGCACTGCATTTTTGACAAAAACTGAATTGTTAGCACTCATCATAATCTATAATTGAATTGGATAAAATGTTTTTACATTTCACCTACAAGTTCCATGTTTTCACGATACCAGTTTCAAAGGCCTTTGCCTTCATCTTCAGTCAAACTCCAACTCTCATTATAATGCCCATAAGAAAAGTATCAATCAACTTTACTGCTACAAATCCTTATACCTAGACTAGAGCAAATAGTATTGCAATGGATTTCCAGCCCACATTGGTATTATTGGTAATGAAATTGTAGACATGCTCACCAAAAATGGAACAACATACTGTGCAAATCACATACAAAAACAGAGTCTAATTTCTAAAATCAGAGACATAAAACATCAATACAACTTAAAAGCACAGCAAATAAATGAAAAACTAGAGGGAAAATGCCATGCAAATATCCCACATGCTGAAAAAGACAAGTCTGCTGTGACTGTTCACTGGCCACCATTACTTACTTGATCATCTCTACAAGATGGGAATCAGTTAATGGTTTATTTTAGGAATTTACATTTTGACGTTCTTTTAATCTTTTTCGAAAAGAAAAACCACCTATAAAATTACAGGAAATCCACATATCATCCTTGGGCACACAATAAATTCCAGAAGCTTTTTGACAAATTTAATACAGTAAAACCTGTCTATAAAGGAACATGACTGTTCCTTAAATATATTTCTATCTTGGCAGTTTTCCTTCTTATAAAGGGTTCCCAAATTACAAGCTTGAATTTTCTCACGCAGTGTAAGGGTTTTACATGCACACTTTAAAGACATAACGTATTGAACTGAAATGCAGATAAAAAGGTGTATGTAACACGGCAATACAAAACAACTCTGTTACACAAAAACAAGAAGGAACTCAACTACAGGAGGACTGAAAAGTTTCCCAACTCCCTCACAGATTACGTAAGCAGGCAAGGAAAAGCGAGGGATTCCCGCTGTCACACATAACAAGGATATCCCCACAATACAATGGCAACACAAGAAGGTCTTCTTCTTCTTCTCCTCCCTTTCAAGTATTAGGCCAAGGCCTGTTACGATCCTATAGAAAATTTTCCCTCCAGCGTTTCATAGGACGGCCCAGAGAACTTCATCCTCTTGGTATATATAAACAACTTTGGGTTGATCTGATTTGAACTCATTCTTTCAAGATGGTGTTTCCAATTTAGTTGGTACTGTTTAATATATTCCAAAATTGGCGTAGTCTTCAATTTTTTAAGATATCGGTGTTCCTTTTCCGATCCCATCTGGTGTAACCCGCTGTTCTGTGCATGAATCTCATTTCACAAGCCATTATTCTGCTCTCATGTTGTCTTTTTAGTGTCCAAGCTTCACTACCATAGGTCAACACTGGTCTAGCCAAAGTGTTATATAAACGTAATCTGGTGTTTTTTTTTTTTTTGTACAAGGGATGGTTTCATAACTTGATTAATAATTCCTAAACTTTTATTATAACTAGTAATTTTTTCAGGGATATCCTTTTCATCCCAGATAGAGAGATAGTATCCAAGATATTTAAATTGATTAGATCTCTCTAAAATTTTATTCTGGAGACAGATTTTACTTTATATGGGGTCCTTCCCATGAAATGCCATAATTTTAGTTTTGTTAATTGATATTTCAATATTAAATTTGGCACCTATTTTTTTGTACATTATAAATTGATTGTTGCAAATAATTTTTGGAAAGTGTCAGAAGAGCTAAATCATCTGCAAAAAGAATAGCATAGAGTTTGAGGTTCCTTTTGATGGGTATATATCCCCGTTGTGTTTTCCTCTATTCGTTTATTATTCTATTCATATATATAATGAAAAGCACCGGTGAAAGTCCACATCTCTGTCTTACTCCTGTGTTGATCTTTTCCCAAGAAGATTGTTTGCTATCTTGTTTATCAGAGATTTTATTATCTTCATAGATGTTGAAGATATTAGTAATATATTGTTGTGGAACATTATCATCAGCTAAAATTTGTAATATATTTCTGTCTACTTTGTCAAAATCCTTTATGAAGTCAACAAAGGCGATATGAGTTTCTATATTGAATTCCTTGTGCTTTTCTAATAGTAATTTTTAGAGTGAAGAATCCATCTGTACAAGATCTACCCTTTCTGAATTCATTCTGCTCTTCTCCAATTATATTTTCATAATTTTTTTTCAATTTATTCTTAACTATATTAGCATAAATTTTATATCCAGAATTCAACAAGCTAATTCCACGATAGTTGTCTTGGATTTGGTGATTTCTTTTTTTGAAGATTGGTATTACAATGGATTTGTTCCAGCTTTGTGGTGGTTCTTGTCCTTCCCATATCATATTAAGGAGAATAAGAAATCAGTCTAAACATTTTTTAGTTGAAAATTTAAATAATTCCTGATTAATGTGGTCTTCTCCGGGAGCTTTGTTACTTTTTAATGATTTAACATCATCAGTTAATTCATCTATAGAAATTTGTTCCAAAGCAGTGTTATTAGAGATCAGTATTTGTAATAAATCATCCTTTTGTGTCTGTACATGATGAAAGTAGTTAAGCCAAGATTCTTTAGATATACAATTTAAATGTGCATTTTCTTTTGAATCATTATTTAAATTTTTTAAAACTTTATATATTATTGGTTGAAGCCTAGTGATATGATTTTCCAAAAATGAGACAAATTGTTCCCAGCTTTGTCTATGTTTTATGCAAACTTCAATTTTAGCTATGGCTCTCTTCCTATGATACTCTACTTTATCTTCATCTTTTTTTGTATGCTTCACGTTTATCATCAATTACTTTTTGATGTTTTCATCCCATATCCGTAGTCCTTTTTTTCGATTCCATTTAGTTTTGATACCCAGGCTTTCATTTGCTGCTTGTGTCAAAATACTTTGAAAGGCAAGCTATTCTTCTTCAATATCTTCACCAACCAGTGTTTCTTGAACTAGACAATCTAATCTGCATTTGTATAGCCAGGTAATAGTGGGGTCTTGGAAAAGACTTACTTTATATGTATGGTCCACGTTTTCAAATTTTATATTATTAATTTTATTTTTATTTTTCCATCTCGGTGGCATACGAATTGGACAAACAAGTAAGTAATGGTCTGATTCGATTTCAGGTCCTCTGTACACTCTTGTGTCATGAACTCTACATGCTAATTTTTTATTACATATAGCATAGTCGATAATTGATTTAAGACCCCTGGCTTCCCATGTATATTTGTGACTATCCATGTGGTTAAATACTGAGTTCATTATTATGAATTGATTAAACATGACAAAGTCAATTAACCGTAAGCCATTTCTATTACAGGTTTGCTCTCCATATGGTCCTATATATGAATCAAATTTAGTATTACCAATAAGAAGGTCAAACGATATAATGCAGAATTTTCACATGTGATCATTAATACTGTAATTAGAATGTGTTTAAGAATAATTTTCCATCTTACTGACATAAAAATTAACTATTGGTACTTTAAAAACCATTCCGTTTCCGCATTATGAAGTTTTCTGGCATACACAGGCCGATTTTATATATTAAATTGTACCGTTCTGGAGATTTCTTTCCTTCTCTATAGGTTTCCTTCTTATAAATGTTCTGGCTAAGACAGGTTTCACAGTATTAAATTAGCAACAAAAAATGATCACAGTTTAAATAAACTAATTAAAACTAACAAAAATTAAAAAAAAAAACTGATCAAAGTAAAACATCAGGAATATATCAAATAGAATGTACTGCTTGTGATAAGATATATATATATATATATATGGAAAACTAAAAGAAACCTGAAAATTAGAATCAAGGAACACCTAAGAAGTATTAAAAATGGGGAAATAGAAAAATCTGCAGTTGCTGCTCATATTTGGTCCGAAAAACACAATGTAAATTCCAACACTAAATTATTAAAACAATTAGAAAATAGGAAAGAACTCACCATTTGGGAAACAAATCTACATTCAGAAGAACAAAAATAGAATCATGAATTTTGAAATTCCTGCTGAACGTGACCTAGTTTGGAGGTTCTTTGGCCAGCCGGAGGAGGGAGCTGATATCGACATCCAGGGTTCACAACATAAAATTCAACAGTCTGGATTATATCGAAACATATTCAAAATGAACCAACATTGATTGATGGGAATCCGTGTTGATTATGCAATGAAGATCAAGTTTTCAATCAGGAACATCTTCTGACGTGCAAAAAACTGGACAGGAGAAAACAACTCAACCAAAAAATTATAGGACTCGATTGGGAAGTAAGAGAGAGAATGGCACAAGTCAACTAACACTCATTACCATTGGACAACAACAACTTCACTGCTACCATTACAATTTGTTAATGTCACTGTTGAGATTCTTTCTCCTATTGGATATCATTTTATATTTAATTTCAACCAGATATTATGAATTTTAGAAGCCATTTGATAGCAATGCTAGCAATGGCTAGCTGCTTCAGACGAGGTAATAGTATATGAGGAAAGGAAAATTGATGCTTGCACTGGAAGCCTGAATTGGTGTAATGGTCAGCACACTAGCATCCTGTGCCATAGCCAAGTGGTGCCTTGGCACAGACCTATGGGACTTGGGCTAACTTGAGTCTCCATGGGGGGAAGCAATTTTCTCATGGAATTTTGGCCAATATGGGACCAATCAATGCTCACTCAGCTTCATGAAGAATTTGGGTGGCTACAATAAGTAGTGGTTCCAAGTTGAGGAAACCAGCTATAATGGCTGGGATACCTGATATGTTGACCACATGTCACTAGTACTCTGGCTGGATGATCATTGTGGATGTGAGGCCAGCAGCAGGATGGTAGGCCAAGGGCCTTTTAGGCCTACTGTGCCATGGAGTCAGCACACTAGCGTCGAAAGCTAGAGGTTTGGGTTCAAATCCCAGTTAAGATGTTAATTTTTGTTTACTAATTAATAATTTCTAATGTTGTTTACAGGTTAATGAACCTTACTATCCATTCAACAATTCTTCGGTTGAAGACTTCACAATAGGAAGTCAGAGTTGCGAGGGTCACCACTTAGGGTACTGCAACGGTGCTTTGAAGTCTGGTTCAACTTATCGAGTCAAAGTACGAGCTTTCACAGCACCTGACAAGTTTACAGACACGCAGTACTCATTCCCTATCCAAACAGGTTTGTAATAGTTCTAAATTAATTTTCTTTTTATTTGGTAGCTTTCACAATTTTTCCCAACATCTGGAATTAGAAATTAACATCATAATTTGTTCATACTCTAGAAATTGATTCACAGCGGTTCACTTCTATCTTCAGCTCATATCTGAATAATCATCAAGGAATTAAAACCACACTTCTTAATTTGTCGATTCTTGAGAAATTATTTTTAAAGGGTTCACTTCTATCTTCAGCTCATATCTGAAAAATTGTATATTAATATCATAATTTGTGATTCTTTAGAAAATGATTCACAGGGGTTCAGTTTTATCTTCAGCTCATATCTGAATAATCATTAAAAAATTGTAAATTAACATCATTATTAGTTGATTCTTTAGAAAATGATTGACGGGGGTTCACTTCTATCTCCAGCTCTTATCTGAAAAATAATTAAAAAATTGTAAATTAATATCATATTTTAGTTTCTTTAGATGATAATTGATGGGGGTTCACTTCTATCTCCAGCTCATATCTGAAAAATATTTAAAAAATCGTAAATTAATATCATATTTTTAGTTTCTTTAGAAAATTATTGACGGGGTTCACTTCTATCTCCAGCTCATATCTAAAAAATCATTAAAAATCCTAAATTAATATCATATTTTTAGTTTCTTTAGAAAATAATTGACGGGTGTTCACCCCTATCTTCAGCTCATATCTGGAAAATCATTAAAAAATTGTAAATTATCATCGTAATTATTTTTTTCTTTAGAAAATGATTGACGGGGTTCACATTTATCTCCAGCTCATATCTGAAAAATCGTTAAAAAACATAAATTAATATCATATTTTTAGTTTCTTTAGAAAATAATTGATGGGGGTTCACTTCCTTCTTCAGCTCATATCTGAATAATCATTAAAAAATTGTAAATTAATATCATTATTTGTTGATTCTTTAGAAAATGATTGACGGGGGTTCACTTCTATCTCCAGGTCACATCTAAAAAATCATTAAAAATCGTAAATTAATATCGTATTTTTAGTGTCTGTAGAAAATAATTGACGGGGGTTCACTTTTATCTTCAGCTCATATCTGAAAAATCATTAAAACATCATAAATTAATATCATATTTTCAATTTCTTTAGAAAATAATTGACGGGGTTCACTTCTATCTCCAGCTCATATCTGAAAAATCATTAACACATCGTAAATTAATATCATATTTTTAGTTTCTTTAGAAAATAATTGACGGGGGTTCACTTCTATCTCCAGCTCATATCTGAAAAATCATTAAAACATCGTAAATTAATATCATATTTTCAATTTCTTTAGAAAATAATTGACAGGGGTTCACTTCCATCTTCAGCTCATATCTGAATAATCATTAAAAAATTGTAAATTAATATCATTATTTGTTGATTCTTTAGAAAATGATTGACGGGGGTTCACTTCTATCTCCAGGTCACATCTAAAAAATCATTAAAAATCGTAAATTAATATCGTATTTTTAGTGTCTGTAGAAAATAATTGACGGGGGTTCACTTTTATCTTCAGCTCATATCTGAAAAATCATTAAAACATCGTAAATTAATATCATATTTTCAATTTCTTTAGAAAATAATTGACGGGGGTTCACTTCCATCTTCAGCTCATATCTGAATAATCATTAAAAAATTGTAAATTAATATCATTATTTGTTGATTCTTTAGAAAATGATTGATGGGGGTTCACTTCTATCTCCAGGTCACATCTAAAAAATCATTAAAAATCGTAAATTAATATCGTATTTTTAGTGTCTGTAGAAAATAATTGACGGGGGTTCACTTCTATCTCCAGCTCATATCTGAAAAATCATTAAAAATCATAAATTCGTATAATATTTTTAGTTCCTTTAGAAAATAATTGACAAGGGTTCACGTCTATCTTTAGCTCATATCTGAAAATCTTTAAAAAATCGTATATTAATATCATATTTTTAGTTTGTTTAGAAAATAATTGACAGGGGTTCACTTCTATCTTCAGCTCATATCTGAAAAATCATTAAAAAATCACAAATTAATATCATGTTTTTAGTTTCTTTAGAAAATAATTGACAGGGGTTCACCTCTATCTTCAGCTCATATCTGAAAAGTCATTATAAAATTGTAAATGAATATATTTTTAGTTTCTTTAGAAAATAATTGACAGGGGTTCACTTTAATCTCCAGCTCATATCTGAAAAATCATTAAAAAATTGCAAATTAATATCATATTTTTAGTTTCTTTAGAAAATAATTGACAGGGGTTCACCTCTATCTTCATCTCATATCTGAAAATTCATTAAAAAATTGTAAATTAATATCATATTTTTAGTTTATTTAGAAAATAATTAGAGGGCTCACAACCCGGCTGACATCAAGTGCCGATTGTCGAGAAAAGTGGGAGCCTTAACCTCCTACTACCCCAAGGGCCTCCTGAGGCCTGTCGTGGGATCACTTCAGAAAATAATTGACCGGGTTCACTTCTATCTTCAGCTCATATCTGTATAATCATTAAAAAGTCGTGAATTCACATAATTATTTGTTGATTCTTTAGAAATTGATTCTCAGGAGTTCACTTCTGTCTTCAGCTGAAAACTGAATATTAAAAAAAGTCGTAAATTAACATCATAATTTGCTAATTTTGTAAGAAAATGATGTACAGTGTTCACTTCTGTTTTCAGCTCTTATCTGAATAATCATTAAAAATACAAAATTAACACCTAACTTCTAATTTTTTTAATTTTTGCAGAATTATGTTAGAAGATTCACTCTATCCTCAGTTTATATCTGAATAATTATTAAAAAATTGTAAATTAGCACCTTACATCACACTATTTTGAATCTTTACAACGGATTCACATATATCTTTAGCTCGTATATGAATAATCATCATCAAATTGGTTGCCTGACAACATGATTTGTTGCGAGGAGTATTCAACTCCCTACTGAGTTGTCGAGTTGATGCCCTCGGACTCTCACTGGCAATTTGAATCTGCTACACTGTTTTTGCTGGTGATTGTGTCATCACTCACACTGCCAGTACTTTAATTTGTTTACATGCAGACAAATGTGTGCCTTTGTTGGGGCTGGTTAACGGAATTTATGTGTAAGTTCAGCTCTGGCATCTTCATATGACAGTCTGCGCACCCATACACAAACAATGGCAACCCATTCTTCCGTGCTAAACATGTTGCACTAATTACTCATTTCATGTAGGTAAAATTTTACATATCTCTATTTTCAGGTTTTTACAGCTGCTGCCGTCTTCCCATGCCAAACCTCCAAAGCCTATGATCTTGGGCATCTTCAATGCTTAGCCCTATTGCTTGCATTACTTCATGCTTTCCTTCCATATTAACTTTGGTCTCCGTCTTTTCTTCTTTCTGCTCAGTTGTCATTTATATGGTAGTTTTGGCTATCACTCATCTTCCATTCTTAAAATATGTCGTAACCATTTTAATTCCTTCTCCTCAATTCTTGCAATTATGTTCAATTATCAAATTATCAAATTTTATCACTCACCTTATATTTTTATGAGTACGGCTTCTTTTGATTGTCTTTTATAAAACATAACTGGCTTTATAATGTAATGTAAAATTCCCAATTAAAGGTCTTGTTAATAAAGAAGCCACCATTTGCAAGATAGAAGCAATGGCTTCATAGCATTTATTGCTTTATTTTGACGACATGATAAGATCATGGAAGTAAATGACGACTGGGGGAATTAACTTAGGAAATATAGTAATAAAAACAGTAGCCTTGCAGATGACCAGATCTTAATAGCAAAAGCAGAGGGCGAACTACAAAGAATGCCAAGCAAATGATGAAAAATCAAGAGCTTCAGAACATTTGAATACTACTACTACTACAAAGAATGCTATATAAACTAAATGAAATATCAAAAAAATACAACATGGAAATATCATCAGAAAAATAAAAAACAATGGCCTTCAAGGGCCTCATCCAATTCGGACAAAGATAATATTAGAAAATAAGCCAATAGAACAAGTGGTAAGATATAACTTCCTAGGCTGCGAAATATACACAGCAGAAACAGATATAAATAACAAACTAAATAAGTTTAATTACATAACAGGAACACTAAAAAGAACTTTGAAAAATAAAGCCAGGACAGACACTATAATGAAATTATACATGACAATAGCAGTGCCTATTATTACTTATGGATCCGAAACATGGACAGTGACAACGCAACAATGTGCCAGAATACAAGCTGCTGAAATGAGATTCCTCAGACCAACAGCAGGATATCAAAGAACAGACAAAAAACATAACACAGAAATAAGGCAACAACTAAAAGTAGAGGAATTAAACAAAACAATAGTGAAATACAGAACAAATTGGAAAGAACACTTGGAAAGGATGACTGAGAATAGAATACCAAAAGCAGCATACAGATATTTTACCACGAGGAAGAAGAAGTTTGGGAACACCAAAGAAAAGATGGAAAGAGCAGCAATTTGGAGCCGGAACAGGCTAGTAAATAAGCCTAAACCGTGAAGAAGAAGAAGTATTTAGTGCACGGTAATTAACAGCATATATAAGAGAAAGATTTCCATTTAGATTGGAGTTTCTCAGGTAGCTCTGTTGGTAGAGCATTCACTTAGAGTGCGAAATGCCCTGGGTTCAAACCCCAGTCTTAGGGTATGTTTTTTCTTCGAATATAACACATTTTATTGTCTTTAAATATTTAACAATAATCTCCATGGACAAAATGTTTCTTAAAAGTATAAATACAAGTTACTGTTAGTGTCATTAAAATGACTATTTAACTCATGCCCCAAATGGGAGTCAATGACCAATCACGTTAGAATGATTTTTGATTTACAACCAATAACAGTCGTGTTTCACCTAGAATTTACCAACTACAGTTTATCATAATAAAGAAAGCACCTCCTTTTTAACATTCTGAATAGGTCATAGCATTATTTTGCAGTGACTGACTCACCAAGAGATACAGCTACCAGATTGTATATATAGTGCATGAATGTAACACATGCCGCATACGGGAGTTAATATAAAAACATTTGTAGCAATTGATTATACCACAAAAAAAAGAAACCACTGTTTGCACTTTCTTAAATGTATTTTTTCCCAGAAAAATATAATTGTTATATTTACATCATACGACATCAGAAATGAATTAATATACAGTTTGATGATGTTTTTATTATTACTTTAACATTTCTCAATGAAAGATAAATTAAATTTGAAGAGTTGGTAGAGCACTTGGCCCGGAAAGCCAAGGGTCCCGGGTTCGAGTCCCGGTCTAGGCGAAAATTTTTCTCTTCAAATTTAATACAGTTTGATGTTTCATTTTTTCTCCACTAGAGTGCATTCTTATAATTTTGTGTTCCTTTGGCAATAAATAATATGATCTGGTTGCAGTGACGAACAAAAGAAGCATACCAACCGTTTCTCATTTGTTTTCAATCATCGCTGTTTACATTAAATATATAAATATTTTAAAATAACTATAGTTAAATAATGATTTGTGAGTAAACAGCTTAATTTTATTTGTTAAATAGTCCTAACAAATTCCACTCTTGATTTCCAAATTCTCTAGATAAATTCACTCCTCACTTTGTGAGTCGTGAATTTATCGATCATTTGGAAATCACTCGTGGCATTACTTATGAATATTATTTTACTCCTCGCCTCGCATTTGTATCTTTTGCAGGACTAGTTTCAAGGACATTTTTTTGAACAGTTATCTGACTGATGGATTTAATTAATCATCATCAGCAGCATCAAGGATTAGACCTTAAGGTCTGTTCCGATCTCATGCTAGAATTGTTCTGTCCATCTTTTACTGGGTCTTCCTACATTTCTTCATCCTAGTGGTTTGTAATGAATCTGTTATGGAATTCTATTGTTATCCATTCTATTGATGTGGTCCATCCATTCATCTCTGTATTGTGTAATTCTATCTAATAGTTTGAATATATTTAGTTCACTTCGTATATTTCCATTTTGTTTTCGATTTGTTATTGTAGCCTATAGCCAGCCACACTCCTCAGAAACCTCATTTCTGTTATTTCTATTCTTCGTTCCTGGTTTTTGGTTAAGACCCAATGTTCCGATCCATATAATAGTGTTGGAACCACCATTGTTTTATAAAATTTTAAAAGTGTCTCCTTTCTAGTTCTTTTGAGACTTCGTTTTATGGTGCAACACATGTAATTAAATGTATTTGTTTTGTTTTCAATGTCTTCACTTTTTCTATATGACACATTGTATCCCAGGTAGTTAAAATTGCTCACCTGTTCTATTATTTTATTCTCTAACTGGATTTTTACTCTTAGTGGCTCACACCCTCGAAAAGCTAAAAATTTTGTTTTTGAAGTAGATATTTTCAAGTTGTATGTTTCACATATTTTACTTAATTTGTAAATTGCCCGTTGTAAGCCATCTTCTGTCTTAGATATCACAACCTGATCGTCTGCAAAAAGTAAAGTAGATTTAATAAATGAAATATCAATTACTGTTACAGATACGGACAACACACCGATAGTGGTTGGCATCACTGTACCACTGGTTCTGCTGCTTGTGATTCTGATCCTGGTGCTCGTAATACGTAAGAGACGGTTTTCAAGCAGGAAAACCAAGGAGACTCGAGGCAACGACAACCTTTCTCTGCCGGACAGTATTATAGAGACAAGGTAAGAAATTAATGTGATCTGAAATTACTATTGCCAGGGGTGTAGTACACTTTTACATGAAGTGATGGTGGAGAATAATTCAGACATGATAACATGTTGTCACGAGGCTTAATCACTAACTAACTAACTAACTAACTAACTAACTCACTGGCACTGTTGGCCATGCAGACATAAGCTCTCCATACATACCTATCCTGAGCTAATATTTTCCATTCATCCCCTGTAAAACGTATTTCCTTCTAATCATGGTTAATGTTATTTTCCCACCACATTCTTGGTCTACCAACTGGGCGTCTTCCTTCTGGTTTTCCTACAGGAAGCTTCCATGCACCTCTTTCATTCCCCATTTGTGCCACATGTCCTGCCCATCGCAGTCTAAGAGACTTAACTGTTCTTATTATATATGGCTTCCTATAGAGATCATGTAGTTTACTGTTACATTAGTTTTCTCCATTCACCTGTCTGTTCATCTCTCTTTGGTCCAAAAATTTTTCTAAGAACTTTATTCTCAAATACTCATAATCTCCTTTCCTCCCTTAAAGTAAGAGTCCATTTTTCGCATCCATATAATATAACTGGTAGAATAACAGTTTTATATATTTTCTGTTTAGCATTTTTTGAAAGGAGTTGGGAAGTCAAGAGTCTCTGTAATGCATAATAGTACGCATTTCCAGAATTGAGCCTATGTTTAATTTCCTTGTGCATCTCATTCCTGTTTGTGATTATTGTTCCTAGGTATCTGAATTCAGCCACTTCCTCAAAATTTCCCTTTTATCCAACTAACTAACTAACTAACTAACTAACTAACTGACTGACTGACTGACTAACTAACTAACTGGCACTAACTAACTAACTAACTAACTCATTGGCACTATCGAACCTGCAGGTTCATACCCATGCAGATATGAGCTCTCCACACATCCCTATCCTGAACTAGTGTTTTCCAATCATCTCCTGTATAATCTACTTCCTTCAAATCATGGTTAATATTATTCTCCCACCTCATTCTTGGTCTACCAACTGGGCATTTTCCCTCTGATTTTCCTGCAAGAAGCTTGCATGCCCCTCTTTCATTCCCCATTAATGCCACATGGCCTGCATCGTGGTCTATGATACTTAACTATTCTTATTATATCTGGTTTCTTATAAAAATCATGTAGCCTTTTGTTATGTAGTCTTCTCCATTTGCCTGTCTGGAAAAATATTACATAACTTTTCATCATCATCATCCTCTTATCGCGTCCTCCTTTCGGAAGGTCGATTCCAAATATGTCTTCAACCATCTCTATCTTCCCATGCTTTGCTTCTTTTTAGTTCTTCCCAGTCGTATCCCCTCTCTTGTAGACTTTTCTTCACTTGGTTAATCCATCTACCTCATGGTCATTTTCCTTGTATCTTGAAATTTAACAATCTTTGTAGTAGCCTTTCCTTTTCCATTCTTTTTAAATGTCCAAACCATTTTAGTCTATTTTTTCTAAGTCTGTTGTTAAATTTTCTACACTTCACTTCTACTGTATAATAATAATAATTAACAAATTAAATTTGAAGAGAAAAATATATGTCCAAATCGGTATTTGAACTCAATATCTCTGGTTCTGAACACCAATGCTTTAACAATTTAAGCAATTAGGCATTCCATTCTACACATAGATTTTTCTCTTATACTAATACGATTCCCATGCACCAGATGGCAGTGAAGTTCTCTGAAGTATTTTTCTCTTCAAATTTAATTTGTCATTCACTGAGAAGTGATAAATTTAGTGTTAAACATCAAATAATTAACAGATGTAACAAATATAAATGATGTACTTTCAAACAATGCTTTATGATGCGCTACATAGAAATAATTGTTTGTTTGTGTGTGCTGACAGCAGGCCAATCAGATTAGAGAATTTTGCCGAGCACTATCGAATCATGTCAGCCGACTCGGACTTCAGGTTCTCAGAAGAGTTTGAAGAGCTGAAACATGTGGGTAGAGAGCAGCCGTGCACAGCTGCAGATCTACCATGCAACCGACCCAAGAATCGTTTCACCAATATCTTGCCATATGATCACTCGCGCTTCAAACTGCAGCCCGTCGATGATGAAGAGGGCTCCGACTACATCAACGCTAATTATGTACCTGTGAGTATATTGTAGTAAACCCTATACTTGTGTCCGGCATAATGCCTGGTCGAGGGATGAGGTGAGGTGAAGGCCCTCTTATTGAAAGTCTGTGATCCCATCTGACATGTCTGTTGCACTATCACTGGGCCAGATGAAATTTACTTTTTTGCCAGCAATATTAATAGAATTATAATGAAAGGGTCTTTAGATATGCTACCAAATAGTTCCGTCTTAATGGCGTCTGTCTTAATATAAGTAACACTAAGAAAGCAACTGCCAACCATTGCATGCTGAAACGTACCTTGGAATTTTTCCCAGAGAAGTGTCGTGATGTACAAATGCCGTGTACAAAAAATTGTCTGCCTTTTTAACTGCAAGGCACAGAAATCAAAGCCAGAATCCAGCAATGTCAACCAACTGTATGGAGCAGATGGACTCCCTGCATGAGTGGAGTGAAGCGGGATGCAGCATAGATGTCAGGTAGTGATAATTATCCAATTTACCAGTACAAGTGTTGTATTACTTCCCTATAATTTAACCAAGAGATTTTGGCCTTGGATTTTAGTGCCTTGCAGTTAAAAACAGCACATAATTTTTTGTTCACGGCCTTTGTACATTACAACGTTTCTATGGAAGAAATTTCATCATGCAACGGTTGACAGTTCCCTTGTCAGAATATTATGTTTATCTTAAAACAGATTTTGTCAATTGATTGTCTTCATCATATAAAATTACTAAGAATTTTATGTGATTGAAAATTATCTTTGGAGACTCGTATAAATCATGTAAGATTATCAAGGGCAATTCACCTATTAAGGCAATTAAAGAGACAGTATCTTAGGATGTTTAATGTGTCCCAAATTGAAGTATACATTCTTTGAAACATTATTTCTTAACAAATTGAGACAGAAATACATTTTTTGCTGTGATATATTCCTTAAAGGTCCTTAAGTCGTACATGTTCAAAATGTCCATCATCTGCTACAATACACTTCCAACAACAACGTCGAACAGAGCAACATGCAGTCTGGATTGTTGCTAATGGAATATCATTGTTGACATGTTCAGTCTGATCTCTCAGTTACTCTAGTGTTTAGGGTTTTGTGATGAACACCGATTCTTTAAACTTCCCCAAAGATAGAAGTCTAGAGGGGTTAAATTGGAAGATCAAGGTGGGAACTCCATTGCACTTCCTCTTCGTCCTATCCATCTCTGATAGATTGTGTGATCAAGAAAAATTCTCATGTCGCTATGAAAGTGAGGTGAAGCTCCATCTTGTTGGAAGTAAAGCTCATTTTATCCTCCAAAATTGTTGAACTTCATCAATATCCTCCACTTTTCAATAAAACTTATGTAATCACTTACATTCAAGGAATTATAATTTCACCGCCATGTTTATTTATAAACACATGACGAACGAAGAACGCATTGCTTTGCTTTTGTAGCACCTTCTGGATTGTATAAAACAAAAATTGTATTTCTGCCTCATTTCATTCTGAGCAGTAATGTCTCAAAGAGTGAATCAATTATAGACACTCTGTATAACAATTGGTTATTAATTTTTATTAAAAATTGCATCCACTACTGTATGAGCACCTTTAAATTGATCCAGTGTTTTGAGATTGGACATTGCCTCTTTATCGTATTTGAAGAGAAAAATTATACGCTCAGACTGGGACTCGAACCCAGGACTTTCTAGACCAATGCTCTACTGATTGAGCTATTTGGGCATGTTCCAATCTAAATGCAAAATTTTCTCTTATATATATATATATATATATATATGTTATCAATTCCCATGCACCGAATGCTTTGAAACCTTTGCTTCTATCTTTGCAAATGGTAGCTTATTTAATATTTAATTTTAGGAAGTTATATTTTGAGGTTATTTTAATTATTTAATTTATTTTAATAGTCTGGGAAAGCTGAAGATAAAACAGAGAATTGTTTTGAAACATGTTCAAGAACAAATCAACATTAATATTGTGGTAGCTTATTTATTTATTTATTTTTTTTATTTCAGGATTGTTTCTGTTATTTAAAACAGTTATCCTCAACCAAAATATACAATTTTTTTCTTCCACACTTCCCGGTCTTATGTATCTGTTTCTGTCATATTTCTTTTCTTCATGTTGTCTTGAATTCCCTTTATCCACATTGGCTTTGGTCTACCACGTTTCCCTTTTTCAGGAGGTATCCAGCTTCTCTATTAAGAAGACATTTATTTGGGAATTTTACATTACATTATAAAGCCAGTACGGCTTCTTTTGATGTTTTTATTATTCATTTTATACATCTCAATGATGGATAAATCATATTTGAAGAGAAAAATTATATGCTAGACTGGGACTTGAATCCAGGACCTCTGCCTCTTTATATTTGTGTTATAATATATTTAATGAGTGAAATACAATTTTCAGGGTTATACTTCGCCACGAGAGTTCTTAGTGACACAAGGACCTCTACACTCTACTCGCGATGACTTCTGGAGGATGTGTTGGGAAAGCAACTCCCGTGCCATAGTCATGCTGACGCGCTGCATAGAGAAAGGAAGAGAGAAGTGCGATCATTACTGGCCGTATGATACAATGCCAGTCTACTACGGAGACATCTCTGTACAGATTCTTAATGACAGCCATTATCCAGACTGGAGCATCACGGAGTTCAGGATGTGCAGGGTAATGCATTCATGGTCATGCAGATATAAGCTTTCCATACATCCATATTCTGTTGGTCGTGGTGTGCTAGTGGTTATGTTCCTTGCCTCTAGTCCTGGGTTCAAACCCAGCCGGGGTCAATTCATTTTTTAGGATGGAAAAATCCAAGGATCAAGTCCACCATACGGGACTTCAAGCCATAGGTCCCGAGTCTGCAGATTTTCTGGCTCATAAAAGAACCACAAGCCTGAACAAAGAGGCTTCTGTGTGAAATTTATGACCTTCATGATCCTAGTAATACCTTAGCTTAATATTGGTTGGAGAACATAGTTTTAATAAGTCACCTCATATAATTTCAAATTTATTTGAGACCATTGGTTTCAAATGAATTTTTCGTTCATCTTCAATCATGACTCCAACTGTTAAAATTCTCTGTTTGTTGATTTCTCTATGGTTACCTCTAATGCTGCCATCTTTGGTTGGGTTTATAAATTTTGAAATCAAATTTTTTTCTACAGGAATATCGAAGTTCATCGATCAATATTTATTCTTTTGAATATCTTCTCCAATCAATATTAATGATATAACCTCATGTTTACTTCCCAACATTAATTTTAATATAATATCTTAGCTGCCTGCTTGATGACTCATTGGGTCGGTATGTTGATCGCATACCATCATGACATCTGTAACGAAATAAGGGTAACTAATTGAATACATGTAGGAAATAACACTATGAGGTTTCTTTCATTATATTTGAGTTGCGTGTTTTGACTCACCTCGTATTTCTTGATTTTATGCAGACCGGTTTCATCGCAACTGTGCGACATTTTTGATGCCACACTAATGTTGCCTTGCGGTTGTCCTTCCTGTAAGTTGATTTCTGCTACCTCTGTTGGCTGACCAATTAACTTCCAAATCAAATTTTTTCTCTTTTATCGGGAATTTCAAAATTCATAGTTTTCTTTTTATTCTTGCAGATGTAAATTTTCTCCCAAGTTGTGAGTTCCTTAGATTTTTATAAGAAAAACAGGATTGAAATAAAGGCAAAATTTAATATAATAAATTTGGGAATTTTTACATTATGAGGTTTTCTTAATAAGAATCAAATGAATCGTGAATTCTTCTTACCTCATACATCTATGTTTTTTAACACAGAACTGCAGGTCGTGTAAACAGCTGAAGATACAAATTATGTATTTTGTGATGCTGCAGTTATGTGTTTAAAAAATGTAGATATATGAGGTAAAAAAAAGGCAAAATTACTAAAACAGAAAAATCTAAGGAAAATCCATCTATAATTCCGGAACTACCACAAACTGTTTTATATAGCCATTGCAAAGTAAAGCAGAATTTTAATATTATAATGAATATAAATAAATTTATATATTAAATTTGGGAATTTTTAACATTATGAGGTTCAATTCATAAGAATTAAATAAATTGTGATTATTTCTTACCTCATACTTCTATGTTCCTTAAACACTCCTTGTCACCATTGCTGCAGTGCTGTGTTTAAAGGAACATAGAAGTATGAGGTAAGAAATAATCACAATTTATTTAATTCTTATAAAAGTTAAAGTTAATAATTTTGTATTTTAAAATTCTTTTAATATTTAAATATAACTTAAATAAAGAAAAACATCTAAATAATTCATTCTTGAATAAAAATGTCTCAGTAACAATTATTTTTTATTATATTATATAAAACTTTCCTCATTAGAGGATTGCCTCAAGGACAAAGTGATATAGACAATTAATTTTTGTAATTAATGAAATACATTTTGTAAATATATTTAAAAAAATTCAACTTGTAGGCCTAATTGAAGTATACATACTATAAAGCAATTTTGTAAATATGGTTTCTTAAATTGTATTACATAACGGTCTTTGTAAATAATGCTTTTAAAACTTGTTTTAAGTCATTGTTGTCAAAATTATAAAATCCTTCTGTTATAACTATAATAAGAACACCTGCCTAACTTCATATTCTTAAATGAAAGTAAACTAAACTCTGATTGGATGTTAAAACAATTAACTTTCGCATTTAACAAATCAATTTAAACCTTATATTTAAAGAACTATTAACCAATATAATTTAAAAATAACATCATGTGATGTAATAATGTTCTTTAAAATTATAAAAAGGATTACACTAGTCATTTTGCATACAACATTCAACAAAGATAGAAGCAATAAGAGATCTCCTGATAAAATGTAATATTTATTACAAAAAGAATAATTGATTTAAGAAAAGAAGAGAATTTATTTTTGAATTGACGGTGAAGAATAATACCACCTACATTTTCTTAATCTGCTGGGAAATTAAGAAGTGAATAAATTTACAATTAATAATAATTAAAGAATCGTGATTTTTTCTTACCTCATACATCTATGTTTCTTTAAACACAGCACTGCAGTATCGGCGACACTTTGTCGTCATCGTCAGCTGTTTTCACGACATTTAATTATTATTAATTGAACCTCATAATGTTAAAAATTCCCAAATTTAATATATAAATTTACAATTATCTCTACAAGAAACATTTTTTTAGTAATTTTGAAGCGTTTTCCTATCCAGTGTACCAACTTCCAACCCTAAGAAGAGAATCCGGCTCTACCAAAAATTAAACCCAACCTGAACCAGTATTTGTTTTTGGGACACCAATTACTTCTTCAAAATGTTACCACAATGTGGGACAAAGCTATTTACTTCTTCAAAAGATGATTGACTTTACAGGCTTTATCATTTGACTTGGCTGGACTCGCGTGCACAGCTTTGTGAATAGAAACACGTGACAATATAGCATCAGTAAGCCAATATGTACATAGTTACCATATATAGCATTCAGTAATGCAGACTCATACATGTTGCCACGTACATTATACAATGATCACACGATTGACTTTAACAATCGTGATATAAATAATTATTAATAATCAAAAAATTATATTTATACAGATGGATGGATCTTTCTTAAATGAGAGTGGAGCAGGGGCAGGTAGAACATGGCAATTCTTCTCCTTTATAAACATGCTGGAAGAAATACTAATAATTTTGATGGTGAAATTGAAGCCATTAATCTCTCGCATAAAAACATTTTTAATTGGCTACAATATTGTCATTCTATCAGATTCCAAAGCAGCCATTCAGGCCCTAGTATTAACCATGTATCCAAAAATGGGAAAAATATTAGAAACACAAAACATGATTCGGACTATTGAGAAACTTGGTAAACATATCGTCTTCCAGCCCATTGTGGAATACAAGGCAATGAAAGAGCTGATATACTCACAAAAAAGGATGTAAAATTAGGCAGAAAGTAACAAATGCATTTTCTTATGAATCAGTTAAAATAATTATAAAGAAAAAAATTAACAATAATTACAATTTCAATTTAATTGAAAAAATCGGAAACAGAAATATAAAAATACTGTTAGAAAATCCATCTATAATTCCGGAACTACCACGAAAATCTGCAGTTGCTTACTGAGGCTTACTACAGGACATGAAAACATCTTCATAGAATTAGTGTATTGAGTGTATATTGTATGGAAATGTACAGAGAACATTTAAAAAGCTGTGTAGCTCTTCAAGATGTGACATCCAAGTATTGGGAAGCAACAAGGAGAATAACTGTGTTGTTAACTCCAGAGCATTAGCTACACACACACACACACACACCACACACACACACACACACACACACACACACACACACACACACACACACATACATACAATTAACAGTTCAAGAGGATATAAAAACATGTAGTTGTTGCCAATGCTTAAGGAGCTTGGACTTCCTCCATTCTCCTACAGGCGTGACAATAATAACATGTGAGCTGAGATGGTAGGTCAGCATCAATCTTCTTAATTGCTGGACATTTCAACAAATGTTCTTCATTCACGATGAAAGCATCATCTTTACAAAGGGTACAGTGTGGTGAGGGATATATATTGATTCTATGAAGATGAGAGGCCAGACAGTCATGGCCCGTTAATAATCTGAAAAGCGCTACTGACTTCCTTCTAGGTAAATCAGAAATGAAAGATTTGTCCTCTAGTAGTATTTTCCAGGCTTTATTTGTGCTTTCTTCTATATGTCTTCTTTACAGGCTTAATGGATTTTGTGCTTGATCCAGATTTTCGTATTGTGGAGAGATATACTATTGTTGTTTGTTTGCTTTACGTTTGTTCCTTTTTTTTTTGCGAGGAAATCAGCTGTCTCATTTTCTGCAATCTGGCAGTGTGCCGGTATCCATTGTATAACTATTTCTTTATTAAGTCCTTGAAGAATTTTGACTAGGGTGTGGATCTCTCTTATTTTATGATTTTCAGCATGTTGTGATTTAATTGCCTGTGGTCCTGTCTTGGAATCTGTAAGTATTACTACCTTGTTAAATTTGTCAATATGGTTCAAAAGTTGTTTAAGGGCCATGTTTATTGCCTCTAGCTCTCCATCATAGGGATATAAATATATAAAATGTAACAAACACTTTTTTATTAAGTAAAACCTCATAATATTTGAGTTTGTATTCTTTAACATTCTTACCCCATATGTTTATTCTGTTGGATGATCGTTTCAAAGCTATTGATCCATCTTCAGCTTGTTCACAAACTGGTTTTTTCTTTTCTTCAAATTTGCAGAGAAAACAATAAAATTCACACTTGAAATAGAGGTGAACAAACAGTTACCATTTTTAGATCTAAAATTACGCAGAAATGAGGAAAAGAAGGAAATATAATTCAGCATTTATAGGAAAGAAACACACACAGATAACTACATCAAATCAACAGGTTTCAACCATAATTCACACAAAATGGCAGTCTTCAACAGCCTAGAACATAGATTGGTAAATATACCTATGAACAATGAAAATTTTGAAATAGAAAAAGAACACATAATTGAGGTAGCAAAAGAAAATGGTTTTGAGGAAAAAATTACACACAAAAAAATTGATAAGTACAAAAAACAGAAATTGAAAAATGAAACCACTCTTCAGATAGAAAAGCCAAAGGAAAGAAGATACAAGAAATTTACATATCACCCGTGGGCACACAATAAATTCCAAAAAAAATTTGGGAAATTCAACATCAAATTAGCACCAAAGAATGATTATAGTTAAAAAAAAAACTTATGAAAACCAACAAAAATGAAAAAAAATTTAAGATAATAAAAAATGAGGAATATATCAAATAAAATGTGCAGATTGTGATAAAGTATACATAGGGAAAACAAAGAGAAATTTAAACATTAGAACTAAAGAACACATAAGAAATGTAAAAAAGGGAGAAGTGGAAAAATCTGCAGTAGCAGATCATGTTTGGACAGAGAAACACAATAAGAATTAAATGAATCGTGATTTCTTCTTACCTCATACTTCTATGTTTTTTAAACACAGCACTGCAGTATCGGCAACCCATTGTCACCATCGTCAGCTGTTTTCACGACTGTCAATTTTTTCTTTTGCCAATATTTATCCAAACTGCCATCTGGTGTTCTTTTGAAGGAATTACTCTCCAAACTGCCATCTGGTGTTCTTTTGAATGAATCATTTTCTAAACTGCAATCTGTTGTATTTTTGAAGAACTTTGTAATCAAGCTTGGTTCGTCCGGAATCTCGAAGTTCATGGTTCTAGTATGGTTTTGGAGAGTAATTCCTTCAAAAGAACACCAGATGGCAGTTTGGATAATTACTGGCAAAAGAAAAAATTGACAATCGTGAAAACAGCTGACGATGGTGACAATGGGTCGCCGATACTGCAGTGCTGTGTTTAAAAAAACATAGAAGTATGAGGTAAGAAGAAATCATGATTCATTCAATTCTTATTAATTGAACCTCATAATGTTAAAAATTCCCAAATTTAATATATAAATTTAACAGAGAAACACAAAATAGATATAAATACAAAATTATTAAAACAGTTAGAAAATACAAATGAACTCACAATATGGGAAAAAATCTATATACAGAAGAACAAGGATAAAATTATGAACTTTGAAATTCCTGGAGAAAGGAGCCTCATTACCAAGTTCTTTAGAACACAGATCCAGGGCCGACAACTTGAAGAAAAGAAAACCAGTTTGTGAACAAGCTGAAGTTGGAGCAATAGCTTTGAAACGATCGTCCAACAGAATAAACATATGAGGTAAGAATGTTAAAGAATACAAACTCAAATATTAAATTAAACCTCATAATGTAACTTCCTAATGATTTTAAATAAAACCTCATAATGTTATTTCCTATTCTGTTTTATCATAGTGATATGTCCTATAATAGTTAAAAAATATACGCATAGTTAAATATGGGAAATAACATTATGAGGTTCTTAATTCATAAATTAATGAGTCATTTTTAACATCTTACCTCATATTTTATGTTTCTTCAAAATCTGGTAGTCAAAATGTCGGTTGAAAATGAGAGAGATCCTTCTCTCGAAAACTAGTTCACGTGTTTGAAGAAACATAAAATATGAGGTAAGATGTTAAAAATGACTCATTAATTTATGAAAAAATATACTTGTAAACCAGCAAAATTGGACCATAAATTGAGCTTGCTGAGAAATTTGGTTAGTTTAAGCAGTTCCTGTGCGACGGACTTATTTTTACTTGAACCATGTAATGTGCTAATGTGCACTGAAAGATAGTTATTGTGACGTTGGTTTTCAGGGTGACACGACTCGAGTGATGCGTCACTTCCACTTCACAACATGGCCAGATTTTGGAGTTCCTAGTCCTCCACAGACACTCGTGCGGTTTGTGAGGGCCTTCAGAGAAAGAGTTGGTCCTGAACAGAGACCAATTGTAGTCCACTGCAGGTAAGTTGATTCATACCATTCATTTCAAATTGATATTAGGAACAGAGTAAATGAATTTAATTATTTAGGTTATAATTTAACATTTCAAGATGAAGCCGATATACCAAAGATAATCACAAATTTCACAAAAACAACAGGGATAATTAACAATATAATGAAACCATCTTTAGTACAAAATAACACAAGATTACGGCTTTATAAGGTTCTCGCAAGACCAGTATTAAGATATGGCAGTGAAGCGTGGACAATACGAAGAAGAGATGAAATCTGAATAACAGCAAAGGAGATGTGATTTATGCACCGTACAGCAGGCTGTACAAAGTGGGACCTTAAAAGAAATGAGTAAATTATGGAAGAGTTGGATGTAGAACCCATTCTCCACCATATACAAAACTACCAAAACAACTGGAAAGCCCATCTTCAATGAATGCCGACTCATAGAATTCCAAAAGCCATGCTTCGTTACTGCCCCAAGGCAAAAGGTCATTGGGACATCCAAAAAAGTGCTGGATGGAAAATTCCTCTTTGAGTCTGTAACAGGCCACATGACCTAATACTTGCATGGATGATGATGATGGTGATGATGATTAGAAACAGAAGAGAACAAATTACCATTTTTAGTTCTGAAATTACATATAAATGAGGAAAAAAGAAAATAGAATTTGGCATTCATAGAAAAGAATCACACAAATAACAGGATTCAACCATATTTCACACACATGGACAGCCTATCTCACAGATTGGTAAATAGAGGGTGTTTCATAAAGGATGGCGCAAACTTAAATGGTTGAAAGTACACGATAATAGAAGCAACAATGTCCCAATAAACATGGGTCCGCAAACGAGCCGTTTGCGAGATAATTACGAATGTATGGTTACAAGCCGCCACTGACTTCATTGTAAACATCGTCCTAGTTAGTAGAAATTTATTTGAATTTAGACTTTACTATTAATTTTTCATCTCATTTAGTTCACATTTCACAGTTCACTTCACTTATGGGTTACCTGTTAATGGAGATGTTAAAGTGTCTTCCTTGCATCTGGATGCAATACTGAGCTTGTCTCTGCAATGAATGTCGAATTCTTTCGAAAACCCCTGGATCATTTCTGAATTTTTGACAAGCATGTACAACTCTCTGCTCCAGTTCTTCAATCGTGTTAACGGGTGTGCTGTACACTTCGCTTTTGAGGTGACACCAGACATAAAAATCCAAAGGATTTAGATCAGGTGATCTTGGAGGCCAAGGTACAGATCCGCCTCGACCTATCCATCTTTGGCCGTATCTGCGCGTTAGATGCCGTCTCACAGCAGCAGCAAAATGTGCCGGAGCTCCATCATGCATTTACCACAAACCCCGATGTTGCTGAAGGGAAACATCCTCAAGCAATCCTGGAAGATGACACCGCAGAAACCTAAGGTACCTCTGTCCATTAAGTTTTCGTGGAAGAATGTACGATGTTACAAACAATGACGTCAGTGGCGGCTTGTAACCATACATTTGTAATTATCTCGCAAACGGCTCGTTTGCGGACCCATGTTTATTGGGACATTGTTGCTTCTATTATCGTGTACTTTCAACCATTTAAGTTTGTGCCATCCTTAATGAAACTTCCTGTATATCCCTGAATAGAGAAAGTAATGAGTTAGAGATAAAAACACATAATTGAAGTGACAAAAGAAAATTGTTTCGAGGAGAAAATGATACACATATAAAATTGATGAGTACAAAAAACAAAAATTGAGGAATGAAAGCATTCTTCAAATAGAAAAGTCAAAGGGGGTGAAAAAAATACAAGGAATTGACATATCACCCATTGGCACACAATACATTCCAAAAGATTTTTGAAAAATTTAATATCAGATTAGCTTAAATAAACTAATAAAAACCAACAGAAATGAAGAGTTAAATATGGGAAATAACATTATGAGGTTCTTAATTCATAAATTAATGAGTCATTTTTTATATCTTACCTCATATTTTATGTTTCTTTAAACACAGGAACTAATTCCTTCTCTTGAAAACTAGTTCCCGTGTTTAAAGAAACATAAAATATGAGGTAAGATGAAAAAAAATGACTCATTAATTTACGAAAAATGAAGAGATTGATGATATTAAAAAAAGCAACAATATAAGATCTATTAAAATGTTTCATACCTCTTCTCATAATTAATCTTCTAAGTAGATCACAATTTCAGGGTCTTAGCAACCCCATCCTCAGTATAGTTCACAGACGAAGAGAATGAAAGCACGGATGAAGGGGGGCACGGGAATTGCAAGAGATACAATGGCATACTATCTGAGAATAAAGGAACAGTCATGACATATGAAATACTTACTACTTTCATTCACTTTGCCTTTGGATTTTACACTTATGCTGTTTGATGTTATGTCTTCCAATTGACATCTTAGAAGATTAATTATGAGGAGAGGCATGAAACATTTTAATTTGTATTAAATTAAACCTCATAGTGATTTATGCCTATAAAAGTTCAATCAGGAATATACCTAATAAAATGTGCAGATTTTTATAAGATATACATAGGAAAACAAAGAGAAATTTAACCATTAGAACCAAAGAACATAACAAATTTAAAAAAAAGAAGTAGGAAAATCTGCAGTAGCTGCTCACGTTTGGTCAGAAAAACACAAAATAGATGTAAACACAAAATTATTAAACCAGAAAACACAAATTAACTCACTATATGGGAAAAAATCTACATACAGAAGAACAAGGAGAGAATTATGAATTTTGAAATTTCTGGGGAGAGGAGCTTTATAAACAAGTTCTTTGGACCATAAAAAGAGGGAACAGGAGTCGAGATCCAGGGCCGACAATTTCAAGATCAGTTTGTACCAACTGAAGATGAAGTTAAGAAGCTTTGAAACATGTCTTACAAGAAGCACCGAAGTACAAGGTAAGATGGCGGCAGACCAAATTTATTTATTAAGAAGAACCTCATAATGTTACTTCCTATTTCAAAAAGATTTTCAAAAAATTTAATATAACTTTGGCTCCGATTAACAAATTCAGCCTGGATAATCTTCTGTTAACTAATAAAAAAGTTAACACCCCAGATAATAAAAAATCTGTAATTTATCAAATTAATTGCAAAGATTGCAATAAAGTATATATAGGAAAAACAAAAAGGAATTTAGACACTCACAAAAAAAGAACACTTTAGAAACATAAAAAATGGTGAAATTGAAAAATCAGCTATAACAGCACATAGTTTATTAGAGAATCATAGAATTGAAAAGGAAGCAAAACTTTTGCAACAACTATCTAAACCTTTGGAATTAACAGTTTGGGAAAAGATATACATTAAAGAAAAATTATACTAGAACCATGAATTTTGAGTTTCTGGACAAACCAAATTTGATTACAAAGTTCTTCAAATCAACACCAGATGGCAGTTTAGAAGATTACTGGTAAAATGAAAAATTGGCAGTCATGACAACATCTGGAGATAAGAATGATGTTTCCCGATACTCCAGTTCTGTGTTAAAAAAAATAGATGTATGAGGTAAGAAGAATTCACAATTCATTTGATTTTTATTAAGAAAACCTCATAATGTAAAAATTCCCAACTTTCTTATATGAATTCCTATTACATTTTCATAACTTGCTAGAATTTAAAGGAATTGGTGGATGTGGTGTACGCTTTCAGTGCTGGAGTGGGTCGGTCAGGCACATTCATTGCACTTGACAGAATTCTTCAGCAGATACAAGAGATGGACCACGTGGACATCTTTGGAATTGTGTGGGCAATGCGCAAAGAAAGAGTTTGGATGGTGCAGACAGAGCAGCAGTACATATGCATACATCAGTGTCTTCTAGCTGTGCTGGAGGGAAACGAGAACCAAGTTCCACCACGAGAAATACATGACAACCAGGGGTTTGAAGGTAAGTGCATCGTCTGATGTTTATATACAGGCTGGAAGTTATCTAAATGTACAGTTTTTTGACTAGAGCAAGATAAAGTGAAGTCCCAGAAATCAACCATTTTTTTTTTGTTGCTCCTTCAAACAAATATATATGTGCAGGATGTTCTGAATAAATATTCCAATATATTTATAGAGGACATGGTATTCATGAAAGAAAAATTCTATAACCAATGTTCATAAACATGTTGTTGTTTTCAAATGCTGGGCCTTGGCAACGAAGCCATTAGTGTTCTTGCTCTCCAATATTTCTCTATGGTGGATCCAACAGGTAATATTTCACAGGTTTGTAGATGTTCTTCGTTCATTTCTTCATCTTTGTTGCATAGAGGACAATTTGGATTTGTGTAGATTCTTATCCACACTCATTTCTTACACAATCACCTCATAAATTTTGTGCATTTTCACGAAAATATGGTTTCAAGCATAATCACGCCCAACCTCAGTCACAACAAGTCGGAGTTGTGACTGAGGATAAGCGTGATTATGCATGAAACCGCGTTTTCGTGAAAAGCACGAAATTCATGAGGTGAATTTTAAAAAAAGTGTTCTCCAATGAATTAAAATGATTATATCTCATAATGTTTTTATTATTCATTTCATACATCTCAATGATGGATAAAATCATATTTGAAGAGAAAAATCATATGCTCTGACTGTTGCTTGAACCCAGGACCTTTGCCTTTCTAGGCCAATACTGTACCAACTGAGCTATGTGACCAAGTTCCAATCTAAATGCAAATCTTTCTCTATTATAAGCTGTTAATTCCCATACACCAAATGCTAAGAAACCTTTGCTTCTATCTTGCAAAGACATTTATTTGGGAATTTTATATTACATTATAAAGCCAGTATGGCTTCTTTCAATGTTTTTATATTCATTTCATACATCTCAATGATAGATTAATCATATTTGAAGAGAAACATTATATGCATCGGCTGCGGTGGACTAGTGGTTATGCTCCTTGCCTCTGGTCCCGAGGGTCGCGGGTTCAAACCTGGCCGGGGTCGATGGATTTTTAGGATGGAAAAATCCAAGGAGCGAGTCCTCCAGGAGGGACTTTAAGCTGTGGGTCCCGAGTCTGAAGATTTTCAGGCTCGTAAAAAATCCTTAAGCCTGAATGAAAAGGCCTCTAAGCAAAATTTACCAAATTTTCCCGTCCTAGTACTACCTTGGTTTCCTAGATGTCAGTATGAGGCGGAACGCTGACCACGGGCCACTCAAAAATGACATTTATACGAAAACAAGTGTAACTAAATTAGTGTGGTTCAAATTCTTCCCTGTAGGGGGAGAGCACCTAAATCTCTGTAAAGGGAAAACATAGGCTAACAATACAATACAATACATTATATGCTCAGACTGTAAATGCTAAAGGTCCTGGGTTCAAGCTCCAGTCTGAGCGTATAATTTTTCTCTTCAAATATACCTCATAAATATATTCGAAGAGAGAAATTTTCGCCTAGACCGAGACTCGAACCTGGGACCTTTGTCTTTCCGGGCCAAATGCTTTACCAACTGAGCTACCGAGGCGTGTTGTGATCTAGATGCAAATTTTTCTCTTTATACGTTGTAATTCCCTCGTGCCAAATGCTTTGAAACCGTTGCTTCTATCTTTGCATATGGTGGCCTCTTAGTTAAGAATACTTTAATTGGGAATTTAACACTAATTTATAAAGCCAGTAGGGCTTCTGTTGATGTTTTTATTATTGATTTAACACTTCTCGCCACACAACTCGCCTCGGTAGCTTAGTTGGTAGAGCA
Organism: Diploptera punctata; assembly: GCA_030220185.1. Lineage (NCBI taxonomy): Eukaryota > Metazoa > Arthropoda > Insecta > Blattodea > Blaberidae > Diploptera > Diploptera punctata. Next base: position 1,140,308 of record JASPKZ010007819.1, read on the forward strand.
TTTGGCCCGGAAAGCCAAAGGTCCCGGGTTCAAGTCTTGGTCTAGGCGAAAATTTTTCTATGTCAATGCTCTTCCATCTGAGCCACCTAGGCCTCCAATCTAAACACGTATTTTTCTCTTACACATAGTTAATTCCCTAACCCCAAATGCTACGAGCCGTTGCTACGATTTTTGCAAATGGCGGCTTCTTTGTTAAGAAGACTTTTTATTGGGAATTTAAACATTACTTATAAAGCCAGTAGTGCTTCTTTCAATGTTAATATTATTCGTTTTTAAACACCTTAATGATGGACAAATTATATTTGAAAAGAAAAATATACGCCTAGACTGGGGCCTAGGATTGGAGGCCTAGGTGGCTCAGATGGAAGAGCATTGACATAGAAAGTCAAAGGTCCTGGGCTCAAACCCCAGTCTAGGCGTATATTTTTCTTTTCAAATATAATTTGTCCATCATTAAGGTGTTTAAAAACGAATAATATTAACATTGAAAGAAGCACTACTGGCTTTATAAGTAATGTTTAAATTCCCAATAAAAAGTCTTCTTAACAAAGAAGCCGCCATTTGCAAAAATCGTAGCAACGGCTCGTAGCATTTGGGGTTAGGGAATTAACTATGTGTAAGAGAAAAAATACGCGTTTAGATTGGAGGCCTAGGTGGCTCAGATGGAAGAGCATTGACATAGAAAGTCAAAGGTCCTGGGTTCAAACCCCAGTCTAGGCGTATATTTTTCTTTTCAAATATAATTTGTCCATCATTAAGGTGTTTAAAAACGAATAATATTAACATTGAACATTTTTCTCTTCAAATATAATTTATCCTTCAGTGAGAAGTGTTATATTAATAATAAAAACATCAACACCTCATAATGTTTACTTCACAACATTAATTTAAATATGTATTGCATAATTGAAAATACATGTATGTATAATGTTTTCTGATTTGTTTTTTGGCCAAAGTCCTCTGAGAAGAAGGTACAAAACAAAACCATAACTCAGAAGATAATAAGTTTAAGAACCATGATTATACAAAGTTTTTCTTGTTTTGTCAAATAATATTTCCTCTTTAAATATTGGAACCATTTTTCAAGCACACCCTGTACATATGATGAATTGTAACAGAGATGTCACAAGCCACACTTCAACACAGATAAAATATGCATATGTACCTAGTTTTTGAAATTTGTGATTTTATGATTTCATAGTGCATTATTATTAAATTTCATGAATGTGACCATCTCAAATGAAATTTCTTCTGTACAGTCAGTCAAATTTCTATATATTTAAGTGAGAATATACATGTCACCTCATATTTTGTTTTCTCACCAGAACATGTTTCAGTCAACTTTTCCATCATTCTCAACTGATAACTGACTATTTTATGAGATAAATATACGCCTACACTGGGGTTTGAACCTAGTCTAAATGCAAATTTTTTCTCTTATACATTTTAATTCCAAAAAATGCCAGAGGCTATGAACCATTGTTTGATATTGTCTGAACAAATGGATTAGTGTCCCCGTAACATATGCAAACAGAACACTAATTCCTTTTCTGCCTCAGTAAATCATTTCCCGCCCAGCATTCCTGTCTCTTCTTTTCTTTCGCCCCTCCCACTACTCACAATTTTGAACCTTCTTGGGGGACAGGTTATTTGCACTTGCAGTCCAGTGTTGTCAACTCAACGTGAACACTGTAGCACGGAGTGGTGAAAGAAATATTACAAAGCAAATAATAAAAGTCAATCAGTGTCATTAGACCTACTTAAATATGAAGAAGTAATAATTAACCTTACATTATTCAGTATTCAAGATCCATGACACTGTTTGGAGCAACATCCCTACTTGAAAAGTTATCCTGGCTGCTGTTTGACGTGGTGGGAGGGAAGTGAGTACAGGTGTTAACTTTTTTAAGAACGACTGCAGCGCTGAAGGGACACAGATCCGTTGGTCCGACAATATACACCAATGATGGCTTTTTATCTAAAAAACTCCAAGTGCAACAGGTCTAATAGGCCCTTGCCATACCAGCTGGCTGCTGGCATCACATCCACATATGTTAATCACAGAGGTAGACGATCATCTAGCCAGTGTAGGGGTGATATGTGGTCACCAGCCGTTATAGCTGGTTTTCTCACCCTGGAGTCGTTACTTATTGTAGCTACCCAAATGCCTCACAATGCTGGGTGAGCACCGGTCCTGTACTGGCCGAAATTCCAGGAGAAAATTTCTTCCCCCATGGGGACTCGAACCAGCACAGGTCCTATAGCTCTGCACCAAGACTTTTTGCCTTAACCACTTGGCTATGGCGCCGGATGTTTTTATCTAAGAAGACTTTTAATGGGAATTTAATATTACTTTATAAAGCCAGTAGAGCTTCTTTCATCTTTAATAGTGAGCGGAGAACATATTTTTAACAACTCACCTCATAAATTTCAAGTTTTCTTGAGACCAATGGTTTCAGACGATTTTTCATCCCTCTTCAGTCATGACTCTGACTGTTGAAATTCTTTGGTTGTTAATTTCCCTATGGTCATCAACTCTTGTGCTGTCATCTTTGGTTGGGTTTATAAATTTCAAATTTTTTTCTACTGGAATATTGAGATTCTTTCGTCTTCCCTGTTTAGACTGACCGATGAACTTCCAAATCAAATTCTTTTCTTCTGGAATTTCAAAATTCATACCCTAAAGACTCAATCTAAATATCAACCTAAAGAGGGAAGAGATAGCAATCTACACGATCGCCAACCACCAATTGGATGGCATTATGCATAACCGGTTATGTGCCATTATGTTAGTTTCGAGAAAAATATGTTTAAAGTTTAAGTCAATTTTCACTATTTATTGTAGTGCCAAACTATCAACACTGGATATTGCAAGTTAATTTGCTTGTTTGACAGTTATGCATCAACAATCTACAGGCAGGAACATTTGGCACTTAGCTGTATGATGCAAAATTTAGATTAGCATTTATGAAGCACTTTGGGTTGAAGGAGAAACACTGTATTGTGGAATATTCCTAATTAAAAAATAATTATGAAGATCTGGTTTCATAGCCGTTTATTTCAAAACATGGAATCTCTGATAGGACTGATGGTGTTTACATTTTTTAAGGCTATATTTAAAGATTTGGTGCTAGAAGTGTGCATACACTTACTTCATGAGCCAGTGCAACATATGACATCAAAATCTCAATTTAAAAAATAAAGTGCTTAGCTGGTTGATGCAAAACATCATCCAATTCAACAGTTGGAATGAGCTGAAGATAGAAGACAAGCCTCCTGAAACATTTAAAATTCATTGGAGAAAATTTTTGAAAACTCACCACATAAATTTCATGCTTTTCAGGAAACCATGGTTTCGGATGAAGTCTCATCCATCTTCAGTCAAAACTCTGGCTGATAAAATACTTCTGCCATCAAATGATGTTTACTTCCCAACATTAATGTAAATATATTTCTGAAACATGTTCTCAAAAATATTGACAAATTATGAGGTCAGGTGTAAACTTTCCAATTCTTAAAGTTTATATGTATATTTTTCCTCCCCATACACTAGTTGAGAAAACAAAAAAGAATGAAGTGAGGTGCATATTTCTCATTCAATTTGTTCTCAAAACATTTTTCTTTCTTTTTTTTTAAGTCATAAATATGTACCATTTTCTATGCTTAATGTGTATAAACTACAGATTTTTCGCTCCCATAGTTTTTGTATATATTAAATTGTTTGCATTTCTCATGTCCTTTTAGAATAGAGCTTTCCAGTTGTGTGTATATAAAAACCCATTGCTTAATTTACAACAAAACTTGTGCATCTAACATAACACTCTGTGTCTTGTTCAGTCTATGGTAAGTTTTTTATTGATTATCGCAAAATAGTATCACTTCTTATCACCAAATACTAATTTTCTGCCACAAAACTGAATTTCTGGATTCATTAAACAGTGTTACCAATAGGGATTCATGATTTCCTGCTAGATGACCATAAAAAACTCCCAAAAAACCACTAAGCAATTTAAGGGCTTAGGACAGTAACATGATAAGTCACATTGTGTTAAGAAATGTAATTTATTACAATGATATGAGGGTGAATCAAATATAAACCGGAATTATTGTTTACAATTTTATTGAATTAACAAAAAAATACAAAACCACCACCTCATTTTTCTACATAGTCTCCTGCATTTCCAACACACTTTTGCTATAGAGTTGGCAACTTTTTGATGCCATCCTTGAAGAATGAGGGATGACGTCTAGTCAACCAGTTGCGCACGAACTCCTCTACCGCTGCATTGTCACCAAACCGCCTTCCTCCCAGGTCTTCTTTCAGTGGCCCAAACAAATGGTAGTCACAGGGTGACAAATCTGGACTGTAAGGAGGATGTTCCAGAGGTGTCCAATGCATTTTCGTCAGTTTTTCTTGTGTCAACCGAGCAGTGTTGGCCTTGCATTGTCATGCAGCACAATCACATTTTGGATCGGTTTCCGGCGGATTTTTGGAATTTGAGTTCATCACTGATGATGGCTTGAACACTTCCGAAGCTTATTCCAATGTGTGAAGCAATTTCAGAAATTTTTTGTTGCCGTCTTTGGTGGGGCTCATTTTCCACTGAATCCCAGCCCGCTAAAATTTTTTTGCGCCTATCATACACCTGCGTCTTCGAAAGGGTTGCTTCCCCGAACTGCGCATGGAGCCTTCTCAAAATTTCAGAAGGTTTAGTGCCTTCTTTCACCAAAAACTTAATAATAATGTGTTGCGCAACAGATGTGTGTACCTCTTGCTCGCTCATACTCCAGACACCCCCACCAACTTCCCCTCCAAACCGCAACCTTTGCAGTTTGCTACCAGAGCCTCCAGATACAAATTCCGGTTTATATTTGATCCACCCTCGTAGCAAATAAATGTATTGAAATATCCATAAAATCATTTGTAAGTGCGCCAGGGATGAGTTAAAACATACAGACACACAATGTATTAACAACAATATGCACAATTAGTATTTATTATTTCTTGAAACATTAAAATCCTTACACCTCTGAAAGAACAATATGTGGCTTATCATGTTATTGCCCTAAGCCCTTCAATTGTACAAAAACTCCAGATCATTAGTTTATTAAATTTTGTTTTTTAACATGCCTGCTTCCTGACTAGAGAATGTGTGTTCGATTCCCAACAAGGTTGAAAATTTTAATTCTAAGATTAATTTAATTTTGAAATTTTCAATTTTGGGTCCAGGAGAGGTGGTGGTGTACAATTTTTAATTGCTAGATTGTGTACCAGGTTTCGGCATTAAATTGCAAACCTCTCCACGTTGAGAAGGTATGTGGTGCTGCTGATAGTGATTTATTTATTGGATGAGGACATTAACCTAGTGGCCCCTTGGTGCTTTTCAACAGGAGTAGGCTATGTGCTGGCACCAGGTTTCACCTTCTCCCTTTCTCTTCATCATTGTCCCTTGCACAATGCAAACACACAAACATATTTGAAGAGAAAAATTATACGCTCATACTGGGGTTTGAACCCATACCTTTGGTTTTCTAGGCCAATGCTCTACCACTGAGCTACCTGAGAAACTTCAATCTAAACACACATTTTCCTCTTTTGTTAATTCCCGATCGCCGAATGCTACGAGCATTTGCTCAGTCACGCAAATGGCGGCTTCTTGTTTAAGAAGACATTTATTGGGAATTTAAACAATACTTTATAAAGCCAGTAGGGCTTTTATTGATGTTTTTATTATTAATTTAACACTTCTCACTAAAGGATAAATTATATTTGAAGAGAAAAATTATACGCTGAGACTGGAGTTTGAACCCAGGACCTGGCTGGGTTCAAGGTCTTGAAATCAAACCCCAGTCTGAGCATATCTCTTCAAATATAATTTATCCTTCAGTGAGAAGTGTTAAATTAATAATAAAAACATCACACAAATAGACATTCATCCTACATTCCTCCCTGTACACAATACAAGAATACATCATCTACATAAAGTGGTCAGATAAAATGGAGCTTAAATTGAAAGTAAAACTCATTAAAGTCATTCATCTCTCTAGCACAGAACCATAAGCACAAAAAATGCATTTAGTATCTCCCTGATTGTATCATTACATATCATATCGTCGGCTGGTGATCAAAACCTCGTAACTCTATTTAAAATCTGGATTTTTGCATTATTCGATAAGCAAAGTCTTGTAACTTCAAGGTGATTTTGCTGCCATCTGTTAATGATTACAAGAGCCATGAATTTCTTCATCTATTGACCTCAGACCTAAAACCTTGCATTTTTGATGGGGAGGAATAGTAAATAATTAAGATATTTGGTCTGTGTATTCTTATCTCTGGTTGTTTTTGTTCAATATGTGTTTCAAGGCTTGTGAGCCCCATATTCAGCTTTTACAGACTGATTTTTCTCAAGTTGTCAGTCCTGATTCTTGACTCCTGCTCCCTCTTCCTGTGGTCCAATGAACTTGCTAATGAGGTTCCTTTCTCCAGGAATTTAGAAATTTAGAAAAGAACCTTATTAGCTAGTTCATTAACCACAGGAAGATGGAGTAGGAGTCAAGAATCAGGACCGATATCTTGAGAAAAATCAGTCTGTAAAAGCTGAATATGGGACTCAGAAGCCTTGAAACATATGTTAAACAAAAACAACCATAAGAGGTAAGAATACACAGACCATGTATCTTAATTATTAAATAAACCTCTTAATTGAACTTTTTTCGACAACGGGGTACTGAAGATGAAGCTATGAAGGCTTTGAAATCGCGATATACGTACAAGACTGGATCTGAGGAGAGGTATGAAACATTTTAATTTAATCATAAACCTCTTAACGTTATTGTAATCAAATGGTAAAGAGAAAAATTTATGCCTGAACCGGGAATCGAACCCCGAACCTTCAGCTTTCCGTGCTGATGCTCTAACCATTGAGCTAATCCAGGCTTCCTTCCCATCCAAGCATAAATCCTTCCTTTACCTTACTGTCTTGGTCCCACATTCAAATGCTATGAATCATCATTCACAAATACACAATGAATGGCTTCTACCTGAAGAAGACATGAAGGGACTCCACATAGCTATAGCATTATTTATTAAATTAATATTAAGAAGCTAAAGCTGTTACTATGATTGAAATAAGTACAGGGTGGACCGCTCGAATGGACCTAATTTCAATTGCTTGTTACTGGCAAACGGTTGAAGATAGAAACTTAAAACAACGTTCATATTACAGAAAAACAATCACCAAGTTTTGATATCCAGATCACCACATCTCTATATGAGCCCCAGCAGTCACTGTGACGATATCAAAGCGATGAACAATTTCTTGCCAAGTACGTTGGAGTATGTCTTCTGGAATGTTCTCAATAGCCTCTATGATGCGCTCACGAAGATCACGAAGGTCTTTGACTGGGGTGGTGTAAACTTTATCTTTGACATAGCCCCAGAGAAAGAAATCCAGTGGTGTTAAATCGGGAGATCTCGGGGGCCACGCGATTGGTCCTCCCCTACCAATCCAACGGCCAGGGAAAATGTTGTCCAAAGTCGTACGAACTTCATTGGACCAGTGGGGAGGAGCACCATCTTGCTGGAAAACGATGTTAGGCTGCAGTTGTTCAATTTGTGGAAAGAAGAACTGCTCCAGCATGTCAAGATATGTGGTACCACGAACAGTTTTCTCGGCGAAGAAAAACGGTCCAATGACCTTATTATGTGACAAACTGCACCAAACATTCATCTTCGGACTATCACGAACATGCTCTTGAATAGCGTGAGGATTCTCCGATCCCCAGATCCGCACATTATGCCGGTTTACCTTGCCTGACAAATGGAAAGTGGCTTCGTCCGAGAAGAAAATCTTGGTCATGAAGTCAGGATCAGCGCCGAGACGGTCCAGCATCGTATTGGCGAATTCCACTCGTTTCGGCATGTCATTCGGCTCCAGACGTTGCACTAACTGCACTTTATATGCGTGCAGTTTGAGGCGTTTGTGGACAATCCGTTGTAATGTCGATTTTGGTATTTGAAGTTCCCGCGAAGCTCTTCTTAATGACTTCCGGGGCTTCGCTCAAATGCGGCTTGAACATTTGCTACCATTTCATCGGATGCTCTGCGACCACCACCATGCTTCTTCAACACAGATCCTGTAGCTAATAATGTATCACGCCACTTCTTTATGCTTCTAGCAGTTGGAGCATCACGGTTAAACACACGCCGGAACTCCCTTTGAACTCTAATGATTGATTTAAACTCCGCATACCACAAAACAGCTTGCGCTTTCATCTGCGGAGTCGCCATTTTCACAAACAATTAAATCTAAGAACGAGAAACGTATCTTTGTGCCATCTACCGACAGGATTCAAAACTTGGTGAGTTTTTCTGTACTATGAACGTTGTTTTAAGTTTCTATCTTCAACCGTTTGCCAGTAACAAGCAATTGAAATTAGGTCCATTCGAGCGGTCCACCCTGTATATTAAAGTACACTACTAAATTATTGTAATCAAATGGTAAAGAGAAAAATTTATGCCTGAACCGGGAATCGAACCCCGAACCTTCAGCTTTCCGTGCACGGAAAGCTGAAGGTTCGGGGTTCGATTCCCGGTTCAGGCATAAATTTTTCTCTTTACCATTTGATTACAATAATTTAGTAGTGTACTTTAATATACTTATTTCAATCATAGTAACAGCTTTAGCTTCTTAATATTAATTTAATAACTCTTAACGTTACTTCATATTGTATTTTTAAATAAAGGAATAGTGAAGTTTTGTCTCCTCTAACCTCAGATCCAAAACCTCACATTTCTGATGGGGAGGAATAATGAGGTTTTGTCTGCTCTAATCTCAGACCCAAAAACTCACATCTTCGGCATAACACTTTTCAGAAGGTAATTTAACCTTCTGTCGGGCACATCTGATCTGAGAGGCACAGGTTTTCAATTTTGTCCCATTCCACTGTCATCAGATGGCGTTGACGACTGGTCATCCGAGTAGCTGTTTCATTTTACCTGCTGTAAACAACCACCCCACTCAGTTTGCTCTCGACCGTTACCACGGTGGGTTGTAAATATTTTGTTCAGAGAAGCTCATTGCACCCGAAGTCGTTACATGATTGAAGATGTGTATTTTGAAAATATTTGCAAAAAGAAAATTATTTATTTAACGTATTTAGACTAAATAATGTTATATTCTTTAACAATTTTGCTAATAACATAGGCTAAATGTTGATAATGTGAACTGTTTTCAAGTATTAAGTTATATAGGTAGGAAATAACACTATGAGGTTTATTTTAATTTTGTTCAGTTGTTTCGTGACTCACCTCATACTTCTTAACTCCCTTGCAGATCTAGATTTTGTCACTGTATTTGTGACATTCTCAATGCTGTTCACGTTCACAACTGACGTCCAATGGTCTCCTCTCCTGCGGAGGTCAGTCTGCAGGAGAGGAGACCATTGGACATCAGCTGTGAACATGAACAGCATTGAGAATGTCACAAATACAGTGACGAAATCTAGATCTGCGAGGGAGTTAAGAAGTATGAGGTGAGTCAAGAAACAACTCAACAAAATTATTTTCAAGTATATTTGAACTGAACCTAACTTGTTCTTACTTTTATATCATATAGTTTGGAGGCTTGTCACAAATTTGTTTATCAATATTATATCCAATAAAAAGTATTCTAGCAGAAAATTTTGAATATTTTATCCTTTGGACATCTGTAACAATAACATTTGTTTGACTTCCCGTTGCTCAGATTGGCAAAGAGTGTGTTAAATGCATTTTTTAAGCATGTGCTGCTCAGGCACATTGCGCCCGAACTCGAAGGTCAGAATATTGCACCTGACAGAAGGTTAAAAATAATAGATTTTGACTTAAAAATCAACCAGTTACAAGGTTTCTTCTTTATCCTGAATTTTTTTCAGTTATGGAGTTACGAGATTTTGATTGCAGGCCGATGATACATCTAGTTTTGTGTGCGATTCCAAGCAGAAATATATATTAATCTATAATTAAAACTAATGTTGAAAGATAAACAAAAAAGGATAGTGTTAGCAGCTTGCTGTTGGTAGCGGGTGCTTGGCATGCTGTAGTAATATGTATATTTACTGTAGGCAAGAAGACGTCTGGAGTCATGGAGAAGAGACCAAGCCACAAGCAGAGACTGCAAAACATGTGCTCTTATCTGCAGCTGGTGATGGGTTTCTGGGTAAAACTAAATACACTCTTTGGCATGGCTGTTCGTGTCTCTTACTTGTTGCATTTTCTGAACTTGAAATTGGTGTGCCATGCCTCACTGAATGCTTCTGCACTATACATTTTTTATTAGCATGATTACATAAACCCAGATAATGCTACTGTGCTATGTGAGGAGTGGACTGTCCTGGCCACACATCCATAGAGCACTAATTTTGTAGTGACGCTTTTCTCTCACCTGAAAGTTGTGGGCACTTAAGCTTATAGAAATAGTCACCACTGATGTCCAAATATTTAATTTTAATTCAAAAGGGTTTACACGAATTAATTTATAATGTAAGTAAATGGACTATATGGTGATAATGCATATTACTATGGCGTCCGATAAGTAAAGGCAACACTGTGTGATCCTAGTGGTGACCATTGTATTGTTGTAGTATGTTGTTGAACAGTCTTTGTTGTATAAATGTGTAATATTGAAAGTCTGGAAATAGCAATATTTTGTGAATACATTAACTGTTTCTCACATTCATTAAGTAATACCGCCATAAAAAGATGTTCAGTAGAATTTGTTTAGAAGGTGGAATTGGAAAGTACTCGAACATCCACCAAATTCACCAGACATGAGCCCTTGTGACTGTAACTTATTCTCAAAGATCAAAGAACCTCTATGAAGCATTTGATTTCAATCAAGAATTGATTTCAAGAAAGCTCTAGATTGATCAGATGAAAGAGATATCCTGAAATGGTGCTGCAGATGGAGGGTTCCATATTCCAACGATTTGGCAATGTATAGTTGATTTGGCAAGAGACTATAAATGCTAAGTTGGTAGATCATTGCTATAAAAAGCCAAAGGTCCTGGGTTCAAACTGTTTTTCTTCAAATATAATTTGTCCATCAATAAGAAGTATTAAATAAATAATAAAAACATGGAAAGAAGCCCCACTGGCTTTATAAAGTAGTGTTTAAATTACCAATAAAATCTTCTTAAACAAGAAGCCATCATTTGCATGATCAAGCAACAGTTTGTAGTATTTGGCACTCAGAAATTAACAATGTATAAGAGAAAAATTTGCATTTAGATTGGAGTGCTCAGGTAGCTCAGTTGGTAGATCATTGGCATAGAAAGCCAAAGGTCCTGGGTTCAAACCCCAGTCTGAGCATATATTTTTCTCTTCAAATTAAAAAAAAAACTATAAATAAAGTTCATAATATCAAAAGTAACCTAAATACATTTTTTGTGGGGTTGTAGCTGTGTTGTCATTACTTACCGAATGTCCTAGTACTTATTTTCACATTTTAAATAATGATAATATTTTCACTTTAACTTGTAGTTTTATCAAATATGGAAGTTTAATGCCATTGTCCAGCAGACTGGCTTCCACATGCAACTTGCCTGCATGGTGGCTATACCCTATGTGATGCTGTTATCACACCAGATTGACAATGGTCCCAGATAGCAATTGCTCTCTAAAAGGGTCAAGCAATTAGAGAACATACTGGAATATTTTACATATAATATTCAACAGTTGGTCATATTGACAATCATCTTTGCCAAGACCAAAGATATTACAGAGCAATAACAATACAACTTCAGTGAAAGACAAACTAATAAGAAATATTGGCACAGAAATATATACAATATGGGCAACTTTATAAATAATGGAAGTGTGCCTTAAATGTCACAAATAGTACACTATTTTTGTGGTTATGCCTTATTTCCTACTGCAAGAATACTCTTGGGAAAATCACGTCTTTTGGGGAAAGAAGATGTCATTCAATATTTAAATAATACATTTTAATCGCTCTATCTTTAAAATCAAATATTGTAATTGATGAATCACTATGTTTGTGGAAGGGATGTTTGGACAATGTTATGCATCAATCGGATATGTGCCATTATGTAAGTTTCAAGAAAAATATGTAAGTTTAAGTCAATCTTCACTATTATTGTAGCACCAAATTAACAATATTGGATATTGCAAGTTATTATCCTTGTTTGACGGTTATGCATCAACAATCTAAGAGCAGGAACATTTTATGCTTAGCTGCATGATGCAAAATTTAGAGTAGAATTTATGAAGATCTAGTTACATAGCCGTTTGTTGCAAAACACAGAATCTCTGATAGGACTGATGTCATTTACATTTTTCTTTAATAAAAGGCTATATTTAAAGATTTGGCACTAAAAGTGTGCGTACACTTACTTCATGAGCCAGTGCAACAGATGACATCAAAATCTGAATTTTTTAAAATGGCACTTAGCTGATTGATGCATAACATTGTGCATTTATCTATCAAACAATTCTCCCCACTTAAAACTAATATCAAATAATGAATTGTGTGTGTCAGTGTTCTCATTTGATTTTCATCTACTGGGTGCATTTTTTGTTTCTATTAATGGAAGTCGATCTATACAATTAAAGGGCTTGGGACCAGTTAGTCCTATACCACATGAAGGAAAAAATTGAGATACAGCCATCTACAGGACTCTGAGCATTCATTCTTCTCACAGTCCAAGTACTGTCAAGTTTTCTCAACAGATGACAGAGTAATTCATCTATGTTTGTTATGTATTTCTTTATTTTATTGATGCTTTTGGTTTAGAAAGTCTTATATTTCTGTTTCAATATTATGTGGTGTAGGGATATCTGGTTCTGAGGCCTTTAATTTAGTTATTAAATTATAGATATATTCCTTAAGCTATAGCAACATCAGACCTTAAGTTTGACTTGTTGATGAATTTGGTTAGGTTATGCAATTCCTGCATGATGGAGCTTTTTTTTTGCATGCTTCCTCTTCTGTAAATATTGGAATCTTTTTTTTTTTGAACAGAGTGTGTTTTTGGATCATCATTTTTGTAATAGCTTGTTTAAGAGTATCATATTTATGTGCATAATTCATGCAACAGGATTTTGTACAAAATTACAATATTAGTTTCCATCTGAACATACAGATTGAGTTGGTGCAGTATGGAATTCCTTGTAATAAGTTTTAACATATTGTAGCAAACAGTACTATCTGCTAGGATGGCAGGGGGGTTCTTAACCTGATAGTTATCTTTTGTGCTTTTAATAGCTGGCATTCTCATGGAGCAATCCATTTTTTCGAATAGTATAGTTTTCAGAAGCTTGGAACTATAGATAAAGAATTTTAGAAATATTATATATCTGAAGGTACAAATACAAGCCTGGCCTTTGATACATATGTGCGACGGATGCAGCTGATAACAGAACTGCCAACCATTGCATCCAAAACGTACCTTGAAATTTCTCCCATAGAAGTGTTATGATTAGAGCGAGGATTTTTATGAAATTTCATGTTTTAAACTATTGGTCAGAGAGCGCTGAGACAAAGTATCTTTACATTTTATGATATGTAGAATCAAATAAGACCTTCATATTTTTTCATATTTCATAATATTTTGGCAAAATGTTCATATTTCTGTAAAAATTTAATATTCCTTCATATTTTTCAACTTTCAATTTTTTTAAATAAAATTTCTACTAATTCGTTAGAAACATTTTTGGAGTAACTGTAGTTTTGAAATTTTTTGACAATGTAATATGGTAGACAGCGAAAATTCCTAAGTATCCCATCTGGAACAAGATAAATAGATTTGATAAAAGAAAATAATTGAAAAAAGGAGAGATGGAATGACCAAGTGGAGGCTTTTGTCCGAAACTACAGAAAAAGAACAGGGATTTCCTAATCTGTGACAAGAACATGAATAAGTAGAATAACAATGTTAGAATAATAACCACCCACTCTTTTTTCTCAGGTAGAAACCTATTCCTTTTTGCTACCTAAGGACAGTCCTTATTTTATGAATGGATTACAGTATTAAATGTAGGTAAGACTGATGCTGCTAAACTTGAAGCTGTGCTGTGAAATAAGGTCTTGCTCCACAGTTTATGAAATTTGTAAAGTTCTTGTAGGTAAAGCCAATGTTATTCTCACTTACATCAAACTATCATATATGTAGTGCAGTACATGATTGCTCCCATAACATCATATAATGTGGAGCATACTTTTTGATCGTACAAAATAATTCTGACAGACAGGCGTTAAAAAATATATAAAAAGTTCCTAACTGTGTATTATGAACAGAATTGATAATTTGATTATTCAAAGCACATGCATACATACTGTGCTCGGGCAAATTTCATGGAAAAAACTAATGTTAAAATAATTCTAACTACATTTCACTATGTTCATACGTGTAATGTATAGGATTAAAAATAATTGTAATTGCAAAGAGAGTTTTGAAATACTCCCTAGAATTATTTGTGGATTAATTTATTTTAACATCTTGTTTCTCCAAATATGACATATAGTACTTGGTCTACTGCGATGGGCAGGACATGTGGCACAAATGGGGGAATGAAAGACGTGCATGGAAGCTTCTTGTAGGAAAACCAGAGGGAAAACGCCCAGTTGGTAGACCAAGAATGAAGTGGGAGAATAACATTAACCATGATTTGAGGGAAAGATTATAGAGGGGATGATTGGAAAACATTGGCTCAGGATAGGGATGTATGGAGAGCTTATGTCCGTGCGGCCATGAACCTACGGGTTCGATTGTGCCAGTGAGTTAGTTAGGACTTGGTCTACGTGTGTTCTGATTCATCCAATTTAATGTTATTGTGGCATTTATATATACTGGAATTCATTATCTTTATGCAAGGTAAATAGAAGTCATCCAAACTGTACCTACTCTAAATTTTGTCAGTGGTATATCCGATGGAAGCAAGTTACAATGGTTACTATGTTTTGTTTTTTTTTATTTATGTTTGGATTTCGTAATTAAATATCATTAGATAAATTAATTGATCACGTTTTATATAAACTCAGTATTAATTTATTGAAATAAAGTGTCAAACTACAGGCTTGGGAGGCCCTTGGGGTAGATGGATGTTGAGACTTCCACATTTCTAGACAATCTCCAAGGGATGTCCACTGGGTTCTCAGTCCTGCGTGACGGCCCCTTTGCCCCAGAATATGCGTCTGGTACTCATTTAAATTAAGAGCTGAGTAGACTCTAGGGCTATGATGCCGCCAGAAGGTTTGGTCCAGCTAAAAACCTGACCCCATTGTGACTCAAACCCACGACCTTCCGGCTTGTTAGCATGATTCCTCACACAATATACTTCAATGTGAGCCATTAAAATTGCTTCAAATCACGAACATGATATTTTATTGATAAGAATCAATAAAACCTCATAATGTTAAAAATTCCAAAATTTATTATATTAAATGATATTTTATATTGAGTCAGAAGTAATGAAAAATTAATTAAAATGGAAATACAGTGAAACTCTTGATTTCTTGAGCTATAAAAAGGTCCTCTTGTCTCATTTGTGTGCTTGTATGTATACCCATAAATTATACAGGGCTTGTGTATAGAAATAGGTGTAAAAAGTTGAAAAAATAGTAGCTTCATAATATTTTTGTGTCCTAATTTTCATAATTTTCATATTTTGTTATTATGATTTCATATTTTAGTATAATTTTCTTCATATAATTCCTCGCTCTAGTTATGATGCATCAAGATCAAGTTAAAAAAAGAATCAGCCATTTTTAACTGCAAGGCACGAAAATGGAAGCTAGAATTCACCAATGGCAACCCACTGTACGGGGCAGATGGACTCCCTGCTTGAGTATGAGCAGAGTGGAGTCAGGCAGGACACAGTGTGGATGGTAGATAGTGAGGGTTGTCAAATCTAAGAATCCACATTTGTGTTAGTTCCCTCTAGATTAAATGAGAGATTTGGCACTGGATTTTAATGACTTGCAGTTATAAAAGGCAGATCATATTTTAGACATGGCCTTGGTAAATCATAAAGCTTGTCTGGAAGAAATTTCAAGGTAGATGCAGTGGCTGACAGTTTTCTTTTGAGTTATAGTTTGTAGAAAAACTACCAGTCCCTAAAACTTTCCTCGTATAATTGATGCATCCACCTTTTAGATCACAAAACTATGGTAAAAAAAATGCTTGAAATATGCAAGTAAATATGATATATGATGCATTAAGTCATGTATGAAAATTCACATTATGGTTTTATCAGAGGCACTTTTTCTTTTACAAATAATTGGTTGTGTGTACATTTTGTTTTGTACCTTTGTTTTTAAATAGCAAGAAAATATTTTAAATTCAAATAAATTGAATCAGTTCTTTATATCTTCATCAATGACTCTGTGGGCCTTCATCTTCTTCAGAACTTTTTGCCATTCAATGCCACACTCCACCAGTTCTTAATTTCACAGCAGCTACCTATGCACTTGTAGCTAACTAAATTCCTCATGAGGCTGGGTGGGCAATGGTCCCATACTGGGCAAAATTCCTTGAGAAGGTTTCTTCCCCCATGGAGACTTAACTAGCACAAGTCCCATAGCTCTGCACCAAAGGCATCTTGCCTTAAACTGCATGGTTATGACTAGAGCTAGGAATTTTAGGTGCAAAATTTTGGTGAAAAAAGTGCAAAAAAGGTGCTTTCATTTAGCAGAAGAAGGTGCAAAAAAGGTGCATTTTTTTGATAAAAAGTGCAAATTCCCCATGTGAATAATCATTAAGGAGTAGCAAAAGCAGTTACAAGTAACAATCATCACACAATTCACTCATGTTGAAATGTATTTAAAAAAAATCTGCGTAAGACAAGTCCCAGTACATTATGTTATTGCAATCACATGTCCAGAAAACTTAAAGCAGATATTATTTAACAACTAACATTTTTAGAACATATCTCAACTGTCTATCAGTGGTTTCATCTAAAATACTGGATTTTTGCCTACTACTTGCCTGATCTGTTTTAACTTTTCTTCATGCAAAGATTGAAGGTAAGATTTTCGTGGGATGCTCTCATCTGAGACAGACTTCCCAGTATATTTCTTCAAATATGCTGTGATAATGGGGTTGTTAAGCTTGGAAAGAGTAATGCCATATGTTGCAAATGTCTTTGCTGTATCATTTAAAGAATTCATTTTTATTTATTGAACTTGAAGAAGCCAGTGCCTTGCCAATAATCTGTTGTCGCGCTATACCTTTACTGCTTTGTTTATTAGATTAGTTGGGTAAAAATGAATCTAGTTAGTGGCCGAGAAATTAAAAAAATTAATTTGATCATCTCAAGGAGTTCCTCATTTTACACGTTTTGCATTACCTATATGCTGCATAACAGATTGTGTTGGTGTTTTTCATCAGTTGTTGTTGAAATATCATAAAGAATGCTCTTCATAACAGATCCGTCACTTTGAATTACATCTGCACTAAACTGTTTAACAATATCACTTAGTTTTTAGGAGTTCACTTTTGGTTTCGGCATACTGTATACTGGTAACTCAGGAAGATAGCAGACCACAATTGTCAAATATTATTTTGAACTGAAACATTTGTTCATGCACTCAACAATCTCCCTTGCTTGTACAATAGCTTTTGCATAACTGTGTGCAATGAGGCACGAACTAATTAAAAAGTTTAAAGGAATAGCCTAGTGGGACTGCACTGAAGTGGAACTAATGTGATGTGGACTGATACCACACGTCATTATCAACCCGTGAAAGCATATTTGAAGAAAAGTAAAAACATTTACACATTATTTTGGGAATAAAATGCTGGAAAGGAGAGAAAAAGTGCAAAATGTGCTAGCATTCAAAATAAGGTGCAAAAAAGTGCTAGCATTGAAAAAAAGGTGCAACTAAAACAGTTAGGGGCATTTATTTAATGTTTTCTTTGCAAGACAAGCTAACTTGAGTATTGTAGTAATAAAATAAAATTAAGGTGCAGCACCTAAAATTCCTAGTTCTAGTTATGACATTCTTTAATGAGCTCAAATATCTTAAGGCTCATGACCAACACCTTAATGTCCTTCTGGAAGACTTGTCAGCTGGATTTCTCCATCCTAAATAAAGTCTGTCAACCCTGGGCTGGTGTGAACTCATGATCCTTGGGACTAGAAGCAAAGAACTTAACACCTAGATCATTAAGGCTCATTAATAAGATATAAGATCATTGTTATTTAAAGGAAGTAACAATATGAGGTTTATTTTAATGAATAATAGAGTTAGATTTTAACACCTCACCTCATAATTGTAGATTTCTCAAAGACTAGTTTTAATACCTCTGTATATCATCTTCAACTGTATCTAACTGTTGAATTGGTGGTTGGTGATCCTGCAGGTTGATTCCTGCTTCCTCTGTTTTCTGATTCATGAACTTCAAAATTAAATCTGTTTCCCCGGGAATTTCAAAATTCATTATTCTTCTTTTATTTTCCTGGATGTGAATTTTCTCCCAAACTGTGATTTCTTTAGATTTATCAAACTGTTTCAGTAATTTGGCATTTGCTTTGATTCTGTGTTTTTCTGACCATGTATGTGCAGCTATTGCAGATTTATCTATTTCCCCATTTTTAACATTTCTAAGATGTTCTTTCAATCTTGTGTTCAAGTTCCTTTTTGTTTTTTTATGTATATTTTTTCACAATCTTTCCAAAAAAATGGGAAAATAGATAAATCTGCTATAGCTGCACATGCATGGTCAGCAAAACAGAATCAAAGCAAAGGCCAAATAATTTAAACAATTAGATAAATCTAATGAAATCACAGTTTGGGAAAAATCACAACCAGAAAAATAAAAGAAGAATGATGAATTTTGAAATTCCTGGGGGACAAGAATTTAATTTGGAAGTTCATCATTCAGCCAATAGAGGGAGCAGGAAGAAATCTTACAGGATCACCAACCACCGGTTCAACAGTTAGATAGAGCTGAAGATGGTAAAAAAAAGTACTGAAACTAGTCTTTGAGAAATCTACAATTATCAGGTGAAATATAAATAATATGATATATAAAGAACTGATTAAATTTCTTTAAAAATCTCTTAATGTGATTTCTTATAAATTTTATGTTAAATTTGAAAACTTGTAATTGTTTTTTGTTGCAGATGACGAAGGGATAGCAGAATCTGGGATGTGAACCAGTTCACAAACGGCTTCTCTTTGTGAGATTGTTAGTAAAAACATTTAGGTAACCTCAGAGATTTGTCTCTGAAGAACAATAATTAATTTAGTATGCTCCACATTGGAGGGTGATGTCTCAGGTCTGATATTATATCTTCTGCAGAAAAATAACATATTTGTAATTCTAATGCAAGTTCTCGAGTACTTAAAAAGTAGAATAACATAAACATAAGATTCAAGGACTTATTACATTCTTCATTAAACTCTTCTAGCTTTTTAAACGTTACTTACTCAATCCATTCACTTAAGTTTAAATGCTTAATGCATTTCCCCAGAAACCGGATTTAAGTTACTGTAAATTATATTGTCTACTTTCAGACATTCAAAACAAACAAAAGATAACGGTACTCAAGATCACAATAAGTGTGAAGGCCAAAACACATTTCTTTACTATTCATAAATGTTAACAAAAGATTACCCTGCCAACGGATATAGAAAATATTGCAAAATATATAACAACAGAGTTTAAGCGAGTGTATATCGTCTTCTGAGGTGAAGGCCATTTAACTGCCGGTGAGTCTACCTCGTCTTTTGAGGCGAATGGGTTAATAGCCAGTGGACACCCTTGCTTGTTGATCCATTTGCTGACTATACTAATTCCGAGCCGAGTTCCAGTTGTACTGTAAACAAACTTGCATAAGGTATTACTTCACCGATTCCATCTGTTAGCGGAACTGTGGTACTACTGTAGTATATTGCAATACAAGTGAGGTAAGCATTTGTTACTGATCGAGAAAAAGTTTGAAAAAAAAGAGGCGCTTGCTCCGAGTTTTTTCAATTTTCGAGATCTGTTACGTGCTTACCTCATGTGTATACTATTTTTTGGTCGATGTGACTAATTTTTATTAAATATAGAATAAATGAATTAAAATATTGGTTGGATGTAAATGACTTCTATGAGAAAGAAACATTTGGTGATCGTTGCTATGTAGCTTTTCATTTGTTTTATTTTAAACAAGGATTGTTGGCTGTGGAGACATTTTTATATGTAGTACCGTGATTAGAATCTGTTTGATAATTTTATTATGGAAGGAGTCATGGTAGATGATAGAGAAATTGAAGAAGCCTGGAGAGTGGGACGTTCTGCATTAATTCCGGAAAAGTCTAAAGAAAGGTACGAGTTAGTGTACAAAACATTCAAGAAATGTTTTATTTTACTTACCGAACGTGCGCTTTTTGAGTCCATATCAGGATTGCGATTTCTTTTGTTTGCATAGCAACCAGGTTAGATGTGGGAACATTGACTTACTTCCAGTAACAACAATATTGGTAAATATAAGAAATTAGTCACATTGACCAAAAAAATGATTTTCGAGTTGATATTTTCACTCACCTCACATTTCTTGATTATTATACAGATTGATTTTGTTGCTTCTATGTGACATTCTCGATGCCTTCCAACCAGTTGGATAAAATGCATCGAGAATGTCGTGTAGAAGCAACAAAATCAGTCTGCATAAAAATCAAGAAATGTGAGGTGAGTCAAAATATACAACTCACTAATAATTAAAACAAACCTCATAGTGATATTTTCTACATATGTTAAATAAAAGCAGTTAAAATAATGTATTTAAAATATTATTGATTGGAAGCCTTTCAGAAGTTAACTTCCATCATCAGCAGGATGAGTATGAGGATAGCAATGGCAAAATAAGCTTTTAACAAAAAGAGAAGCATTTTCTGCGGACCTTTGGCAAAAGAATTATGGAAGAGGCTAGTGAAGTACTTTGTTGGAGTGTAGTATTGTATGGTGCAGAGACTTGGACATTATGACGGAATGAGGAAAAGCGACTGGAAGCTTTTGAGATGTTGATATGGAGAAGAATGGAATGTATAAAATTGACAAAGTAAGAAATAAAAATGTGCTAGACAGAGTGAGTGAAAGAAGAACAATGCTGGAACTCATAAAGAAGAGGAAAAGAAATTGGATTGGCCACTGGCTAAGAAGAAACTGCCTGGTGAAGGATACCCTAGAAGGAATGGTCAACGGAAAGAAAGTTAGAGACAGAAAAAGACATCAGATGATAGATTATATTAAAATAAATGGTTTGTATGCGGGTAAAAGAAGGAAAGCTGAGTTAAGGAAAGAGTGGAGAATGCTGAGTTTGCAGTGAAAGACCTGCTCTTGGGCAGAACACTATGAATGAAATGTTAAATAAGAAAAAAATGTGATGCTACTTTTACACACCGTATGACTGAATTATGTACGATAGAAACATTGTTCTTAGGTAACATCATATTTTATGGGAAATAAGACTCAATACAAGGTAAGGTGGTACCAATAACACACAACAACAAATTTGAACTTTTTGTCGCTCGCAGAAATGAAAATAGGTGATTTTAGTTAATTGGCATGCGCTGATTTCGAATTTGAAGTCCGTTTTTCTCTATCACCTAACAGTTTTTTGCGAGGACGTGTTGAACGTTTTTCGTTATATTTTGCATATTATTGCTTATCTGTACTTAGTTTCAATTTTTTTTGCAATAATATTGCTAAAAACAGTTGATCTATGTAAAACCAAATCATATAAGATCCAAAAAGCTGAAATATTTTTTTCTAAGAAGGATAAGTAAGTAGTTACGTTACAATACATGCTTAAATTGTAGCAAAAATCTCACCTTTAAAAACTTCTTCCTGGATGACTTATGCCGATAAGATGGCTCCGAAACGTCTGTGATTAGTTGCCAGCAGTAATCAGCAAGCATGTTGGTCACTGATTTCCCTTTATAATGCTTTTCAATTTCTAAAATGTCTTCGTGGATCCTTTCGCCATGTTCATCACTGACGTCACCCAAGTTCGGGGAAGAATCACTATGTTTAACAGGTCACATGGCTGACTGCAAATTTGGATACTGAAGAGAATGTTTATATTTTTAAGTGAAATCAGATATATTGACCATACAGAAATAAGTCAGTGATGTGGTCCGTAGGTTCACTCCACAACATTGGATTGGCAAATGGCATGCACGAATGCAAACCTTTTAACCACCCTATTAAAATCCTTTGGCAGTTTGTACAGCAAAAATTGGGGGCCCAATATTTATCAGTATCTCCAAATTTACTATAGTTCCCGAAATATAAATTGTACGCCTTTATAACTAATTCTGCGCTGAGAGTTTGTACAATACTCTCCACATACGTAACAGAATAAATTGGGAGAATTCTTACAGTGGCGAGATATTGCAAAATTATAAAAACACTAAAACTTACGTATTAAAATATATTATAGTAGATTGTTTTAATTCAATTTATTTATAATGATACACAATAATGCATATATCGACACTTCACAATCACAATGATGCAACGTAAGATGAACTGCACAGAACGAGGTATTACAAGCCATTACTTCACGTATTTGACAGTGGCAATCAGGAAATTTTGTATACATGTGTATTCCTGAGGGTTTAACAATCCCTAATAGTAATAAATCCGCGCAAAAGAAAAAGAAGGGTGACCAGTTTAAGAGACAATAGTGCCTGCGACTATCATGGAAACGATCACTTCTGCTAAAGGTTGTCGTCGAAATATCTGACTCTGGTTAGGTGATTGGAAAAAACTAATTTTTTTTTCTTCTCCAAATGCCCCAGGTTTGTCTTTCGACATTCCTGGTTTCTCTCCTGGCATGGTGTACTTGTAACCCACTTCTGAGATTGGGGTGCATGGAAGGCGGGGTTACGTTGCCCTGATGATATGATGGGTAATGATGATGATAATGGTGCGCCAGGAGAGTCCCTAATCCTAAGCTTAACCTAAGATGAATATGAATGATGATGATTACGATGGCCATATGATTTTGGGGACCGTTTGGGCCTTAAAGTTTTCCTGACATTTGTCTTACAGGTGAGGAAAAACCCCGATAAAAACCTCACCCAGAAAAACTGTCCCGACCGGGGATCGAACCCGGGCCCGCTGCGGACAAGGCAGCACGCTACCCCGAGACCACAGTGGTGGACGAAAAAACTAATATTATTTTCGTCTTCTGCGAGCCTGAAAACATAGTTATTGATACATTTCGAACCTGCGAGTAATTCTTTGTTGTTGTGTGTTATTAGGAACTTCCTCCATTTCTTATTTATTTACAACAAAGAATTATATATGATCCTACCTAATCAGAGGTTTATGCTTTTTCTGTGATGTCAGTAGATAACCTTATTTTACCGGTAAAATTTCATTATGAGCAGAATTTATGTTCTATGCTGACTCACCTTTAAATTCTACTGTTGTTTACACCACATCTTCAAGTTTATTAGTCATTCAAAATATCTCTGCAGGCGGAAGAATTACGAAGCTCTGTTTGTTGCTACACGTGACGTCATATAAGGCAGTGTTCACTGTCAGCGTCCCACGTCCCATTCTCCTCTGCACTCGTAGATAGCGGGGCACGCCGTAGCGTAGTGGTTAAGGCACTGAGCTACAAGCCGGAGGGTCGAGGGTTCAAGTCCTGTTGGGGTCAGGATTTTTAAACTGACCCAAACCCTCTGGCGGCACTATGGTCCTGGGGTCGACTCAGCCTCTAACAGAAATGAGTACCAGATGCTTGTTCTGGGGTAAAGGCGGCCGTCACGCAGGGCTGACAACCCGGCTGACATAAAGTGTCGATTGTCTAGAAAAAGTGGGAGCCTTAACCTCCAACTACCCCAAGGGCCTCCGGGTCTGTTGTGGGATCACTTTACTTTTTACTCGTAGATAGCAGTGTCACGTGTTCTATTCCTGCATAAACACGACTGCAGTGCCCTCCGTCAACAACTGCGCTTACTCCTTAAACGAGTAATAATATAGGATATTTTTCACTAAACTTTCCTTTGCAATGTCTTGTAATTATGCAGAAGCAACCATTTTAAAACAACTGAAATTCTAACATATTCTACATTGCACGTGTGTAAGAATAAAGCATTGTTTATTTAATGTATTAAAATTATAATTATATGTTTTAAGATTCTCCCATATAACTCATGTTGACATGTGCTAGATAATATATATTTTTATTATTTTATTTTCTTTATTCTACAACATATTTGAAATACATATATCAGACAAGAAATGGATGCACAAGAAACTGTTATCGAAAGAATAACAAAGAGAGCTTTACAATGGTATGGACATGTAAAACGGATGTCGGAAGACCAGTGGCCTAAACAGGTGTTAAATTGGATGGTACCAGGTAGAAGGAAGAGGGGGAGAAGTAGAAGAACATGGTATGAGGAAATATATGTTGCCATGATGAAGAGGAGTATGAAAGAGGGACAATGGGAAGATAGGAATCTCTGGAAAGCAGGAATAAAAGGCGAACTGCTGTAAAGTGGAAAACCTATATTAGGTATTAGTTGGTATTTTCTCTATTTTGAGTGTTAGGGAAGGAACTATATTTTCTTACATGCTCAAAGGTAAAATCATTTTCTACCAATGAAAATGCAGTCATACATCTGGTTTGTTTACATTACAATTAGAACTAAGCTTAGAAGAGGTATAAGGTGTTTAATTTAATACAATAAGTGAAACATTTCTAAATGAACCAGTATTTGAACCCAAGATTTCTAGTTTTACTGGACTCAAATTCTGTTTCAGACACAGATTTTTCCCACCGTAATTTTGATTAAAGTAAGAAAATATTCTGTTTATTTTTGTTGTTTAACTATTGCTTACAGATGGCTTGTCTATGTATATTAATTTCCATACACTAAACCCTTAATTTAATGGACTATTTAGGGCTGAAGGGTGTCTATAAAATTAGAAATCCTTTAAATAATGATAACCCACCTTCTTTATGTTTTCCATGTTTTTGGTGCAAACAATTACATCCGAATCAATTTTCATTTCCTTCATGTAGCATATAAATCTAAAGGCAGATGGCAGCATAATCCAGGCTCGATTTTATAACAACCTTGTAATAGTAAATAATTTGTGAAAATAAAATACAAACCAATAGGACATAGAAGTGTTGGATGCACATTTACTAGATGGGAAGATTCATTAAATCCCACTTGATGTAAAAACAGGCCTTCTTTCTTGTAAGCCCATGTTTCCCTTAACAGAGATTTAGGCGCTCTCCTCTTACAGGGAAGAATTTGAACCATACTAATTTAGTTACACTTGTTTTTGTGTAGATGTCTTTTGAGTGGTCCGTGGTCAGCGTTCCGCCTCATACTGACATCCAGGAAACCAAGGTAGTACTAGGACAGGAAAATTCGTTAAATTTTGCTTAGAGGCCTTTTGAATCAGGCTTAAGGATCTTTTATAAGCCTGAAAATCTTCGGACTCGGGACCCACGGCCTAAAGTCCCTCCTGGAGGACTTGCTCCTTGGATTTTTCCATCCTAAAAAATCCATCGACTCCGGTCAGGTTTGAACCCATGACCCTTGAGACCAGAGGCAAGGAGCATAACCACTAGTCCACTACGGCCGGTCAAAAGACCTAATTTCATAAAGTAGAAAAAGAAGAAGAAAATAAAATACTCATAATTCTGAACTTTATGAATGTGGATTATCATTATTTACCCCCAGGTCTTCAATTTAGTATTTTGAAGACATATTTAAGCCAAAATAGTTACCATTCTTATTTGATTGCAATTCCTTGAATCTTATGTTTATGTTATTAGTGTCTTGAAATTAATTGCAGTTACAGAACACTAATCTATTTAAGCTATTTTTAAACACATTGTTTGGGGCATGTCGTAGTATAGTGGTTCGCTACAAACCAGAAGGTCGGGGGTTTGAGTCCTGATGGAGGTTAGAATTTTTAAACTGACCCAAACCTTCTGGCGGCACTATGTCTCTGGGGTCGACTCAGCCTCTTATGAAAATGAGTACCAGACACTTGTTATGGGGGCAGCCGTCACACGGGGCTAACATTAAGTGCCAATAGTCAAGAAAAAGTGGGGGCCTTAACCTCCTACTACCCCAAGGGTCTCCTGAGGTCTGTAGTGGGATCACTTTACCTTTATACATTGTTTAAAATTTTGATATAATTGATATTTTACAGAAATATTTTGTTTAACCCTTAAATTGGCAACACATCCTACTTAATTTATATAATATTTTTAATAAAACAGTGGAACAATGAATCAGTAGAAATTATTTAACAGTGTGTTATGATGCGAGGTTGGGAAGTGGTTTTTACAGAATTGAGGAAAATGTTTAAAAACTGAGTGACAGCGAAGTTTTTAATTTCCGAGATTCTGTAAAACACTTCACAAATGGTAAAATAATAACATCTTTGTTGGAAATATTTGCGTTTGTTATAAACAATTGACTAACGTTATCAGTGTGGGCAATGTTTATTAGTTGAAACAACAGGAGGCCGTGAGACCAATTAGAGATAAAATAATAGGAGGCCATGAGACCAATTTAGTAATAAAATGGCAGCAAGTGCATATTTATTGTTTTATATTGTTTCAAATAAATTTCAGTTAATTTAAAATGCAGTGATTTGTTTCATATAATGTATATTAACAATACCTTTTGGATATTTTTTATATATACATTGTACGTAGTATACATACAGGGCAGTGGTTTTACTTCCCACATGTGTTTGTAATATGTAATATTACAGTGTGCCCTATAGTTATTTTATTACAGTATAGTTATTTAGGTTGGCAACCCTGAAATGTAGGAAGTTGAACTTTCAATCATGGTCGCCATTACTGTAAGTACGACAAAATGCACTATCATCCAAAAATAAATTTGTGTCAAATTGTACAACAATATGCAATTATAGTTATGTGCATTTAAATAAGCTGACATAAGAAATTGAGTTTTGCCAATTTAAAGAGTTGAAGTTTTGATATTGTTGAATTTTAACAGAAATATTTTGAAGAATTTTAATATAATTTTTAAAGTTTAATTTATAATGGAGGAAACAAATCTCTTGAGAAGTAAAATGCTGCAGAAGATGTAAGTACCAGGTTGGTTAAGTGTGAATATAGATATATAATAACATGGTGAGATACTACACCATGTTTTGAGAAGAATTTTATCTACTTAAAAGAGAACAATGTATTTTTAACATTTGTACAATAAGATTATAGCCTTGAACTTGTTTATATATCTTGGTTTAAACTGATGGAGTGCAACAGAATTATTTTATTCCTATAAATGACATTCAAAAGCAACATTTGGATAAAGTTTCTTATCTGGGATGCAACAATTTTTCCCAAGCAGACACCACATGCATGGGTCAGCAGATGCAATGCTGCCAACATATACAATACTTTTTTTTATTTTAATATAATAAATTTGGGAATTTTTAACATTATGAGGTTTCATTGATAAGAATCAAATGAATTATGAATTCTTCTTACCTCATACTTCTATGTTTTTTAACACAGCACCACAGTATCGGCGACCATCGTCACCATCGTCAGCTTGTTTTCACGACTGTCAATTTTTTCTTTTGCCGGTAATTATCCAAACTGCCATCTGGTGTTCTTTTGAAGGAGTCATTTTCTAAACTGCCATGTGTTGTATTTTTGAAGAACTTTGTAATCAAGCTTGGTTCGTCTGGAATCTCAAAGTTCATGGTTCTAGTATGGTTTTTTGAAAATATATCTTTAACAGTTTGGTTGCCGATACTGCGGTGCTATGTTTAAAAAACATAGAAGTATGAGGTAAGAAGAATTCGCGATTCATTTGATTCTTATATATACAATGCTCGTTGCCAATATTGAAATTCAAAAACTAAAATCTAACCAAAATATAAGTACCATTTGTTGAGTATTTATAGCCATATATATTTGTTATTTACCATTATTGTTGCAAGTTGATCTCCTTTGCATTATCATATCAGATTTGGATTTGAAATTTGGATTTTAAATAAAATTAATTGTACCTGCTTCTTCAACTTTATGCCAAAGCTTTGGAAATAAATAAATTGTTTATTGTATTGTTTCATATTTCTAAATGATAGAGTCCTTTCTATGAAGAATATGATGGCACCTTAAACTCCATGACAAAAGGTGTCTTGCCTCATTTTTTCAAATGTGCCCTTCAATTTGGATAATAATTCTAACCACCCTATCAGTTTACACCATAACTTCTTGTTTTTATCAATATGGCATTAAGAAGGGACCAAATTGTTAGATATTTAAACTGAAGTGAAATTTATATATTAATAAATGTTTGTAAAATAATTTATTTATGAAGATAATAATGGTACAAGCTTGTACTTTAGGGTGTTCTGAAAATTATCTTCTAATATTTACATAGGAAAGAGCAAGCAACAACAATAATTTGGTATTTTAGGAAGGAACACTATGAGGTACTTAGTAGATTCATCAGATTTTACACCTCACCTCATATTTTTTATCCTTTCCAGGACCAGTTTCAAGGAAATTTTCCTCATTATCAACTGGAATGTAATTTTATTTTAGAAAGAAAATTTATGTTCGAACCAGGAGTCGAACCCAGACCTCTGACTCTGTACATCAGTGTGGTAACCGTTACGCCATTCAAACTTCTGATAGGAACGTCACATTTCTTTCTACTTATACATTAATTCTCCTTTCATCCGAAGGCCGATAGCTATCAACAACGCCATCTGACGACTTCTTTTCGAAGTATTTTTATTGAGAATTTAAACATTAATTTTTAAGCGGTTAAAACTAGGATGTAATTGTTGATTTGACAATTGGTGATCCCTTGTTTCTCCTCCCTCTGTTGGTGGCTGATGACCACAAAATCTAATCCTTAATTTCAAAATTCATTATTTTGTCTTTGTATTTTTGGATGTAGATTTTTTCAAACTGTGAATTCCTTATATGTTTCTAATTTATTGTTTTGTAATTCTATGGTGCGTGGTATAAAGGGCTTAAGTCAAAAAACCAAACTTTTTAGGACAAGCAAAATAAACTTCAAGGTGATCTCTAAACAAAGTTTGTTCGTCTAAATATTCTGTGTTTTAGAGTATAAAAAAATATTCTAAAACGCAGAATATCTTTTAAAATACAATAGGAAGTAACATTAAGAGATTTATTTAATAATTAAGATATTTGGTCTGTGTATTCTTACCTCTTATGGTTGTTTTTGTTGAACATATGTTTCAAGGCTTGTGAGCCCCATCTTCAGAGATTACAGACTGATTTTTCTCAAGTTGTTGGCCCTGATTCTTGACTCCTGCTCTCTCTGCCTGTGGTCCAATGAACTTGCTAATTAGATTCCTTTCTCCGGGAATTTCAAAATTCATAACTCTTTCCTTGTTCTTCTACATGTACATTTTTCCCTATATGATGAGCTCATTTTTGTTTTCTATATTTGGTCAGAAAAACACAAAATAGATGTAAATACAAAATTATTAAAACTAACTCACTGGCACTATCGAACCCATAGGTTCATGGCCGCGCGGACATAAGCTCTCCATACATCCTTATCCTGAGCCAATGTTTTCCAATCATCCCCTGTATAATCTACTTCTCTCAAATCATAGTTAATGTTATTCTCCCACCTCATTCTTGGTCTACCAACTGGGCGTTTTCCCTCTGGTTTTCCTACAAGAAACTTCCATGCACATCTTTCATTCTCCATTCGTGCCACATGTCCTGTCCATCGCAGTCTACGAGACTTAACTGTTCTCATTATATCTGGCTTCCTATAAAGACCATGTAGTTCTCCATTTGCCTGTATGTTCATCTCTCTTTGGTCCAAAAATTTTCCTAAACTGGGGGGTAAAATTTTCCAAAATTATTAAAACAGTTAAAAAAACAAAAATTAACTCACCATATGGGGAAAAATCTACATACAGAAGAGCAAGGAAAGAATTATGAATTTTGAAATTCCTGGAGAGAGAAACCTCTTTAGCAAGTTCATTGGACCACAGGCAGAGAGAGCAGGAGTCAAGAATCAGGGCTGAAAAATCAGTCTGTAATTGCTGAAGATGGGGCTCATAAGCCTTGTAACACATGTTCAACAAAAACAACCGAAGAGCTAAGAATACACAGACCAAATATCTTATTCGCAGAATATCTAGTCGATCATACTTTTTTAAAGATCGTCTTGAATTTGATTTTGCTTGTCCTGAAAAGTTTTGTTTTTTGACTTAAGTTCAATATACTGTGCACCATATAATTTTGCCTTTAACTCAGTTCTCTGATTTTCTGACTAAGTGTGAGCAGCTACTGAGTTTTCTATTTCCCCATAGTTAAATTAATTTACCTACCTTGGATATACATTAACATAGTTAGATGAAATAGACATATCTGATAAAATTATTAATTTTAATAAAACCATGGGAATAATAAATTCAGTAATGAAACCTTCGCTAGTCCAGAGAGATACCAGAGTATGGTTATACAAAACCTTAGCAAGACCTGCACTTTGCTACGGCAGTGAGGCATGGACTTTGAGGAAAGGAGAAGAGAGCAGGATAACTTCTAGTGAAATGAGATATACAGCAGGATATACCAAATGTGATTACAAATACAATGATGATGTCTTGAAGGAACTACGTTTAGAACCGGTCATTGAATACATACATAGATACCAGAACAACTGGAAGAATGAGTTCAGATAGAGTTCCCAAAGCCATGCTTTGTTATTGTCCGACAGGGAAGAGATCTCTGGATTGTTCAAGGAAGCGCTGGATCGTAACAGGCCTATAGGCCTAAGACTTACGGATGAAGAAGAAGATTATATAAGAAGAGGAAAAAATTATACACTCAGACTCAGACTAGGGTTTTTGAACCCAGGACCTTTGGCTTTTTAGGCCAATGCTCTAACACTGAGCTTTGGCCGAGAAAGCCAAAGGTCCTTGCTATAAACCACAGTCTGAGCGTATAAAGCCAATGCTCTACCAATAAGCTAACCGAGAAACTCCAATCTAAATGCAAAATATGTTTAGATTGGAGTTTGTCAGGTAGCTCAGTGGTAGAGCATTGGCCTAGAAAGCCAAAGGTCCTGGGTTCAAACCCCAGTCTGAGCATATAATTTTTCTCCTTAAATATAATTTATCCTTCAGTGAGAAGTGTTAGATTAATAACACTGAGCAACAAAAAAGAAACTTTTTTTTTGTCTCAGAAAGAAAAATATGTGATTTTGATAGTATTTTTTCTCCTGAATTCAAATATGATAATGGTTTTTCTCCATCACACAAGGTTTCCGAGAGACAGGCATTTATTATAATTTCAAACACTTTAATATTTTCTACATTCGTAACTACACAATATTCGAACATTCGGACTCACATAGAAAGTAAGAAATGACAAATTTCTGCTATATTTCGCCTGTGGAGCATCCCTCTTGATGGGCCAACAATAATCGGCCAGCATATTAGGACTCCATTTGGTTTTATTTTACAATGGACAAATGGACGAAAAAACACTTATTAAAAAAAATAATTATTTAAACCCATTAATTGAAATAAAAAAAACTGTGGGTGTTGGAGAAATTCCGAATACATATTTGAAAACACGATAAAAAAATGCATGAAGTACAACTATTGGTACTCATGAGACAAAAGTCATGTTGACCAGTGTAATAAACACATCAGAAGAAGATATTAAGTTTAGGAACAAAGTTCATACAATTTTTTTTTTTGCTTGCTATCTCCTATGTAAATGTTATAACCTTTTCCAGAAGACCCTGTATAAATGGCAGAAGAATTTGTTAAGGCAAACTACTTATTACATCACCAGCATTGATATTACTGGACTTGAATGTTCATTGTCTCGATTGACAGCTCATTGTTATCTTTGTATTGAAATAGTATTTTGTTTTTAGAATAGTTAGAGGACTGCTTGAAAATTCTTAAACGTATACTGAATCTAACAGTATTATATTAAACTAATCTCAAATTTATTTATTTTAATTAGAAAAAAATTGGGAAGCAAAGTACAAAGAAAAACAAAATTTACTAAGTAATTTAAAACTATTACTTTAACAATGAATCTCTGAACAATATGAATTACTGAGTTCAAAAGGGAACAAACTCCAAGTACCCTAGTTTTGTGAAAAACCGTAAAGAAATTACATGACTTATTACAGCTTACTCTGACAAATTTTTGACCAATTACAATATCGATCCTCTGCTTACAGGGAATTCAAATACAACAAGAATTATGTTATGTAGGTAGGAAATAACACTATGAGGTTTATTTTAATTTTGTTGAGTTGTTTCTTGACTCACCTCATACTTCTTAACTCCCTTACATATCTAGATTTCGTCACTGTATTTGTGACATTCTCAATGCTGTTCACGTTCACAACTGACGCCCAATGGTCTCCTCTCCTGCCATGTGATGGCTGACCGACGAACTTCCTAATCAATCCCCTCTCCTTATCACCTTATAACCGGGAATTTTGAAATACCCGGTGATAAGGGGAGGGGATTGATTTGGAAGTTCGTTGGTCAGCCATCAGATGGCGCAGAGGTCAGTCTGCAGGAGAGGAGACCATTGGACATCAGTTGTGAACGTGAACAGCATTGAGAATGTCACAAATACAGTGACGAAATCTAGATCTGCGAGGGAGTTAAGAAGTATGAGGTGAGTCAAGAAAGAACTGAACAAAAAAAAACAAGAATTCATATAATTTCTATAGTATATATGTGTTTTATCGCTCTTCAAAGACAGTGGAGTTTTTTCCCTTTTCAAATCATCCAAAAATTAATTTAGCATTATTACATAAATAAACTTTATTAGTAAGACAAGAAAACTACATTCAGAACCTCAAATACATCAAGAAACACATTTCCAAGTATCACTTGCTTTCCTTTGCCATCCTTTGGAGAATGATCATTAACCATAAGCGATGTTAAACGAACAATACTTTCATCACTTTTTGCATAAAAAGCAGAGGATCAATATTGTAATTGGTCAAAAATTTGTCAGAGTTAGCTGTAAGAAGATATGTAGTTTTTTAAGGTTTTCTCAAAAGTAGTGTACTTGGAGTTTTTTCCCTTTTCAACTCAGTGATTCAATTATAGGAAATCTCACTATGAGGTTTAATAAAATATTTAATAATCAATTGAGTCGGTGTTTACTTGATGAAAATCCATATTCATTAATTAAATAAAAATAAAACTTGGTTTTCTTTGATTTTCATATTTATTAAGATATAATTCAATGAAAGCTGTTTCGGTACACTGTACCTTTTTCAGACATGTTAACAAATTATGAATTGAGTTTATAGTACATATCAACTGATCTAACAACAATACAACAATAATTTATTTAAATTTTTAAATTTAACAAAGGTGATTCATTCAAATCAAGTTGAGAATTTAACAGTTTAAATGAATCCCCTTTGTTAAATTAAAAAATTTAAATAAATTATTGTTGTATTGTTGCTTAGATCAGTTGATATGTACTATAATAACACAATTCATAATTTGTTAACATGCCTGAAGAAGGTACAGTGTACCAAAACAGCTGTCACTGAATTATATCTTAATACATATGAAAATCAAATAAAACTAAGTTTTATTTTTATTTAATTAATGAAAAAATTTAATAATTACGTCCGCAACAGGGGAAGTAAGTAGTACATTACCAGTTAAGGATGTGTTTGAGGACTAGCAAATAAGTTGGAGACTAGTAAGGTACTTACTTCCTGAATTGTGTATATAATTTTTTGTTCACTCCTGTACTAATAATTATGTTTAATTTTTATATTTCATGTGAATTTATATATTGGTTTGAAGAGTTCAATTGTTTGATAGCAAGGGAATTTATTTATTGTTGTCTGAATTAGTGGCAGACATTTTAAATAACAGTTTCAGACTGCATATTAATCACAGATATGATTAATTGTGATGTAGAGGAAACAGCAAATGCTGCGGTTAATTTTCTATTACCAGCAAAGTCGAAAAATAGATATGAAAAAGTATACAATATATTTAAGGACTGGGAGTTACATAAAGTAGAGAAATATGTTGAGATAAGTAAGAAAAATACTGATGAAAATCAACCAAATTTTGTGGCTAATGTTAATAATTGTACCAACTGAACAATCACTATAAATTATAAATTATCAAAGTGAGAAATAAGTGTAATACAATAAAATTGTATTGCATTACTCAATAAAATTTTAAGTAGGTAGCTTTTTACATTATTAATTAAATCAATTGCTTTTCTACCCTAGGGAAGTAAGTTGGCTATTACATGCTGTTGTCAATGGATATCAAGACCTCTCTGGTAAATTCAACTTCTCTCTATCGGGTTTTTTGCAGCTGCTACCGCCTTCCTGTGTCAAACCTCCAAAGCCTACAATCTTGGGCATCTTCAATGCTTAGCCCTCTTTACTGTCTTCATGTTTCCTTCCATGTTAACTTTGGTCTCCCTCTTTTCTTCTTTCTGGTCAGTTGCCATTGATATAATTCAACTTACTTCCCTAAAAACAGAATGATAATTAGGCCAATATTAGTTCAGGAGTGAACAAAATAAATTATTTACACCTCACCTCATATCCTGCCTTCTATTTAGATCGGTTTGAAAACCTCAGTTGTGTAATATTGGTCATGTAATTATTGAAGATGTAACCACTAAGATTATGAAACTGGTTTAAATAGAAGACAGGATATGAGGTGAGGTGGAAAGAATTTTATTTTAAATTTCATGAATCTCTGATTTCAAAGATATTACTATTTTTAAGAAATCTGTAAAATATATACTTTTTTAAGATAAGTGTATCCTCAATGAACATTAAAAAAAAGTTTGGTATAATTAAGAAGTAATATGAATGTTTTATTTAAATAAATTATATTTTAAACTTCACCTCTTACATTTTATATCTTTACAGAGATCAGTTGGAAGGAAGTTCTTCCTTGAATGGTGTAATGGACTGTATTCTGATGCATCAAGTAATGTTAAAATTCCCATTAAATGTCTTCTTAAATAAGAGACTGCCATTTGGTGTGTCGAACAACAGTTTGTAGTCTTTGGCGCTCTCAGGAATTGTATAAGAGAAAAAATTCCATTTAGATTGGAGCCCTAGGTAGCTCAGTGGCAGAGCATTAGTGTATAAAACTAAAGGTCATGGGTTTAAACGCCCATCTAAAGGCTGTCCGCATTTAAAATGATCTTCATCAAAACAAAACCATGTGACCTGATCGCTTCTCATTGGTTATGGACACCGATGTACGATGTAGAAGCAATAAGTACACGGAAAAGTAGTTACCTTCATTAAATTAAAAATATGTTCCCTGAATATAGTTGTTATTATATTATTTTTGGTCTGGACATCTTACCTCAATATTAATGTTGATTTGTTCTTGGACATGTTTCAAAACAATTCTGTTTTATCTTCAGCTTTCCCAGACTGGTTTTATTTATGTTGCATTATGTTGCACCACCTGGATGTCCAGGTGGTGCAACATAATGCAACATAATTAAAACCAGTCTGGGAAAGCTGAAGATAAAACAGAATTGTTTTGAAACATGTCCAAGAACAAATCAACATTAATATTGAGGTAAGATGTCCAGACCAAAAATAATATAATTAAAATAACCTCAAAATATAACTTCCTAAAATTAAATATTAATAGTTGTTATTCTTCGTGAATGAAAATAATAATATTCAAAACATAGAAAATATTCTAAAATATACCTAATCAATATTTACAACTTAAAATCGTTTAAAATTAAAATATAAAATTATGGAATATTCACCTGAAAGGTCCGTCTCCTCAACTTAATTAATTATTTAACTGTAGTGCTTTCGGGACTTGTCCCATCATCGGCAGGATTCAAAACTGGTGTTTCACTGAAGATCTGGTAGAGGGGGTTACATGTATTGGGTTTGTTTTCATTTATCAGATTGTCGTTGTTTGTCAGATTGTCGACAATCTGATAAACGAAAACGAACCCAATACATGTAACCCTTCTACCAGATTTTCAGTGAAACACCAGTTTTGAATCCTGCCGATGATGGGACAAGTCCCGAAAGCGCTACAGTTAAATAATTCAATTAAGTTGAGGAGACGGACCTTTCAGGTGAATATTCCATAATTTTATATTTTAATTTTGAATAATACCTCAAGGGAACACATCATGAATCTTATAAAAGTTGATTAAAATAGTTTATTACATATGGGTGATGCATTTGAGTCATGCTTCAGTCGATTCTCATGAAACAAAAATGGCTGAAAGTGTTGAGTTTTTTGTTGCTGTGTCGTCATCTCTCTGTCAAAAGTAACAGTAATTGTGGCACGAATGGTGGAAGGATTCAATTGGCGTTTGTTTATGTTACGATCATTCTAAGAGCGGGTAAGGTGAGTAAAAGTTTCTTCTCCCCCTCTCCCCCCCAGTGCCGCCAGGTTGTCTTTTATGACATTTCTGGTTTTCTCACCTGGCGTTGGTGGAATTGTAATCCATTTCTTAGGTTGTGGCACCTGGAAGACGGAGTTACATTACCCCGATGATATAATGGGTGATAAATGATAATGAAGCGCGAGGAGAGTTCTTAACCTAAATTCCAGACCATGGGCAACCACAGGAATAATCCCCTTTAAAAAAAGTTCCTATGGTTTTACGGGGAATCAATGCTGGGACCTCATGAACTGTAGTCAGAAATGCTGACCACTAGTCCATGAAGCTGGTCTCTCTTCAAATATAAAAATAAAATAAAATTCTTCGTTAATTTCATCTGACTTCAAGAAGGAAGAATTTTCTTGAAAATACTTGTGGAAAAAATACAGATCCTGATGTGAGGTGTAAATTCTGATTCATTTAATGATTGTTACAAAAAAATGTACTGTATTTAGATGTTAACCCTTTGCCCCGCTCAGTTATTTCCTGTTGTATACTGTATAGAGACATATTACTTTTACGACATTTAAAGTTTAAATGTCTTCTAGACACTTTTAATTGAAGAATGGCATATGTGTACTAACTATGATCTCTTCTGAAAAATCATGTGAAATATGCTAAATCAAAAACTTGTTTTCAAATTACAAATATCTTCATCAAATAATTAATTATTAATTTTGTAAATATGTCACGATACAATTTATATATATATATATATATATATGTCCACCGCTGTGGTCTAGAGGTAGCGTGCTGCCTTGTCACGCAGCGGGCCCGGGTTCGATCCCTGGTCAGGGCAGTTTTTCTGGGTGAGGTTTTTATCGGGGTTTTTCCTCACCTGTAAGACAAATGTCAGGAAAACTTTAAGGCCCAAATGGTCCCCGAAATCATATGGCCATCATCCTTATCATTATCATCCTTACCATTATCATTATCATCATCATCCTTCACAGGTGTGGAAAGCAACGGGAAGCTACCACACCTACACAATTCCCTAGTAAAGCTGCAAGCATAGCATGAAAATGCTATGATTGCAGTGAAGGACCTGCCTTCGGGCAGAATTACTATGGATGGATATACATATATATATATGAAGACCTCAAAGTATTCCACAATTGTAAGGATGGATAATATTACCTTTCAATAATATTATAATTGAAGCAAATATATTTATTAACTCACGCTGTAGCGTAGTGGTTATGGCACTGAGCTACAAGCCGGAGGGTCGAGGGTTCAAGTCCCACTGGGGTCAGGATTTTTAAACTGACCCGAACCCTCTGGCGGCACTATGGCCCTGGGGTCGACTCAGCCTCTAACGGAAATGAGTACCAGACGCTTGTTCTGGGGGTAAAGGCGGCCGTCACGCAGGGCTGACAACCCGGCTGACGTAAAGTGCCGATTGTCTAGAAAAAGTGGGAGCCTTAACCTCCTACTACCCCAACGGCCTCCGGACCTGTTGTGGGATCACTTTACTTTACTTTACTATATTTATTAACAATTAATATTTTATATGTATGAATAAATTATATAGGCCTATCCTTAGTTTAATATCTTATGGAGATAGCAATGTTTATAGTTTGCATAAAATATATTTCTAAAATTATTATGATAAACTGTATTAGTTCGTTTCTATTTATTTTTTAATATCAACTTGAAATAATGTACCATTGTTAAAAAAACTATATTTCGCTGATAAATCAAGACACAGACACAGAAAGTAAGTATCATCATTAGTAAAAATTCTCGCATATCCAAGTTCTACTACAGATAAAATATATTTATTTATTTATTACTTTCTCTATTACCGGTATATAATAAAGAAAAATTGTCCTTATCCGTTTATAATTTTATTTGGTGATGAGAAAGATTCCAATTCTTTAAAATTATGTTCAGAGGACCAATTATTAAAAGAGTAATTATTATTGTTCTCGTAATCAGTGCGCTCTGTCGTCGACGCTACAATTTCTTCATCACTGTCACTCGTTTGTTCTATATGACTATATTGCACTAAACTACCCATCCAAGAAGCGTCAGAACATCACTTTCATAATTAAATTCCTCATCTATCGCGGCCACAACGTCTTCATTGAACAATGGGTTTAAATCAGAGGTAGTTTTACTAACACATGATCTTTTGCTTTCGCTTGCCATGGTTACAGATAAACTGGTGGAGGCTTTCAAAAATAGGGTTGAAAACACAAAAAAAAGTACCGTTAGAATTTTACAAAAAATTATAAAGCAAGCTTTGTTGCCACATTTAATACATTCCACAGATGCCAAAGAATGACTGACATGTCACAGTTTTCCAAGAAAGCCAATCCAAGTTGAAATACAGCTGTTTTATAAAGAGGTACGCTTTACTACGTTATATGGGGCAGGGGCAAAGCAAGTAAGGTACGCTTTACTACGCCTACGTTATATGGGGCAGGGGCAAAGCAAGTAAGGTACGCTTTACTACGTTATACGGGGCAAAGGGTTAAGATATTCCAGTCCTTGACAAATTTATTTTTTAACAAGAAAAATTAACACTTGAACTGGGAATTGAACCCTGGACCTCTGACAATTTGCATCAGCATGCAGTACATAACATCATTCAAGACCCGATACAAACATTAAGTTTTCTATCCTTTTATGCAATTCTCTTATGCCTCGAAAGCAGATCTATCTATCTATCTATAATGTCTAAATTTTAGAAATTACAAAAACTGCAAAAATGCAATCTAGAGGGTGTGTCCGGGATTTATGATGCAAAATACCCTGTCTAAATCCAAAATTTCCAAAATGAGTTTTCCAAGTCTTGGTGTTTTTCCAAAAAAAAAAAAGTCTAAATTTTAGAAATTACAAAAAATGCAAAAATACTATCTAGAGGGTGTGTCCGGGATTTCTAATTAAAAAAATACAGTCTAAATCCAAAATTTCAAAATTGGGTTTTTCCAAGGCTATAGTCTTGGCGTTTTTTCCAAAAAAAAGTCAAAATTTTCGAAATTTCAAAACTG
Source organism: Diploptera punctata (assembly GCA_030220185.1). Classification (NCBI taxonomy): domain Eukaryota; kingdom Metazoa; phylum Arthropoda; class Insecta; order Blattodea; family Blaberidae; genus Diploptera; species Diploptera punctata. Next base: position 1,179,740 of record JASPKZ010007819.1, read on the forward strand.
CAAAAATACTATCTAGAGAGTGTGCCCTGGATTTCTAATTTAAAAAAATATGTCAAAATTTTCGAAATTTCAGAAACTGTAAAAGTACTATCTAGAGGGTGTGTCGGGAATTTCTAATTAAAAAAAATCCGATCTAAATCCAAAGTTTCAAATTTGAGTTTTCCAAAAAATGTCAAAATTTTCGAAGTTTCAAAAACTGTAATTACTTTCTAGAAGGTGTCTCCGGGATATCTAATTTAAAAAAATCCGGTCTAAATCCATAATTTCAAAATTGAGTTTTCCAAAAAGTGCCAAAATTTTCGAAATTTAAAAAAACCGCAAAAGTACTATGTAGAGGGTGTGTCCGGGATTTCTAATTAAAAAAATCCGGTCTAAATCAAACATTTCAAAATTGGTGTTTTCCAAAAAATGTCAAAATTTACGAAATTTCATAAACTGCAAAAATAGTATCTAGAGCGTGTGTCCGGGATTTCTAATTTAAAAAAATCCGGTCTATATCCAAAATTTCAGAATTGAGTTTTCCAAGTCTTGGTGTTTTTCCAAAAAAGTCAAAATTTTCCAAATTTCAAAAACTGCAAAAATGCTATCTAGAGAGTGTGTCTGGGATTTCTAATTTAAAAAATCAGGTCTACATCCAAAATTTCAAAATTGAGATTTCCAAGGCTATAATCTTGGTGTTTTTCCAAAAAAAGTCAAAATTTTGGAAATTTTAAAATATTCGAAAATACTGTCTAGAGGGTGTGTCGGCGATTTATAATGCAAAAATTCCGATTTAATACAAAATTTTAAAATTTAGTTTTCCTAGTCTATGGTCTTGGTATTTTTCCAAAAAATGTCAAATTTTTCGAAATTTCAGAATCTGTAAAAGGACTATGTAGAGGGTGTGTCGGGAATTGATAATTAAAAAAATTCCGTCTAAATCCAAAGTTTCAAATTTGAGTTTTCCAAAAAATGTCAAAATTTTCGAAATTTAAAAAAACTAAATACTTTCTAGAAGGTGTGTCCGGAATTTCTAATTAAAAAACCGGCCTAAATCCAACATTTCAAAATTGGGTTTTTCCAAGGCTATAGTCTTGACGGTTTTTTCCAAAAAAGTAAAAATTTTCGAAATTTCAAAAACTGCAAAAATACTATCTAGAGGGCGTGTCCGAGATTTATAATGCAGAAAATCCGATCTAAATCCAAAATTTCAAATTGAGTTTTCCAAGGCTATTAGTCTTGGTGTTTTTTAAAAAAAGTAAAAATTTTCGAAATTTCAAAAACTGCAAAAATACTATCTAGAAGCTCTGTCCGGGATTTGTAATGCGAAAAATCCGGTAAAAATCCAAAATTTGAAAATTGTTTTTTCCAAGGCTATAGTCTCGGTGATTTTCCAAAAAAAGTAAAAATTATCGAAATTTCAGGAACTGCAAAAATACTATCTAAAGGATGTGTCCTGGATTTCTAATCCAAAGAATCCGGTCTAAATCCAAAATTTCAAAATTGAGTTTTCCAAGGCTATTAGTGTTGGTGTTTTTTAAAAAAAGTAAAAATTTTCGAAATTTCAAAAACTGCAAAAATACTATCTAGAACCTCTGTCCGGGATTTGTAATGCGAGAAATCCGGTAAAAATCCAAAATTTGAAAATTGATTTTTCCAAGGCTATAGTCTTGGTGTTTTTCCAAAAAATGTCAAAATTTTCGAAATTTAAAAATCTGCAAAAATACTCTCTAGAAGGGTGTGTCCGAGATTTATAATGCAAAAAATCCGGTCTAAATACAAAATATCAAAATTGAGTTTTTGAAGGCTATAGTCTTGGTGTTTATCAAAAAAAGTCGAAATTTCAAAAACTGCAAAAATACTATCCAGAAACTCAGTCCGGAATTTATAAGGCAAAAAATCCGGTCTAAATCCAAAATATCAAAATTGAGTTTTCCAAGGCTATGTAGTCTTGGTGTTTTTCTAAAGAGTGTCAAAATTTTCGAAATTTCAAAAACTGAAAAAATACTATCTAGAGGTGTGTCCGGGATTTATAATGCAAAAAATCCGGTCTAATTCCAAAATTTCAAGATTGAGTTTTTCCAAGGCTATATATAGTCTTGGCGTTTTTGCAAATAAGTCAAAATTTTCGAAATTTCGAAAACTGCAAAAATACTATCTAGAGGGCGTGTCTGCGATTTATAATGCAGAAAATCTGATCTAAATATAAAATTTTAAAATTGAGTTTTCCGAGGCTATAATCTAGGTGATTTTCCAAAAAAAAAAAAAATGAAAATTTTAGAAATTTCAGAAACTTCAAAAATACTATCTATAGGGTGTGTCCGCGATTTCTAATTAAAAAAACCGGTCTAAATCCAAAAATTTCAAAATTGAGTTTTAAAAGGCTATATTCTAGGTGTTTTTCCAAAAAATGTCAAAATTTTCGAAATTTAAAAAAACCGCAAAAATACTACCTAGAAGCTCTGTCCTGGATTTATAATGCGAAAAATCCGGTCTAAATCCAAAATTTCACAAATGAGTATTCCAAGGCTATAGTTTAGGTGTTTTTCCAAATTATTTGTCAAAATTTACGAAATTTCAAAAACAGCAAAAATACTATCCAGAGGGCGTGTCCGGCATTTTTAATGCAAAAAAATCCGGTCTAAAACCAAAATTACAAAATTGAGTTTTCCAAGGCCATAGTCCTGGTGTTTTTACAAAACTGTCAGAATTTTGGAAATTTCGAAACAATATAAATACTATCTAGAGGATGTGTCCTGTATTTATAATGCAAAAAGTCCGGTCTATTTTGCATTATTAACCCCGGACAATGCTTCCAGATAGTATTTTTGCAGGTTTCGAAATTTTGACATTTTTTGGAAAAACACCAAAACAATAGCATTGGTAAACTCAATTTTGAAATTTTGGATTCAGACCGAATTTTGTGCTTTATAAATCCCTGACAGAGCTTCTAGAAGGTATTTTTGCAGTTTTTAAAATTTTGGATTTAGACAGGATATTTTGCAATATAAACCCTGGACACACCCTCCAGATAGTATCATTGCAGTTCTTGATTTTTCGAAAATTTTGACTTTTTTTGGAAAAACACGAACTATAGCCTTGGAAATTTCAATCTTGGAATTTTGGATGTAGACCGGATTTTTTGCATATTTTTTGGAAAAACCAAGACAATAATATTGGAAAACTCAATTTTGAAATTTAGGATATAGACTCGATTTCTTTTATTCGAAATCCCGGACACACCCTCTAGATAGTATTTTTGCAGTTTCTGAAATTTGTAAAATTTTGACATTTTTTGGAAAGTCGCTGAGACTAATGGCCTCGGAAAACTCAATTTTAAAATATTGGATTAAGATCGGATTTTTTTTTGCATTAAAGAACCACGGACTCGCCCTCTAGATAACATTTTTGCAGTTATTTAAATTTCGAAAATTTTGACATTTTTTTGGAAAAACAGTCTTGGAAAATCTCAATTTTGAAATCTTAGATTTAGACAGGATTTTTTAAATTAGAAATTTCTAGACAGTATTTTTGCAGTTTTTCAAATTTGGAAAATTTTGATATTTTTTTGGAAGAATACCAAGGAAATCTCGATTTGCAAATTTTGGATTTAGACCGGATTTTTTGCATTATAAATCCCGGACACATCCTGTAGATAGTATTTTTGCAGTTTTAGAAATTTCGAAAATTTTGACATTTTTTGGAAAAACACCAAGACTATATATAGCCTTGGAAAACACAATTTTCAAATTTTGGATTTAGACCGGATTTTTTGCATTATAAAACCCGGACACACCCTCTAGATTGTATTTTTGCATTTATTGAAATTTCGAATATTTGGCATTTTTGGAAAACACCAAGACTATAGCCTTGGAAAATTCAATTTTGTAATTTTGGATTTAGACCGGAGTTTTTGCATTATAAATCCCAGGCACGCCCTCCACATAGTATATTTGCAGTTTTTGAAATTTCGAAAATGTTGACTTTTTTGGAAAAAACACGAAATCTCGATTTTCAAATTTTGGATTTAGACCGGATTTTTTGCATTATAAAACCCGGACACACCCTCTAAATACTATTTTAGCAGTTTTTCAAATTTCGAAAATTTTGACATTTTTTGGAAAAATACCAAGACAAGACTATGGCCTCGAAAAACTCAATTTTGAAATTTTGGATTTAGACCGGATATTTTGCATTATAAATCCCGGACACACCCTCTAGATAGTATTTTTGCAGTTTTTGAAATTGCGAAAATTTTGACATTTCTTGGAAATATACCAAGATTATAGCCTTGGAAAACTCAATTTTGAAATTTTGGATTTAGACCGGTTTGTTTGCATTATAAATCCCCGACACACCTTCTAGATAGTATTTTTGCAGTTTTTGAAATTTCGAAAATTTTGAAATTTTTTTGGAAAAACACCAAAACTATATTTAGCCTTCGAAATCTCGATTTTGAAGTTTTGGATTTAGACCGGATTTTTTGCATTATAAATCTCGGACACACCCTCTAGGTAGTATTTATGCAGTTTTTGAAATTTCGAAAATTCTGAAATTTTTTGGAAAAAAAAACAAGACTGTAGCCTTGGAAAACTCAATTTTGAAATTTTGGATTTAAACCGGATTTTTTGCATTATAAATCCCGGACACACCCTGTAGATAGTATTTTTGCAATTTTTGAAATTTCGATAATTTTGGCATTTTTTGGAAAAACTCCAAGACTATAACGCAATAAATCCGGTCTAAATCCAAAATTTAAAAATCGAGATTTCCAAGGCAGTCTTGGTGTTTTTGCCAAAAATGTCAAAATTTTCGAAATTTGAAAAACTGCAAAAAAAACTATCTACAGGGTGTGTCCTGGATTTATAATGCAAAAAATCCGGTCTAAAGCCAAAATTTCAAAATGGAGTTTTCCAAGGCTATTGTCTTGGTGTTTTCCAAAAAAAGTCAAAATTTTCGAAATTTAAAAACTGCAAAACACTATGTAGAGTGTGTGTCCGGGATTTATAATGCAAAAAATCCGGTCTAAATCCAAAAGTTCAAAATTGAGTTTTCCAAGGCTATAGTCTTGGTCTTTTTCCAAAATAATGCCAAAATTTTCGAAATTTCAGAACTGCTAAATTAGTATCTAGAGGGTGTGTTCCGGTCTTATAATGCAATAAATCCGGTCTAAATCCAAAATTTGAAAATCGAGATTTCCGAGGCTATTATCTTCGTGTTTTTCCAAAAAATGTCAAAATTTTCGAAATTTCAAAAACTGCAAAAATACTATCTAGAGGGCGTGCCTGGGATTTATAATGCAAAAATTCCGGTCTTAATCCAAAATTTTAAAATTGTATTTTCCAAGGCTATAGTCTTGGTGTTTTCCAAAAATGCCAAAATTTTCGAAATTTCAAAAAATGCAAAAATACAATCTAAAGGGTGTGTCCGGGATTTATAATGCAAAAAATCCGGTCTAAATCCAAAATTTCAAAATTGTGTTTTCCAAGGCTATATATAGTCTTGGCGTTTTTCCAAATAATGCCAAAATTTTCGAAATTTCAAAGAATGCAAAAATACAATCTAGAGGGTGTGTCCGGGATTTATAATGCAAAATATCCGATCTAAATCCAAAATTTCAAAATCGAGGTTTCCAAGGCTATAATCTTGGTGTTTTTGCCAAAAATGTCAAAATTTTCGAAATTTCAAAAACTGTAAAAATTCTATCTAGAGGGTGTGTCCGGGATTTTATAATTCAAAAATAAAAAAATCGGTCTAATCCCAAATTTCAAAATGGAGTTTTCCTCCAAAATGGTCAAAAAATTTTCGGAAATTTCAAAAACTGCAAAAATACTATATAGAGGGTGTGTCCGGGATTTATAATGCAAAAAATTCGGTCCAAATCCAAAATTTCAAAATTGGATTTTCCAAGTCTATAGTCTTGATTTTCCAAAAAAAATGTCAAAATTTTCGAAATTTCAAAAACTGCAAAAATACCATCTACAGGATGTTGTCCAGGATTTAATAATGCAAAAAATCCGGTCTAAATCCAAATTTCATTTCAAAATTGAGTTTTCCAAGGCTATAATCGTTTGGTGTTTTCCAACCAAAAATGTCAAAATTTCGTCGAAATTTCAAAAACCGCAAAAAATACTATTTAGAGGGTGTGAGTCACGGCGATTTGTAATATCTAGAGGGTTGTGTCCGTGGATTTATAAGCAAAAAAT